>CM032228.1:69807500-70197500 GCA_019009955.1 Riptortus pedestris
GCCAACCATTGTCTCAGAGAACTATAGCGAATTGTGTTAACCGAACTTTTTTCTACAACAGTTGTACTATACCTCATTCTGAAGGATCAATTATCAAAGGAGATTAGAGGAGATCATATAAACACAGGTGTGTCATTATTAGCCTCGAAAAACTTCTAGTCTAAGCAACTCTTGTGTGATGGAATTGTTGACAAACGGCTGGCAGAATTAGGAGATATGTTATCCAATCATATCGTATTTATGAGGATGTTATTTCTTAGCATCCACTATGAGCTACTAAGGCAAATTGGTACGAGTTATCTACAGCTTACCGCCATTTTCTAGCCAGGGTGGGTCTAAGGACTTTATTCAAGGAGTTCACCACTTAATAAATTCTTACTGCTCAGGCGAGACTTGAACTCACGACTCTAGGTTTACCAAGTGAGATACAGACAAACGCCTTAACCCACGTGGCTTAACCCTGGGCGCCCGTATTAATGAATAGTTTGTTTGTTTATTTCAATAAGGTTTTAGGGCGAAAAACTACTAGGTTATCATCGCCCTGTAATATCTATAACTCACGGTTAGGATAAGTACATGAATGTCTTGAATAATATGTGTTTATTTAAGTTTTAAATATTGTTATAGCCACATTTATATCATTATTTATAATTTGACCTACATCTTAATTTTCATTTATTTACCTTCTCGCAATTCTTACATCTATGGTTAGTCGATCTTATGTTATTAACAATGGTAGCAACATTTTTTTTAAAATAACTAATGAATAGGATCACTGTAATTTCTAAGAAGGAGCTAACTTCTCATGAATGGTATTTTAATACAATACTTTGGAGGAGGGATTGCACTAACACATTATTTCCTGCAGTTATAATTAGAACATTAATTCAAACTGTGTATTTTTTTAAATTGCTGAGTAATTGGAAAGGGAAATTATTTTAATTCATTCCAATAAACATTCTGATCTACTCTAAGAATGAAACAACTCAGAAAAGAAACATGTTCACTCAGGACTATTTGTTTAAAGAATCCCCACTGGTAGTCGTTGAGCAATTCCATTAAAGAATTGTTCTTTCCTCCAACATATATGTTCTATAGTATTTTAAAGGAATTTAGTCGATTTATTCACATCTTAAACTTGCGGAATAAAATTAATTGAGTTATCAATAATAAAGGACAACCATAAAATTAAAATAACATATTTATTATTCAAAGAATGTAACATTTTCCTATACAAAAAAAAAAGAAATCCGTCACGCAGAGGCTGTGTAAACTAAGCAGATTTCCCAATTGAAGGTTTACAGTAGATAAATCTACATACTGTTAACAACACCGTGAATATTAAGTGAATAAATACAAACGGTAATGAGAAATCTTTCAGTCAATTTACAAGTTAATAATCTCTACAACGAAAAGCGTCTGAATTGTAAACAAATAGGTCAGCCAACCTTGTAAAGCTGAATAGTTAAATAGAAATATTCTAGACCGGAAAGAAAATCAATTAATTAAATATTACATATTAATTTTATTGAAAACTATTGCTGTAAATTATTATGGTAACCATCCAACAAAAATTGCGACAGCTAGAGCGTTAACCAACACACACACATACACACACACACACACACACACACACACACACACACATATATATATATATATATATATATATATATATATATATATATATATATATATATATCACGAGTTCGATATCAATAGCTGATTTCCCTTAAGGTGTCTTGGAAATGTATTCGACTCCCGTCAAATTTCGTAAGACTAAGATGTCCTCACAATTACATATGTAAATTCTTCATATATAAACTAGAAGCCAGGGTGGGCATGAGGTCTAACAATTATAAATTTAAATAATGAAACGAGTCTAAGTAAGAAACACATCTCACATACTTCAGAGAATTTATTATATATTTGCAAAATTTATGAATGTTTTACAAAAAATGCATTTAGAAAAAAATCACCTCGAATGCATAGAAACTATCCAAGGTTATTCCTTCGCAACTAAAAATAATACATTAGGTGCAAACATTATATCTAAAAAGTCTCTTTACAAAGTTTTTTTTTGTAATTTTGTATAGATTTTTGAAACTTCTATTATGTGCAAAGGCTATAGGCGGCTAGTCTTTTTACATGTGTCGGTACAGTATTATAAAAATTAACATACCAAATACTTTCCCCACAACATTCAAAACAGCATCCTACTTCATAATAATCAATTTAGATTCGTCTCTTAAAAGAGCCTTTTATTATAAAATTATAACTGACATCCATTATAATTTTAATGACGAGAATTAATCATTTACTTCTTTCATTAGACATGGAAGACAGATTAATTCCTTACTTTATTCATTAGATCTGTAATTATTGCAGAATCGACATGCAACGTTACTTAAAAAGTTCTTAGTGAGTGTAAACTACTGTTGTGTTATATTGCATTAGTTTTTTTTATTCTGATATTTATCATATTTTTATACTGATCCTATTAGTCTAAACCTATATATAAAAAACAACACTGATTACGCAATTGTAAAAACCATGTGTTTTGGTTGAATAAAGTTGAATTTATCTTTATTTATCACAGATTTACAATTTTTACTTGCATCTCCTTAATTGATTTACTGATTAGGATCGTAGATCGAGAGTTTTGAATGAAGTTAGATACAAGACATTCTCTTCAAAATGTATCGCGTTAGTGGGCGCCCGCCTACTATTTAAACATAATCATACATGTAATATGCCGCGTGGCAATGGAACATGTATTCAAATGAATAACTGCTCATAGGGTTACTATGAGGAGAAAAAAAGGCATGCCATTTTTAAACTATCATTTTCTTTCTCTTTGTGCCAAATGTCCGGTGCCATTACGATAAAATGATGCAATGAAACGTATATGGCGAAAACTCAATACACACATTTTTTACTTCGTGGAGAAATCCCAACCCTGAAGAAAGTATACTGGTTCAACATCCTGCATAAAGCTGCTTTTAAAGTCTCATCAGTAAGGCAAAGGTTTATCAGACTTATAATTATTTATGGCAGGGAATAAAGGGCTCTGACCAAATAAAGCACCCCTTCCCCATATATAAATATATATATGTATGTATTTAGCGTTTGTTAATATGATAAGAGTACAGGCTTAACTGACATCGCTCGCGTTAGGATCTACACCTCTCCAAGTCAACAGGTAATTAAGTTTATACCTAATGAAGAAGAATATAGCCACTCAGCTATCTCTTCAGGTTACACAGCTGGCTGGGTCTTTTTCGATAGAACGCTGTGATGAGGAATAACGATGAGTGGGTACTGGTATGATTTAGGAATTTTGGATTAGGTTTATATGGACGAAATGAGATATTTCCACTAAATTTAATAATTAATCGCTCATTGTCATTAAATGTTAGACTCCTTAAGAGTTTGAACATCTGTTCTGGAATTGAGGCACCAGGTTGTGGAATTACCTTGCTGGTGTTTTTGTTACTTAGGGACGTCATAATAAACATTTACCCATTTCCCGGGGATAAAAAAGAAAATGTGAAAATACAATGGTATATTATAATTACACATTTCACCCCAAAGGTTTTGATGTTACTTGTTAAAGACTACTTTAAGCTGATAAATTGGGAGAAATTATAAATCGGTTACTCTTTTCTAACCAAAATAGGACTAACTGTATTCAGTACGTTTATCACTAAATGGATTGCTATTGTTCTGGCTGGAAACAAATCATGTGCCTAAGTCAGACCAACGCTTTAACACATTATTAGTGTGAAGGAAACGTGAGTCTATTTTCAATTTCTAGTTGACTTTTTAAGTTTCAGAACTTTTGGTGATTACATAATATTTATACATTGCCAACACGTTGGCAAATTAGCAAATCTAAATATGCCGCCCAAAATAATAAATTTAACAAAATGAAGCCGACCTTGTAATATTCAATATTTATTATCTTCCCAAAGATAGAAACAAATTCATTGGAGAGGAAGAATTCACAGGATAAGATATTATTGAAACTTCTTATTCTTCTTAATTAATGTTTGGAACTAAAGGAAGGCCAAGAAAACTTGGAGTTTAACTCTTTATTTGAATAGACTTGGTTTAAAGGAAAGTTCAAATCAAGTAATTCCTTATCAGCTTCTTTTTTAAAAAAAACTGAAATGATCAAATTTCCATCCAGCACATTGTTTACTTCTGCCATGACCAGTACATTCGACTTAGCATTTTAACAAACATTAGCAGATTCCAAGTACTTTTACAAAGAAAAAGAAATACCCATAATATATACCAATAGGCATTGGCATAAAAATGTGAGCAATCGGTTATATGCATTCAGGAATCCCTTACGCCGCGCTTAAAAAGTCTTAATACCAGAATGATTAAGAAATTTTTACATTTTACATTACTTCTTTTTTGCGAATTAACCATTTTAACGTTTTAAACCATGTATATCAATGAAAGGCAGTGTAAATAATAATGTTGTCATGCCTATCGGTGTAGTCTGTAGCCACTTACTGACCATCGAGTACTGCTGGCATTGTGCTTTCGATGGGATAACACCATCGTCAATATCAACAAACGAAGCGACGACGAGCATAGGTCCATATTCAAATTCAATTATGTAATAATAACTTTTTTTTATTCCCACACAATTGTGAAAACACCCTAATCCTATATTGATCCTTTACTCACACACAACCTGTTATACCATACCAAAACGTAAATAACAAACTTAAACGTAAACAACCCAATACGACAAGGACGTACTACGTGAATACAATTTACCTGGATACCCGCTAAACCTACCCTTCCCTTTGACAGACCTAAGCTGTAAATAAACAGACCCGGACTAACAATGTAAACCACCAAATTCTGGATAACAAACATATAAAACTTACTGACTAAAACTAACTCAGTACAACTTTTGATGGACATCGAAAGCGCTTGTACTCGATGATCATCCAGTGATGACGGCATTCACGGACAGGCATGACAGTTCATATTATATTTTACAAATATAATAAAGAACATTCATATTATATTTAACAAAGTACAGTCATATTATATTTAACAAATATAATAAAAAACTTATAAAGTTAATCAAAAGTATATATACGGATGTAGGAAAAATACATTAGAATGTAAAGTAGATTGTGAGCAATGGGAATTATAATTCAATATATTTACCTTACATAGACTCGCAAATTAAACATTGGTTGAGTTTAACTTTAATTGATTTGTTTTTTGTTCTTATTTTATTTATTTATGTTGTTACTTCATTTATTAATTATATTTGTAATTATCTTACTTAGGTAAATATTTTATTTTTATTTTTTTTTATATTATATTTGAGTAGATAGTTGATTAACGTGTAAATATTGTAAAATAAAAATGTATTTAAAAATAATCATACATGTAATATTCCATGTAGCAATGGAACATGTATTCAAATAGATAACTCCTCATAGGGTTACTATGAGGAGAAAAAAAAAGGCATAACAGTTATAAACTATCATTTTCTATCTCAATGTGCCAAATGTCCGATGCTATTACGATAAAATGATTCAATGAAACGTATATGGCGAAAACTGAATACACCCATTTTATACTTCGCGATGAAATCCCAGAAAGTATACTGGTTCAACATCATACATAAAGCTGCTTTTAAAGTCTCATCAGTAAGGCAAAGGTTTATCAGACTTATAATTATTTATGGCAGGGAATAAAGGGCTCTGACCAAATAAAGCACCCCTTCCCCACACACACACACACACACACACACACATATATATATATATATATATATATATATATATATATATATATATATATATATATATATAAGCGCTCCTTGATTGTGACCTTTTCATTCTAAAATTGAACAAAATAATTCTCTTATTATAATTTCACATTATATAATATCACTAAATAATATCACATTATATATGCGTGTTTGTAATAAAATATTGATTGAATTTCATCATGAGTAGTATTATTATTCATTAACATCCACTCCTTTTGCTACTATGACTAATTTGGGCTGGTTATCTACAGGTTACCGCCCTTATGCAGCAAGAGTAGAACTAAGGACTTTGTTTGATGTTTGTGTCACTAAATAAATTCATATTACCCAGGCGGGAATACAACACGCCATCATGATGAGTATTAGCTCAGCTCCTAAAACTCTAACACTCTGCGAAGAAAAAAGGTGCTTATTTTTCGTCTCATTAACATTATATTTTCTGTTATATTTTATGTTTCTCCAATAAATGATGCATTTGGTGTCAGCAGATTTCCCTTAAGTGGAATTCCCAATTAGCCATAGTAGCAAAAAGTGGACATTAATAAATAATAATATTTGCATATAACAGTTCATTTGAGGAATTGTTGTTTATTGAAGATTTTTGTTTATCTTTTAATTATGGTTTGCCTGAATGAAGTGAAGTATTCGTAAGCAAAGCTTTACATAAAACATTTATTTTAAGAGTATTGATGAACCTATGGTGTAAAAAGTGGATATGATTGTGTAATAATTGATCAAATTTAAATAAATTAGAAATATTGAACAAAAGATCGCAGGTTTTCCTAAACGTATTATGGTTTGATAGAAAGTGTACATATCCAACTGTTTCAATGTATGATATATTATTTAATTTTCATTAAAAATAAGAACATGAAATATCTAATAGGAATAATATTTATATGAAGAAAAGGAATCCTTCAGTAAATCTGCTAGAAATATTTTTAAGGAATTGCGGATAAAAAGAAATGTAATGATAATGACCCCTAGGCTTTCCTCAGACAGTGGCATTATCACTAATGAAGGTAATTCAAACACTTAGTGACCCATCCCTGATATCATTATACACAGACTATTTTCTTTATTATTTATGCATTACTTTTTAGATACATTTCTTTTAAATAACCTCAATTGTTCTTATATTTATGGGGAATTGAAGAACACAATATATTTTTTCAAAAAGGAATATTTTAATTCCAAAATTTAAAAAAAAGGTTCGACTTCGTCAAATCTTTAACCCTTCCGGATAGTAAGTGTCATAAATCAATCTTTTAATAAAAAATAAAAGAGTTTTTCATTTTAAATTATATCTCATGTAGTAAATAATAAAAAAATACAGTTGGCAGTTTTGAATAAAACGTAACTGAAATGGGTTAAGAGATATGTACAGTATGGTTTTGACGGGACATGATAGAGTGCTATGAGAGAGACCTCTACCACTCAAGGCAAAACAAACATTTTTATTTTTTCAATTTATATTCTCAACTGAGGTTGTTATTTGAAATATTTGGGACAGGAAATAAGTTTAATATTTTCCTTCATGATCATATCTTAGTCAATGGGTAAGGTGTTAACATTAAAATTGTGTTTATCATTAATATAATTACTTGTTGGTGTAAAGGTTATTTTAACAACTTCATTTATACCCTTTAAAATAAAAATCGTTGTTCCTATAGTCAGAAAATGCCAAGTGGTTAGCTTGTTTCGTTCCCTGGCGTTAGGTGGTGGGATTAAGGGCCAAAGAAACTTAATGTAGCTACTCCATTGTGTTACGTTGCTGAGTAAAACTGATAGAAGCTCGAGAACAATACAGCAAAGTAAGAAGATTCTTGGTGTTGGTCTACAACGTCGTACCATTGTAACGGGATCGATCGCCTCCCTGGTCTTATACCCCTAATGGCAAATAATTCAGTGTAATATAACTTACTGTACTGGCGTAATTCGGTGATTGAACATTTAATTTGAATTATCCAAGTTCAACTAATAAACGTACTGTTCTGCCGTAAATGCACCTTCCAATTACTTGATTTCCTTCCACTGTGAGGCAATTAAGGAGCTACATTTGCTGAGAATATCTCGTGACGAACACACAACTTTCTAAAAAAGATTTAAGATTTCCCACATGCTGGCATGACACATTTATGATCTCTTCTCACCTCACATTCTATATTTCTAAATAAACGTCAGATGACTAGAAGTGGAGGTTTACTGAAGACTGCAAACCAAAAAGTACGAGACACTCTCTTAATATTTGAGCGAACGAAAAAATGTAAACAACAACAATAGTTTTTGTCAGAGCATTAATAGTATAACAAGATAGGTAATATATCATTTTTTGCCAATAACGGGGAAATTTTGAATTTTCTAATCCCCCATCATGAGACCCCAATCATTACGGTTTCATCCGTAAGTTTATCAGTAGTTACCTTTACTTAGCTAGCTCACGCCAAGAAATGATCTTTATAAAAAATACTAAACGCCATAAAAATGTCCGTCACACATGAGTTGCGTAAACTAAGCAGATTTCCCACGTTTTGGTATGAAATAGTACTAATCTCGTCTCTCCACACATCTTCAATTTATAATGGAAAACTCCGATCAGTAGAATTAGGGGCTTACCGTAGGCTGAACCAATAAAATACGAATAACTTTCTTAATATACGAGTTACGAATAAATGTATAGAGCAACAATTGTAGAGCATCAATTGGTTCTATATAATTTTAATTCCGACTTATAATAAAGAAGATCTTTTAAATTTCTGTCCGATTTCAATATGAGTATGATTTTTACTGTTGAATGAAACAGTCAAATATCGAATATGGTATACATCTTATAAATATTTTCGAGTGAAGAAACAAAATATAAATTAACTATATACTATATATATACTGAAAGTTAAACATTTAAAAATGCAAAAACCTCTTTTTATATTCAAAACAGAAAAAAGTATATAGAAGAACATTTAAAGAAAATTAAATTTACAACAAAAGATTGGCTATATACACATTTTCGAGCTGACTCATAACGACTGAGATATTTTTAATTTTCGATTATCTTACCCTATAAACTCCCCCCCCCATCCCCGATTTCATTAATATTTTGCTAACGATCAAAAGAAAATTTCCACCACTGGAGCGATAACAGGCATATATGTATACATAATTTTGAACGGACCCCATGTTTTCGTCATCTAGTTTTTAGGATCGATGACATTTGAGGTAGTATTGTTCGAAAATCGCGTCATAAGTACAAACTTAATACCTCATTTCCATCAAGAGAAATCTGCTAAAAAACGGATGTAGGATCCTCTTGCCTTCAATAACATTTGTGCTGACTTTCTTTTACTACGTTTACTACGTTTGATTAATAAACATATCATCATTATTGGAGCGGATACCAAGCCCTCATTCACGAACTAAATCACGGTAGTCAGATGAGGAAGATGAAGGAGGCAACCTTGTCCCAGATCACGGCGGCAAGTTCAAGGAAACTCTCCCTTAGATCAAGTATATATACAGATATATATATTAGCAGTCAGGGCAGGTACAGCCTTCCCAGGCGGGCCGATATCCATCTGCTCCAACGGGGACTATAAAATGTTCATACCAGCTATTCAATGAATGTATTAACACAATTGGACACGCTTCCATTCATAAAACCACAATGTAAGAGTATCAATGACATAACCACGGCAAATTACTTCCCTGTCATCACACAATATAGTGTACATTAGAGAGCAATAACTGGCATTACATTGTAGCATTATTTTTGTATCAATGTATATATATATATATATATATATATATATATATATATAACGGCAACTCATAAACTAAGTAGTAAACGTTAAAAGCTAAAACATAATCCTTGGTCCTACGTACCATTCATCACACCACTCTGTTCATCAATCTAGAGCATTGATCAGATAAATTAATTAAATGGCCGTCACGCAGGGGCTGTGTAAACTAAACAGATTTCCCATATGCCCCACGTATTTGCCTTTATCTCAAAAAGTCAAAGATCAATGAAAACAATATTTGGTATTTACGCTTCAAATGAAGTGCTTCATGACATAACACCTTACTGTTAATAAGAAATGAGTAGGAGTGGGGTTTTACTGAAGGCCGAAAACTAAAAAAAAATGCAATAATAATCAAGATAGTGAAAAAAGCATATAACATTTATAGAATATTTAATTTGCAATATCATTTGTTTTTTAACCTACTTTGATCCGACTTATAACAACGGAGATATTTCGAATTTTCGAAATTCCCCGCCTCTCACCCCCCCCCTCTCCCTGTTCGATTTCCGCCATTAAGAAACTTGATCTTTATTTTTACATAAAACTAAATATTTCGTTTGGTACCAATCAATCAAAAATCATGACTGCTACAGCGTTAACAGAAGCTTTATATATATATATATATATATATATATATATATATATATATATATATATATATATAATGGAAATCTGCTAATCGTGGGACGTGTGGAATTTCTATCAACAGTCAATCATTCATATGATTATAAATGCTATTTATTTATTTATTCAGGTTATTATTTTATTTTCAAATTTTTAGCTTTAATTTCTAATTCTTCATGTAGAAATTAAAACCAAAAAAAAATTAAATGTTTTTTCCACGAAAACATTATTCATACTGCCCTACATGTTTCGTGGCTTACATACAACCTCTTCAGGGGCTATCCATTTCTGAAGTGCTCCTTCTTCGTTGCGACTGCAGTGAGGTGTGTCTTAATATATATCTTAAATTCTTTGGTAGAAATACTTGCAAATTCGTTGTTTGATGAGGTCATCAATTAGAAATCATACGTTTTTGTTTCGAAAACTTCAATTTAATCTATGCCATACTCAACATTAAACCGTTTCAGTCAATACTAAAGATCATATCTGTTATTCGTAGTAATCCGGACATGGAATAGTGGGGGTACTGTGCGGGGATTCGAAAATTCAAAATATTTCCGTTATCAACGGGATGGTGTACAATTGTTGTTCTCTGCATTTCTCCGTAGCTGAAGCGTTAAGCGAGTTATTCTAGTTTTCAGCCTTCAGTAAGCTGTTCATCTTGTTCACCACCTTCTACTAATTTGTTTTTTTATATAGAAATAGACAATATGTGGCGGGAGGAGATCACAAGTGTGTTATACAAGCACTTTGGGAAATCTACTTAGTTGACGCAGTCCCTAAGTACGTTAAGAGTTCATTTTCATTTCACGCAGTTGTTCTACTGTATCATTTCCATTTACCACCTATTTTCTTCTTCATAATTTTGAAATTGAACGTCTGCCTTCTCATTTATTGCACAATACATATTATAAAACAAATTCCGACTATTTGCTAAACTAATATAACATTCAAGAGCGTCAAACAAAACTTCAGAAAAATGGAAAGAAAAATTTGTCTCTTACTCTTTTGTACCCAAGTCATACGTTACATTTAGCCTTATGTATACATCGTTCTTTCTAAACTAATTAAATTTTCAGTACAAACGTGAGTTATAGATATTACAGGGCGGATAACCTTGTAGTTTTCCCCCCTAAAACCATACGAAACAAACAAATCTTCAGTACTCTACCAAGGTAGCTTAAAAGACGCCACCTATACCTACTATTGACGCCAAAGTAGATTAAAATTAGTTTATGTAGAACAATATAAACACCATCATCGTTTATCCCTTGCCTTTCGTATATAATATCTAAAAGTTGTATTAGGTGTAATTGAGGACACCGGCGATCACGACGGTATCCAGTTACATTAATTTCATTTTCTTCCAGCCACTACCTTGAAAAGTTTGTAAGGAAAGTGTAATTTAATTGTTATAATGTACTTTCAATTCTAACAAAGGTCAAGTCGTGTCAGAGAGTTCTTTGACTCTTCCCAGACGATCTCACAGCTTGACGTTGTCATTTTTTTTTCACTCAAGGGGTTACACTTTAATCCGAGTAATGTAGGTCTCTCTTCTTACCGCCTCTAAGGGGGAAAAATATAAAAGTTTTCTTAAGACAATATATATAAAAAGTATCTAAAAAGAATAGTATGTATTAAATAACATTAGGGAAATAGATCCTACTTAAATTATGCATATGTATTTACTAAATATATTCCCACCATGGTGGAAAGAATCTTGCAACTCATTTCGATCAGTTAAACTAAGTTAATGCACGAATTAACTCTAACCCCTTTAGTTGGTTTTAAAAATAAAATAAAGGATATAATGCTTTGAAGTTTGGAAATTTTAGTGGAACGAGGTTCCTATGTTAGCAACCATTTTATAAACATCCATTTTTATAAATTGTGTCCATTTTTGTAATCGTAGGATTAATCCTCGTGCCCAAAGTCTGAACCTTCTAAAACTCCTTTTTATTTGTATTTTAACTGAAATACCTCTACTACTCTTTCATTTAGTATAAAACTTTGATTATGACAAATTTTAGCAGATTTCCCTTATTGAAATATATATACACATTTGTCTTTTAACGCTCTAACGGTCGCAATTTTTGTTTGATCGTTACAAAACTTGATATTTAAACGTTCTATGTAAAAACGAAGATCAATTTCCGTTGTTAAGCGTTTGACAAACATAATTTTGACTACGAAGCCTTTTATTATCCCACAAATGTAACGAAATGGTACATAAAGTGTATTACCCTTCACGTTAAGAAGTAACATTCATGATGTCTTTTACCCGAACTCAGCTAAATCAGCTATTGAGGCTGTACTCATGACGCGATCTATCCATAAAGTCCGTCGCGCAGGGGCTTCGTAAACTAAGCAGATTTCCCTCGTGAAGATTAATAATAGATAAACCTACATACAGCTAACACAACACCAGTGAATAAATACAAACGATAGCAAGAAATCTTTCTCTGTTACTATACGTCGGATCGAGAAATTGTGTAGAAACAATT
Organism: Riptortus pedestris; assembly: GCA_019009955.1. NCBI lineage: Eukaryota > Metazoa > Arthropoda > Insecta > Hemiptera > Alydidae > Riptortus > Riptortus pedestris. The sequence continues at coordinate 69,820,244 of CM032228.1, forward strand.
TTATTGCAAATTAAATTTACTATAAATACTGTTCTATATATATTTTGTATAATGGGTATTCACCGAGATATTTGGATTTTACAACATACAATACAATATTTGGACACTCCTACTAGTGTATTGTTAATAATAAGCTGTTATATCATGAACCACTTCATTAAAAAGTTAAATATGGAATATTGCTTTCATTGAACTTTTACTTTTTGAGATATATGCAAATACGTACTGTGGATTCCCCCCCCCCCGCCCTTCTTTTGTTCTTGTATTACTAAAATTTGAGTGATTGACATAGAAATTATTCTGATTCATTATAAATTTCAGCAAAGGATATAGTAAATTGTTTTCAATAAAATTAAAATGTTATATTTAATTAATTGTTTTTCTTTTCGGTCTAGAATACTTGTATCTATCTATTCAGCTCTCCACGATTGGCTGACCTGTTTGTTTACAATTCCGACACTTTCCGTTGTAGATATTATTAACTTGTAAATTGACTGAAAGATTTCTTATTACCGTTTGTATTTATTCGCTTAGCATTCACGGTGGCTTTACCTGTATGTAGATTTATCTGTTGTAAGGCTTCCCGTAGAAAATCTGCTTAGTTTACGTAGCCCTTGCGTGACGAACTTTTTTGTATTAAATTAGTTACAATTATATTGGGAAGATAAAATTTATTCTTTTGTATTTCAAAATTTACATTTACATCAAAAATATACTTCTATTTTATAGATGAAAATATTTATTGTATTTGTTTCTCAGGGGGTGGCAATACATGACTTTAATGTCTAACTTATTCTATTATTTATTTTTTCTGTTTTCTTTTTCCAGGTAAGAAGATGTGGATGATTTTGTATTTATCTTCCTCTTTTATATATATGTGACTGATCAGTGCTGTCATGATTACCTCAATAGCAATAAAGGTAAGATATGTTTCAATGAGTATGAATAAAACGCTATTAAAGAACGATACTGAAATTTGTAAAAATATATATTATTGAATAACTATTGATAATACCATGAAAAATTAAACCAAATACATTACGAATTTAGAATTGAATACATTGAATACAGTTTACCAGTATTGGTACGATTAAATCTTAGTACTTAATAGCAATTTTGTGAGCTGGGGATACTAAGGACAAAATGGGATTTTACTCTACATGTATTTACATACGCCACTTTAGATATTTCTTTTTCAATCAGTATGTGTGAGAGATAGTACGAAAGCATGGTCAAGTGACATAACAATTTTGCTCACGGCTTCTTTGTATACCAAATAAATAATTTGATAGACGTAGTGATTTTTTTTTTCTCTCTTTGGATACCTCTATTCCATTACCTACCGCCTTTAATGTACTGCAGGGGCTCAGGTTAGCCATGCGAGTTAAAGCGTTGCCTTTAATCTCACATGGTAATCCTAGAGTGGCGAGTTCGATTCCCGCCTGGGCAAGGGAATTTATTTAGTGACGAAATTCATTAAATAAAATCCTAAGTCCCACCCTGACTAGAAATGGGTGGTAACCTGTAGATAACCCGTCTTAGCCTTAGATGCAAAAAGTGGACGTTAATAAATAATAATAATAATGTACTGCAATAATGACATATATTTTATGTCCTCCACTGAAGAACGTATTTTCAAGAAATAACGTGGTAAAGAACTAAACGATAAGAATGAAGAAATCAAAAATCAATTTACCTCTATTCATCATATAAATAAATCTAAATTTGACTAATTTAGGAAATTCAAAAATAAATTTAATTAAGTCTTAGAATAATTAATAAAACAGATAAACTAATTCTGAGAAATAGTTTAAGGATACATCCAGAGGTTATGAAGTTTGAGTAACTTGAAAAAATGACTTATGACTTTAAAAAAAAATTCTTCAACTCATACATTTTAGAATATAATGTTAAATCTAAATAATTTTGGCAAAACCTCTTTAGCTTAAACTTTAAACTAAGAGTAGTAGGATTATGGAAGTTCTACAACAAGAATTACAGGACAAATTCATAATTTTTCGATATAGTTTCGTGTATTAAGCCGTTTCCAAGTCTGAATGCTGGAAAACATATTACTGACTCATCAATAAAATGTATTTTTTTTAAAAAAATATAATAAATTCTTATATAAATCTTAAAACGACACTGAATATTTAATGTGATATCAATTAAAAGGTATCTTTTATCACTTTCCTATTCATATAAATAATTTTATCTTCTCAATTCTTATATTTCATTACTATTCGGGTAGCAACAAATGAGTATTCGGCTAGCGGAGTATTGAAACATTGTTCAATGTACTAATGTTACATAAATACATTGTCCTGCTTGTGTCAAATCAGTATATATATTTTTAATTATAAACATGTGTACAAATATCTGGGGCACACACAAATTATCAATAGGTGAACAGAAAACGTGTCTTTTGATCTAAGCTTTAAATTCAAATTATTATTCACCAAAGTCAAACTATTGACCAGTCAGTCGAGTCGACGGGACTATAAGTTAAAAATTATACAATAATTACACATAATAATTAATGGAAATACATTTATTGTATATTATACTTTTGTAAACGTTTTGACGATTATAAAATGAAGTGTCCAGATACTAGTTAGTATCACTACATTCGGTCGCAAATTCTCTGAAGAACCGTGTACGGTTTCGTCAGATAGTTCTTAAACAACTACAAACTATTCCCTTATATTTACAATAATTCCCATTCATTATTTAAGAGGTCTTAACATGGTATGGGTGAAATGGTCTAGAGTTTTGTTTCAACGTTGTCTATGGAAAAACGATAATTGATAATTTGTTCACCTAACCGGTGAACTTTCAGTATCTATAGACTATTTTTCAGTTTCTTTATATAAAACTGGATCTGAAACCAATTACTCTGTGAATGATTATAATTTATATTTATGTTCATAATTTTCCAAAACGGAATCCAATTGAATATTTAAGTCAAGTTGTAATACAGAAGTATAATTAATGTGCTAGAAGGTTAAGTATGCAAAAAAGCTAATGTAGCAATAGTAGAGAAACGAAAATCCTTCACAAGGACATGCAACTCAGGCAGAAACTCGTTTTGGGCTCGTTCGGTCGTTAAAATTTTGAGGAAGAGGAAGTGGTGTGTTTAGGAGCCATTGGTGTGAGAGACAAACATTAGTGAGGTAACTCATTATATATGAGTAGAACTAGGTGAAGGATGTCTAATGGCTTCAGGTCCTAAGGCAAATTAGGGCCATATTCCAGAGGTTGGTGGGGAAAAAAATTGTTTTATCTTTACGTTGAAGGAAAACTATGAGGCAGTTTATGGATATTTTATGGAAGTTGGGGAGGCCCTTGTCTTCTGGTTAATATGTCGCTTATATCAACTGACGTGGTTGTGAAAAAGTCCATCCCTTAAGAGAAATCTGGCTAATAAAATCACTTTACCTAAGGACCAATCTAAATTTGATTGATACCAACTATTCTATCTATATCTATATATGATTCAGATTCTTTTTTTTTATGACACTTCATTGTACCATTATTACTACTTTTAGTCATGAAGTATATTCAGGTACCAGTATTTTGTACATCAGTGAGGGGCTTCCCAGAGAAGAATTCACAAAAGGCCCCGGTTATCATGCCAAACTCGAACAGATCACCCATTATTAACTTGAGAGGGAGTGTATTGTTCTCCTCACTAGCTCTCTTTAGTTGATTTCTCTTAAGGGCAATCAGCTGTTGAGGTCGTACTCATGACGCGATTTTCGAAACATTTCCTCAAATGACTGTCGATCCTACCAAGGAGATGACGAAAATGAGGTTCCTTCAACATTCTATTTTGATATGGGTCACTATCAAACCAACAGAGTCAAGGCACTACTTCCCTAATCTTTCGATCCTGAATAAGTAATAATATAAATCGCAGATTTCTACTGTGAAGAAAGACAAATACATTTTAGTTTAAATAAATGAACCGCATTATCTGTGTTGTAATCATATCAAGTTTTGGATCAGACCATCGAATGATAATCATCAATCTTTCAAAATCATGGGTTCCCAAAAACATGACCGATAGTCATTAATCGACGTTTTTCAGCAATCGACTATAGATTCTCGTCCCTACAACGATGAAAAAAAATTAGAAATATCCCCGTTATTAAGACTCGCACAGAAAAATGCTATATAACTATCTCCTAGGAAATGTAAAATTATTATTATTTATTAACGTCCACTTTTTGCAACAGGCTAATTGGGACGGTTATAATATTAGTAATTTGTATTTTAGTACACATGTGCGTTTCAATTAAAGCAACTGTATCAATAATGAAATCATGTACAGTGTACATTTCATGAAGTTATTTTTAAATATGCATTTTATTACGGGTGAAATAGAGAAAAGAATATGGGATGGCATCTTCAGAGTGGTATTTTCTCAGTTAACCCAACACCTGCGTGAAGGATTTTTCTTTTATCGTGTAATGAGTTTAAACGGGTCTTTATAATCGCTCACCCTAGGAGCTATTGCAAATATTTCATTAGTACATGGTGTAGTTCGCACCTTCATGGAGTAAACGGTTAATTGACTGTAACACATCGTAATAAGTTATTAAAATACAAATGTTATTTCAAGTAATTTAATTGAATTCAAGTTTGCTTTAGCTTCCTAGCAATTTGTCAGTATACAAAGAGGAGCACAGGTTTGGCGTTTATCAGGAAAGGATTTTGTTTTATAGAATCCAAACAAGTGGATTGTTATGTTTTACTGAAATAGCCACTTGTTTATAGTCTTGAAAAGGTGTAAAAATTGGGTTAAGGCCATGGATATTGGGTTCTGGTTACATCTGTTTACACAGATTGATACGTTTCAAATAGAACTGTGTTACGATTCAAGTAGGCTAAGTAATAGATCTGTTTGTCCAATATTTCAGAATCTGGATTAGTTAGCACCAGCAATTCAGCCATTAATGACGTCTGTCTAATGGTTCAACGATTTTTTTTTTTTTTTTAAACTCTTCCTCGTAACTCAAATTACGTGTGACTGTGTCATTGAGACGCTCTTGTACATTAGAGAAATTAGCTTCACACTATGACTCACGACTACAAGGATCTCTGTAATTAGATAGAGTGCAGGGCCTTTACTGACTCTGGTTAAAGCAGTTTACCTCAAGTTGTAAATAACTGTTAACATGAATTTCAAAAGAAAAACTGATAAATGAGAACTCTTAAAAGCCTCTATGAAATGGAAACCTTAATTGATATTATTACACTTGTGTTAATAATATGATTTTCTTGATGTTCACAGTAGACCTGTTTTCCTCTACAATACTTTTATTTTTGACAGAGTGCACTTTCAGAGCAACAGCTCCATCTTCAGTGCCTGTTGATACAAACAAAAACCTATGGAAATCATATAACAAACACCATTTAAATTAACAATCTTAGCCAAAAAAGGCAAATAAACGAAATTAAAATACAAAGTAACGGTTACAGAATATCACAGAAGAATGGAGGAAGTCAATACTTAAAAGCTTACTTAGCTAATCAACATTTAAAAAAAAATACTTAACCGCATTTAAAGAACTAACAAATTTAAAAATAATGCTTAAAACAAATAACGTATTAATTCAATAACAAAATTTTTGAAAAACATATACTGATAACATGAGCACTAAAACAACCAATTATATCTATGAATTATTTTTTAAAACACGCTAGAACGATCTAGCTCTCATTATTTTTGTTAAAATTCAGTGTATTTATTTATTCATATATTCATAACACTGGGGCGATTTAACGCCGTATCAGTTAAATTCTTGCCATCAGTTTTCATATCTATATTTACGTATGTATGCTCATTTTTGCAACTATTTTCAGTATTCTCCTACATGATAATTTTTTGGAAATGTTGTTATGTTTCGAGTATTGGAATACGCGGTCAATATACTGGCTACGGTCAAAGTGTATGGTAGATCTATGTGAGTCGTTAGATAGCAGTCAGTTAGTATATGTTTTATACTGTAAGTCTACAGTTACTGTGTTGGCAGTTCAAATTCAATTTAAATCACCTCTGAGCGATTTTTTGGAATACTCTGCATTTCTGAGTTTAATCATTTCCAATTAAGACATTCAGCTTTTTTTTTCTTTTTTTTTTTTTTTTTGTGTTTCTGTTTTGAAGTGACCCTTCAAAGAGGGAGTTTGTTGCTACATGCCCGTTCAGCTTAATGCACCTCATAAACTTAATTTGTTTACAATATATTATTAATAGTAATATAATTATTTAAGTTTTAAAGGAATAAAAGAAGGAGGGTACTATTAAATAAACCATTTTTGAAATATGCAATGGAAATAATTAATAAAAATATAAAATAGACAATTCAATATGACTTCAAATAATGTAAAATGTCCGACACGCAAGGGACTGCGTCAACTAAGCGGATTTACCACGTGCTGGTACAACACACTTGTGATCTAATCTCACAACATATTCTCTATTTCTATATAAAAGACTGAAAGGGGCAGTGTTAGACTAAGTAAACAAAAACGTAAAATCGTAATTGATGAAGTCTTCAGACAACGAATGTGCATGTTTCTGGCATAATAATAGTCTTCAAAACAGTATTTGGGTTTTACGCTTTGAATAAAGTGATTCACGATACAACAGCTTATTGTCAATATGACACGAGTGGGAATTTACTGAATACTGAAAATGAAAAAAAAAAGGCAAATATCTCGGTTAGAGGTTATTGAGAAAGTATGAGTTTAACAACACTTATAGGTAATTAAATTTAGAATAAGATTGATTATATACAATGATTCGATCCGACTTATAATACCGAATATACAGCCCAATTTCAGCCTTTAACAAACTTCATCTTTAGTTTTACTTGGAAAACTTGTATATCGAGTTTGGTAACGATACAACCAAAATTGCAACCGCTAGTTGCATCAAAATATATCATTTTGAACGGAACTCTTTTTCGTCATCTCTTAGGTATTATTGATGGACATTTAAGGGAGTTATTTCAAAAAATGTATTGAGTAGGCCTCAATATGTTCCCTACAAATTTGCAAAGTTCCTCGTTGCATTTATAAACTAGGGTTCTTTCCTTAACTGGACAATGAATGATCATTTTCAATGATGTCCGCTTTAGTATTCTCCGTAACAGTCTATAGTAATAAATTAAGTGAAGTTAAGATTGTTATGAAGTGAAATTACATGAGTTGTCAGTTAGCTTGAATCTGTATAAATGTGACATGACTTCACCATGCCCTGTTAACATTTGGGTTGTGTAAACGTCAGTCATTGTATTGCGTGAATCGATGTATATTTTAATGTTGACACATACAATTTTGAGGACAGCTTCAAAATACCATTGCCTATTGTGGATTGCATTGCGTAAATGGTTGTCACAAAATAAAGGAAATGCATATTTAGTTACTTTTGGCTTTCTTTGTGCCTGGCAATGAGTTATGAGCCCTCCATATTGCCTTTGTGTTACAGCTTATGTTTCTTAAGAACGGACAAAGCTAAACTAAGAAATATTTGCATGAATTTCAACACTTCCATACTTCTCAGTGAGTGCAGATCAAACTCCATAATCTATACACTTCCCAGTTAACAACAAATATTCATACAACGGTGACGTCAACTTTCAAACAATTAGTTGAGCACTAGAACTATTTAGCATTATAATTTTCGAAAGTCTGTCACTGTAATGGTATGGTTGAAACCACTAGTGTTTGTCGGAATGGCTTTTTTTCCGACAAACATGCTTCTGCAGTCTTCATCTCGCCATCATCGAAATGTGGAATCTACAGGAGGCAGTCGCTGGTTCCCAGAGCATCCTTTGGTGCCTGATGATGATAGCCTAAGTCTGCTGAAATTATGCATTTCTCAATAAATTTAAATATCCCTCATCATTATATTATTAATAGTGTAACGCGCATAGTACCATCTTATTAAGTCCGTCCAAAGACGTATTAGCAATAACATACCGATAAGGTTTTAGTCTCAAATGCGAAACACGATTATATGTTAAAAAACGGACCTCATTTTCGTCATCTCCTGGGTAGGATCGATGGACATTTGAAGAAAAATTTCAAAAATCGCGTCCTGAGTACAACCTCAATAGCTGATTTCCCTTATGGGAAATCTGCTAAAAGAATATTATGATGTTTACACCACACTTTCTTGCAATCCTATTATTATTATTATTTATTAAAGTCCTCATTTTTCTACTATGGCTAATTTGGATGTTATCTACTGGTTATCAAATTTTTCTATCCAGGGTGGGGCTAAGGTTTTTATTTAATGAGTTGGTCACTAAATAAATTCCTATTGCCCAGGCGGGAATCGAACTCACCACTCTAAGTTTATCATGTGAGATTAAGGCTAACGCTTTAACTCACTAGGATAGCCTGAACCTCCGCAATCCTATTAAATTAAACACAAAAAATATTTGGTTGCATTTCATTTTATTATCCATTAGTAGATGTGCGATATGGCAATGCATCATTTCAAAAAAAAATATTGTAGAACATAATTTAAAGATCTTTTCATGGCAAATAAATCTCTTTTTCCATGTACAAATCTTCTGTATCACAGGGAATTTCAGTTTTTTACATCCCCACTCTTACCCGACTTCAATTAAAATATATGCAGAAATTATTATTATTATTGCTATTTATTAACGTCCACTTTTTTGCAACTAACGCTAATAGGGACGGGTTATCTACAGGTTATCACCCTTTTCTAGCCAGGGTGGGACTTAGGATGTTATTTAATGAATTCCGTCACTAAATAATTTCCTTTGCCCAGGCGAGAACGAACTCGCCACTCTAGGTTTACCATGTGAGACTAAGGTCAACGTTTTAACTCACATGGCTAACCTGAGCCCTATATGCAGAAATGAGTATACTTAGGTAAATATATACTCTGATAAAGCAAAAACTGATTCGACACTCTAACGCCCTGCCGCGAAATGCGATTATAATAAGAATAAATTAAAAGGAAGGTTCATAACTAAAAGTTACAACAGTCCTAAATATGGATAATCGTTTTGGAGTAATGCGTGATCACGCTGACACTAGTCAAGATGGATTCATGGAGGGTCAAAATGGGTCATTCAGTTAAAATCTGAAAACCGAAGTTTTACCGTATTACAATACGTTCTTTACATTGGACAAGGACGTTTGGTTCTATTGTCCTCTCCATAAGTATCAGTGGTAAATTAGTTGCACATTGAATTTCTTCAAATATTTATATTTTACATAACTATCAATCTAGCGTACTTATCGTTTTAAAAGTAGCTTGAAGGGAGTTAATAACCAAAAGCACTCCTAAATAAAATAGACCTTCAGAAGAGGAAAATTAGGTATTAAAAATGTAACAATTTATATGTGTCTTAGAAACTAAGCCCTGTCCAGTAATAATTATTTATAATAAAACAAAAAAAAATAACAGAAATAGAGTTTTCTCTCTTCTTGATAATCAATTTAATTCGTTTATTCACGAATTTAAAAAGGTTACTGTGTTTGAAATATAAAATTAAAATACTACCAATAAGTTATTAATTAGTCAGTTGAGTGTAGTTTAAAACGAGTATAGTTAACTATAAAATAAAGCCTTGTTCGAACAACATGTTTGTATTGAGAAAAATGAATACGGATTCCTTCTTCGGATAGGAAAGCTTTTACAAAATTTCTAAAAATACTCCCCAAACAAAACCCGAATACTCGTATGAAGCATATTTATTTAACTGTATATTACTAAAAGTATGCCACTATTCAATAATAATTGATATTTAAATTTGTTTCTATAAATAGAATGTGACAACGGGTTACAAATGGCATCCGCATCTCATTTGCATGCTCAACACTTACGCTTTAGAGGTATTTCCATCTTATTAACTTCATACCAGCTCACTTTATAGGTTAAATTTTCTTCAAAATCTTCATTTCTTCAGCGAAGAAATTTAAATCTATGAAATTTTTCTAGATGTCATAATTGTAAAGCAAGTTTCCAGTTATACTTATAGAAAGGATTCAGAGACCTTCGCAAAACCAGTTTCGGTATTCGTTTGAGACCGTGCAACTTGTTAATTTCATTTATGTTCTAGGCAATCTGTTGGGAGATATTTTACATTATTGAATGATGAAACAAATCAATTTGAAGCGCAGTCTTTGAATACAAAGTTTTCTATAAAAGTTTCTCTGGTAGAAATCAAATTCCTAAGAGGTTAGGTAAAAAAAGGGCAATATACTAGTTTATATTATATTTAAATGCATTAGGATCACGAGAGCTGTAAGAGACTAATATTTATAAAAAAAATTTGAACGGACCTCATTTTCGAAATCCCCTAAATAGGGGCCGATGAACACATTTTTTTTTTTAAAATCGAGACTTGAGTACAATTTCGTTAGCTTATTTCCCTCAAGGAAAATCTGCTTAAATACAATACTAAGACGGCAATGCTGGTAAAAGTGGACTTAGTTATATGAGAAGGAAGATATCTAGCTCAATAATATCCTTATAAAAGCTAAATGTGTGAGAAAGAAATGTGTTAGTTAGAACTTATATGGATATCAAGTCATCTAGAAAATTAAATTAATTGAATAATACCAGTTATAGATAAGTGCAGTTTATTTACAACATATATATATATATATATATATATATATATATATATATATATATATATATATATTTTATAGAGATACACACTAATAATTAACACCTGTAAATCAATAAGTTATTATTATTTATTAACTTCCACTTTTTGCAACTAAGGCTGATTGGGATGGGTTATCTACAGGTTACCACCCATTTCTAGCCAGGGTGGGACTTAGGATGTTATTTAATGAATTCCGCCACTAAATAATTTCCTTTGCCCAGGCGAGAATCGAACTCGTCACTCTAGGTTTACCATGTGAGATAAAGGGTAATAATAAGTTAGACAAAGTACCTATTGTATATCATTGCTGTATCGTAAAAATTCTCGGAAATCTCATTTGTATACTTCCATTACAATGAGTCACATATTTAGAAGTAATATACAGAAAGGAATTTCATTGTGTAAACAGTGAAAGAATTCAAGTGGTTTTGTGAAAAATGAGATCACCGGGATTTACTAGTACTTGTACCATTATAGATTAAATATAATACTAATTCTAACATGTATAGCAACGTGATGTAAATTTTATCTTCGTGTTGAATTTTATGAGCTTCTGTGCTCAGAAATTTTCAGCCTAAGTAGATAACGCACATGATATGATAGAAGTAAATCTGTGAATAGTTTGCATTACACAATTAATGATTTGAGCTAATCGAACCAATAAGCGTGAACATTAAAATGTCCTTCACGCGTTGGCTGCGTAAACTAAGCAGATTTTCTACTTACTGGAATGACGTCTATACGAGCATGTGTGACGTCACCGGCAAGACATGAAACTTTAGGTAGATAAAATGATAAACTGAAAATCGCATTGAAAAGATCAGAGATATATAGCTATACTGAAGGGTGATAAAGAAAAAAAAATGCAAATAACTGTTGTAATATTCAAATTCAAGAAAACATTTAAGTTGGATTGCATTATCAATAAGATTGTTTGGTTATTATTTTTTAGTCCGACTTATAAAAACAGAGATATTTGTATTCATACCTTATAACTCCTCTATAAACCTCCCTCCACCTTTTAATCCATTTTCATCTAATAACTAACTAGATCTTTATTTTTACACGAACCGTTTAAATTTCTAGTTGAGTAACGACCAAAAAGTTACGTCTACTTCATCATTTATTTATATATATATATAAATATATATATATATATATATATATATTTATATTAAAATACAAAATGAGCATGAGAGAGAGAGGAGAGAAAGAGAGAGAGAGGAGAGAGAGAGAGAGAGAGAGAAAGGGGAGAGAGAGAGAGTTAGAGAGAGAGAGTGAGAGAGAGAGAGAGAGAGAGAGTTAGAGAGAGAGAGAGAGTGAGAGAGAGAGAGAGAGAGAGAGTGAGAGAGAGAGAGTGAGAGAGAGAGAGAGAGAGAGAGAGAGAGAGAGAGAGAGAGAGAGAGAGAGAGAGAGTGAGAGAGTGAGAGAGTGAGAGAGAGAGAGAGAGAGAGAGAGAGAGAGAGAGAGAGAGAGAGAGAGAGAGAGAGAGAGAGAGAGCAAAAAATAAAATTAGCCTAAACCTTGCCCCTAATTTTAAATAAAAATAAAAGAAAGAGAAAATATAAATAAGTGTAATCCGTTGAACCATCTGATGTATTCATGTTATTTTAAGGAACCCACGAATTCATAATTTTGTTCAAACAATAATATCTCTTTTGATGTATGTTAAATTTAGTTTCTTTTTTTGTAATGCGTTTAATCAAGCTAAGTCGTCGCTTTTCAAAATATGTACAATTGCATTTTATATGGTTGTATGTGTGCTTGTTTGGCTCATTAACATAATCAAATCCCTTCATATTTTTTTTTGTTCTTTGTCCAGAAAAACATAAAAAAGTTGGATGTGTTTTGCAGTATGAAATATCTCAGTTGTCGCACATTCACACTTAATGCGAACAGGATATTTAATAAATTCGACAGACATTGATTTCTAATAGGCTCAGATTACTCTCCTTCAAAACTGGGTAATGACAGACCAGTACTCCAGCTACTATTTACTAAATATAATTACTTTTTTTTTATTTATTGTAATAGTTATACATGAACATAATTTGAAATATATCAAAAATATTTGGCCAAAAATACTTAGTGTAGTTGGAAAGAAAGATGTTTTTATTAATTTCTTCTAGTTATAGAATTACGAGAGGAAATTTAAACCCGTTATTATGTGGATAAGCTTTCGCACTTGTCTTTCCTACTTTCGAATTTAAAAGAAGTACTTATTGTTCGTACAGAGTTGTAGTTTTTAAAGTATGGTATAAAGTAGTTGATAATACCGATTTATAGCATACATATTCAACAGCTAATCCTAGGAAAACCGCTAATATTCTAAGGCTTCATTGATGCATGTTTGAACTTTCACTGATATCAAGTCATATAGAAAATTGACTTAATTCAATATCACCAGTTATGAATAATTGCGGTTTATTACAACACACAACATAGTTTTTTTTTTATTCTGAGTCTCCCGTAATAGATCAATTATTCCTATAATCTTCCTGTGGGCACATATTGGCTATTGTAACGTGAGTAGATATTACAGCTATTCACTCTATAATTAACACCTATAAATTTATATCTTAGACAATCTATTATGTATCTTAGCTGTAACCTAAAGATTCTAGGAAATCTCATTTATAAATTTCCATAACTATCAGTCATATCTTTAGGAGGGATAAACAAAAAGGAATTTTATTGTGTAAACAGTAAAAGAATTCTAGCGATCTTATGAAAAATGGGTTCAAAAATGCTTCCATTTAGGTTTGGTAAACATGTTAACCATTCCATACCAGAGTTGGGAAGTAGTTAACAAATTCCGGCAGTTACATCTTTAACTACTAACTATAAGTTAACTAGTTGAGTTGGACAATTATAAACTACTAGTTAGCAGTTGACATTGAACAACTACTTTTATTCATTTTTTTTTATTTATTTACGTCCACTTTATGCTACTATGACTAATTGGAACGGGGTATCTACAGGTTACCACCCTTTTGTAGCCAGGGTAGCGGGAATCGAACTCGTCACTCTAGGTTTACCATGTGAGATTGAGACCAACAACCCAACTCACACGGCCAACATGAGCCCTAACTACATTTTTTAACATAAATCAGTAATAGTTAGGTTTCTTAACTACTAGTTGGTAGTTAACTAAAAAGATCTGATTTCTGATATATTAAGCATAAAAATTGTTTTGTGAGATAAATGCATATACGTTGTGTGATGGCGTCATCAATTATGATTTAATTTCTTTACTCGAAATAGTTTTTTGATCTATACCATAATAGTGATTTAACCATTTAATTCAACACATAAGTTCATAAACGTAATGGCTGAAATCGGAACATGTGGAGAGGGGGGGTTAGAGGGGGAATTCGAAAATTCCAAATATCTCCGGTATTATGAGTAGGATCGAAAAAATTTAAAGAACCATTCTTGTAAACTAATTAATTCTAAGAACTTGTTTTGTAATGTTGATGTTTTTTGAAGGAAACATTTTTTTTTTCAAGAATACTTTTGATTTCATTTTAAGTACTTCATTTTTTATTATTTCAGAGTCCATTCCTTTTCCCGTAGACATGTTTCAAAGATAATTTTGTTGACAACAGCTCTTATGTCGGACCATTTTCCCATATAATGTGCCGTATCTGAAATAAAAGATTTGTGCATTTTACGGCTAAACGATACGTCAAGTTGAAAAATTCACCAATACAAACTCGTTTTAGAACTTAATTTTCTACAAGAATCCGCCATAAAAAGTAGGGCATTCCATTGGAAATTCCAAAGTTATGGGTGCTTGAGAAGTACTAGAGAAGGTTACGAGGTTGAATATGGGCTGAAATGACCCTTCAAGGGTCACAATTGTGGCACACTAAGTCTCAGCGTTTTATTAAATTCAATTGGCGATTTTAAGGGAATTGGTGCGGGACCTTGGGACACCTGTATACATACATACAATTTTGAACCAAACTCATTTTTCTCATATCCTGGATAGGATCAATGGACAATTTGATGAAGCTTTTTCGTAAATCGAGTCAAGAGTACTGACCTCAATAGCAGATTTCCCTAATGGAAATCTGCTAAATGACGGTTCAGAACCAGAAACGGCAATATACCTTTCGGTTGGGCAAGACTTCCCGCGGAAAGGATACAGCGATGCCGCTGGAAAGATTAATCCGCTTCCTGCATTTATGGCAGAACTTGAGGTGGCAGAAGCTGATGACACCTGGAGAGCGAGCAGCCGATCGCTACCTGCCGATTGGCCGCCTCACTAATTTATTTGTCGTTTACCTTAAAGCTGGCTCGAACTGGTTCAGGTTGGTTCGCGCCATCTACTCATCTCCCCACACACGTGCTAGGGTCAGAGTCTAGCCATGAGTACTTCACACTCTCATGTTACTTAATAACAGTTATTATTTCACTATCCGGGAGTCAGTGGTTCTCAGGATTTCTCGTTTTCTTTTCTTTTTTTTTTGAAAAGCACAATTAGAAACTTAGACTCCTCTGTCTCTCACACACTCTGACAGTTCCAATGCTTTTAACAGATCCCCTTAAGGGAAATCAGCTATTGAGGTTGTATTCAGGTCGCAATTTTCGAAAAGTTCCTCAAATTTACATTGATCCTACGTAAGAGAAAATGAAGTCCGTTCATGTCTGTTAACGCTCTAGCGGTCGCAATTTTTGTTTGATCGTTACCAAACTCGATATTTAATCCAGCACACGGGAAATCTGCTTAGTTTACGCAGCCCCGGCATGACGGACTTTTTTTGCCTGAAATATATATATATATATATATATATATATATTCTATATTTTGTGAGTTAATATTTTAAGAGAGCACTGATAATGAGTCTGGTCCCACGAATGTTACCTCTAGAATAAAGTGTTAGAAGTACAGTGGAGGTGATGTTTTCAATACATGGTTACATGTATCGACCTCCGTCTGCCAGGAGATTCAAGTTATTGCACTGTATCGTTCGTGAAGATTTAATAAGCAACATTTCATGGAATGGTTGCAATATTAAAAATTGCATACTTCTGTAAACGTCTCTGAGGAACTTCAATGGCCCTAAGTCCTGGGAATCACTGTCATCTTCATGACAGACGGTTTCATTTGATTTGATAAAATCAGAATAACAATTCAGTCAGTATACCATTTTAAAGTCCGTCACGCAGGGGCTGCGTAAACTAAGTAGATTTCCCACAAATTGATATGGCACACTACTGATCTCTTCTGACCATAATATTTCTATTTCTAATAAAAAATCCAATTGTTGGAAGGGGGGAGGGGTAGTATACTGAAGGAAAAGAAGAAAGCATGAATAATTCACTTAATATTTGAGTTATAAAAAAATATACATAGAACTATAATTGTAGAACGTCAATAGATGAACATCATTTCTCGATCTAATTTACAATAACGGAGAAATTTTGATTTATCGAATTCCCCCTATTAATGGTCCTAGTTCAGCCATTCACGGATATGATCATGATTGTTGAATGAAACTGTTAAATAACGAGTATCAATCTGTATAAATAACAAACATTTTGGAGGCAAGAATGAAAATTCTTAATTGATGACGGCATTACACCCGTAAAGGTCTCTTGAAAACCATATTCGGTATTTAAGCTTAGAATATAGCGGTTCACGATATAACAGCTTATTGTTATGAGTAGGAGTGGGGGCTTACTAAATGCTGAAAACTAAAAAATCTGAATATCTCAGTTAATATAGAAAATATGTATATAACAACATCTATAGGTAATTAAATTTTCAATAATATTGGTTGAGTACTTGTTTTTGATCCGTCTTATAATAACGTAGATATTTCATATTTTTGAAATTCCACCCCTCAAAACTCCCCTCCCACTCTTCCGATTTCTGCCATTAACTAACTTGATCTTTATATCTACATAAATCCTTTAAATGCAGAGTTTGGTAACGCTAAAACAAAAATTGCGCCCGCTAGAGAGTTAACAGACATGTATATAATTTTGAACGGACTTCATTTTCGTCATCTACTGGGTTCGGTTGATGGACATTTGAGGAAATCGCAAAAATCGTGTCATGAGTACGACCTCAATAACTGATCTCCCTTAAGGGAGATCAGTTTATAAAAAAAAAAAAGTTATTGTAAGAAAAACTAAGTTAAAAATATCGGTGTATAGAGATTCATGTTGAAGCAAAAAAGTATGATGCAGTTAGTATACCGAGATGAGCTGCCATTACCACTTAATTAAGACTGTGGGTTTCTGGGTTTACAGTGCTGTGCTAAGTTTTCTTATAGTTACTTACAAAACACTAAGCCACTCTATTTTAGAACTGATTTTTTTTTTTCAGCACGAAAATGTCGGAAGTAAGTCTAATATTGAACGGAAGGACAATGGCTCCTCTTAAACAATGATCTATTGGGCTTGCATTGTGCTTACAGTTCTAGAGGTTGGAGGTCTCCATTCAGCCTAAAGGTTAGGTCATTCTGGCGCACTCTATGTTTGTGTGACGAACAAGTTAATCAGTCTCAAGGATAATTTTAAATTACTTAGCGCCCTCTGGGAAAGCCGGATATTTATATGCCACATTTCTATGACAAGGCCTAATTTGTTGGACATAATATCCTCTCAGCTCATTGGCTTCATGAATTATACCATTTTTGAAAGCCTAAGCTTGTCAAAACTTCAATAATGACGATATATCGACAATATCATGTACTCATGCATGGTCCAGGCTGTGCGCAAATAACTGTTTCAATCATGGAATAGCAAATCCTATACTTGCAGGCAGTACAGCCAAACATTGGAGAGACGTACACTCTCTAAGGGTCATATCCCCTTGTACATGATATTCAAAAAATATATATAGAAATACTCTTCTTCCTCTATAGTCAACACACAAATTACAGGATAAATTAATAGCTCTGATTATTATCTGGGCTTAATTGTAAACTTTGTTGTTTTTTGTTTGAAGTCTAGGCATTGAAAACTCTACCCTTATACCCTAAACAGGGACTTTTCTGAGATTCGTGTAACAATGGATGACAGAGGGATGGTTCGAAGGGTTGTACTTTCCTGATGATGCTTATTAATAACAAAATCAACATAAAGAAGTTTTAATGATGGAAGAAATGATTATGGACGATGTTGCTTAGAACTAGTTTTGGCAAAATACCAGCTGAAGTTTCGACAAGAAACTTGAGGTAAACATAAAAAAAATGTTAGGAAGGTAAAGATATCTCACCCTAAAATAATTACTGTCCCTAGGAATGGGTAATCCCCTAAGTTTCTAGGAAGGGATTTTCCCTCTGCCTAATTACTCTTAGAGCATAATTAACTATAATAAAAAAAAATGAACATTAAGTAGATGAAGCGCAGTTTGGGTTTCGATCCGAAAGAGATGTAAGTTAAACCATTTTAGCGTTAAGGCTTACTGAAGGGAAGAAAAGACGTGGCTAAAAAAGCCAGTCACGCAGGGACTGAGTAAACAAAGCAGATTTCCCATCTACTGTTATGACTCACTAGTGATCTCATCTCGCCACATATTCTGACTGAAAAATGGCGCACTGACAAAGTCCAAATTACTCACTTAACGGTTGGGTTCCGTAAATGTATGAAAAAATGTACAGAGAAACAATAGTAGGTTGATGCTCTACAATTGTTTCTTTATGTATTTGTTACCCCTATTCCTAGTCAGATTTCTGCCAATACCAAATATGGTCTTTATTGTTGACTGAATCGGTTAAATATCGAGTATGATAGGGATCTAATAAACATTTTCAATGCAAGAACGTAAAATCTTAATTGATGACGTCTTTACTCAACGAATTTGAATTTATTTTATATAATAAAGGCTCTTGAAACAATATTTGGTATTTAAGTTTAGAATAATGAGGTTCATGTTATAACAGCTTATTGTTATATGACATGAGTGGATTACTGAAGGCAGAAAACAAAATATTCCAAATATCTTGGCTAATATTCATATTAGAGACAAATTGTATATAAGAACATTTACGAAACATTTTATTCAATAAGACATCATTGATTTCAATAAGACTGATTCTATATAATTTTTCGATCCGACGTATACTATCGGAGATATTTTGGATTTTCAACGCTTTTAATATGAAAACAAATATTTGTAAGGAAAATGAAAAATAAAAAAAACAGATTACAGAAACCATTGAAATGAATGCCAATAGGAAATGAAATAAAAACGAAATTATGAAAAGTCCCGCACCCTGTCGGTGTAATTCGTTCATGGAAAAGACAAAGAAACCAAAGGCATACCTATTAACTGGAAATTCATTCACGGCATCAGATATGCAGATTTGCAAATACTCCATATTGAAACCTGATTGCACTAGCGGCAAAGCCAGGAGTAAAATATATAGAAAGTAAAATCCTAAATGATGTGAATACGATTAATTTAAGATGGTTGACATGATATAATACTTTAGTCTGCGAGAAGGTACGGAGCAATAAAATGTTGAATTGTAAAATAATGGACACAGTAGACCGATAACACTAATATGAATGAAGAATGAAGCTATATTAAGAATATTCTGAATACATTTTATAAACGTTATTCATTTGATAGGCAGTTCCAGTTGCAATCTCATGGAAAAAGAATATTATAAACAATGAAAATGTGGATTTCAGAGGCATCGAAACCGGTTATTTGCAGAGGAAAATCAAACGTGCAGTCTGAGCCCGTTCAATGTTTCAAGTAATGAATGAAGAGTTTTAACAGAGAATAACTGGTCGATTTTTATCAGATTTCCCTTAAAATAAATCAGCTATTTAGTACTCTTGAGGCATTGTTCGAAAAAGTTCCTTATTTGTCCATCGATCCTACCTAGAAGATAACA
This sequence comes from Riptortus pedestris, assembly GCA_019009955.1. Taxonomy (NCBI): domain Eukaryota; kingdom Metazoa; phylum Arthropoda; class Insecta; order Hemiptera; family Alydidae; genus Riptortus; species Riptortus pedestris. The sequence goes on from CM032228.1 coordinate 69,839,775, forward strand.
AAAAAGAGATCCGTTCAAAATTATATATATGTTTTTACCACTTTAGCGGTCACAATTTTAGTCTTATCGTTGCCAAACTCGATAAATAAGTGTTTCACGCAAAGCTAAAGGTGAAGTTCGTTAATGGGTGAAATCGGACTGTTGGGAGGGGGGGGTTGAAAACTCTAAATATCTTTAACCATATAATATATGGTTATAACCAATCTAATTGCAAATTTATTACCTATAAATGTTGCTATGTCCATATTTTCTCTATCATGTATACTAGCCTAGATATTTGGTCTCGTCAAGCGTACAATTGTTTTTCTATGCAGTTTTTCGAAACTCAAGTATTAAGTGAGTTTTTTCACACTTTTTGTTTTTAGTCTTCAGTACCCGCCGCCTTTCTACCTACCCTTTGGGGTTTTTTTTTTTTTTTAATTAGAAATAGAAAATATGTGGTGATATGAGATCAGCAGTAAGTTATTCAAGCACTTGGGAAATATGCTTAGTTCACGCAGCACCTGTGTGACGGACTATTTTTCAGTCAGACGTATTCTTTACGTATTAACATTGGGACATATCTCTGTTACTGTTCTGTACAATTTACATGTATAGAAATAAATATTTTGATAAAAGTTACTTTACTTTTTGTACACTACCACTTTTCAAAGCCTGGTATAATTTTTTTTTTGTCATTCTAGCCGATGTAAACAGCTTACAGAGAAAACAAACTAAATCGCCTTACCAACTGTACGAAAAGGGGGGAGGGAGAGGGGTGAGTAAGGATAAAAAATAAAAAGCGGAGAAAAACAAGCCCAGACTCGGTGGAAAAGGGGTTAAAGGAGTTTGATGAGCTGAAAGCAAGTGTAAATAGGCTGGGATGGTTATAATCCCACCCCCGCGGCTCTATTTATAACAACATCACAAATTACTAACCACAACACAACAAAACAATACCAGTTATTGATGCTCAAGGCAATTTCCTATAAGCTTCGCTGGCCAGCGGTTACCGTTTCAAAACTTTTATCTGTGAGCAAGTCCTTATAAAACCATTTTAGGGCTCAGGCTAGCCAGGTGGGTTAAAGCCTTGTTCTTAAATTTTGTAGAAGATAATTGATATATCATTTTATTATATATAAAACGAAACTTGTCCCCTGCAAATCTTCTGAACCTCTAATACGTGTGAGAAGTTTGATTTTTTTATTTTTCAATTTTCGTCTTCTTTTAAAACCGTCCTCTTCGATTTCGTCGATTCCGATCAAAAAAGAAAGTGCAAAATTAGATGTTGCAACAGTTCTAAATATGTAATTTCAGCATTCTGACTTTCTTCAAATTTTTTGATTTATTCGAGACACCTACGTAAGCCACAAATGTGCTCAAGGAAGGTCAAAACTTTAATTCTAACAAGGAAGTATAAATAATTAATTCCGTCCCTTGAACTTTGTTATCAAAGTTGTGTTCATGTTTGGTAAGTGATTCCTAGAGTGTTTTTAAAAATATATTAGAGGAAAACTACTACTAATACAACTCACCGTCCAAATATTTTGATATTAAACATTTTCCGCTTGCTGTCATTCATATAAATGACGGAACTCCATTTGTCTTGTGATGGAACATGAAGAATCCTCGACTGGCCCTGTGTCGCTAATAACATGAAAGTGGATTATCAGAATGAATACTTTTTTTAATTCACTGTTTTCTAAATTTTTAAATTTGACAGCTTCATATTGATATTAGTAGAAATAGTAACTCGAAAAACTCCAATTTTTAAAAATCAGTAGAGAAATATTCTAGAGGTTACACATGATGTTCATTACTGTAACAAATCTCCATGCCTCTGTTGATTATTATATTATCTCAAATTGTTCTTCAGATGCTCTGGGAAATCGACCTGTAACTCGAATCGCTTCCGAATAATCGGTATCTAATTCTGAGTCACTGAACTCAGAATGTTTATGGCCTTATTTTGAGTGATGTGAGAGAGACCTAATGTTTACGGCATTGTGAGAAGTGATAGGAGAGACAAAGAATAACATCGGTATTGCCACTATTACATTTCAATAACCAAAGCTCATTGTGAGCTTATTTGTTCTAGTGCCTCTTTCCCCTACGCCACAGTCCATGTCTGTAGACCAACAAAGATAAAGCACGAAACCTATAACACTTACTTCTTTAACTATAATAAACTGTTTTTTTTACTAACCGGAAGTAGTAAATAGTGAGTAGAAACTAGTAATATTATTTATAGTTTGTACTTAAATATCATACATTGTCATACTTTTCGAAGTAAATTAAATGGTCCACACAGTACCTCGAACTCGTCTCTTAAGGACGCTAAAACTCTTTTACTGATACCATTCAGCTATGGCCCAGCTTCAATCCATTTAATATCGATACATAAAAATATCATAAAAAGATCCTAAGGCCTCACAATTTGTATTTTTTTAAATGCATTCAAGAAGGAGGGTTCGCTGTACTACACCTCGAAAGAGGTACGTAACTTTTTTTTCAGGATATTGCATCAATGAATAAATAGGGAAGGGGAGGAAAAATGTCTATTACCATAGTGAACTAATTTAAAAATAAACAGGTAACAGACATTCAGGGGAATACTCGGCTGGAAGAAGCCTCAAGAGGAAGCCTTGAAACTCCCGTAATACTTTTTCTTGGATGCCAATAGCGTATTTTCATTAAACGTAATTCCACTTTATAATTTGAGAAGGCAAAATCAATTGTCATATTTAATATAATATTAAAAAAATCTACAAGATCAAATCCCTCTCCCTAAATTTTAGGATCCCACATCGAGGGTACGAAGAATTTTAAAAAAATTGTTACATAACAAGATACAAATACATGCAAAATAGAGTTTATATACGTCAACTTGTTTTCAAAATATTTTAGAAAATAACTGACCGTGAAAATACTTAATGAGGAAGCTGTTAGGATCTTATATCCATTTAAAATGAACACTTTAAAATATTCTACCGTCAGTAACTTTTCAGCGTTTATCGTAAATAAGTCTATGAATAAACGATATAACATATAATTGGTGTATATAACTGCCTATAGAGAAATAATCCCATTATAACAAGTAATTTACAATTGAAGGCAGGTATCAAAATTTGTATGAAAAAAAAATTATAGAAAGGAGACCAACTGTCGATCACATATCGAATTATCTTTTTGATCACAATCTTAGGTTAAAAAGAAGACGTGAGCTGATAAAATCAACACATTAAGAATAATCGTAGTCACGAACAGAGAAACGTGTTTCATATCCAATAAGGTCAAAACAAAAATAGAAAACTTTAAATTATTTGATTCTACATGCTTCGCACTCAGGGTGCTTAGCATGCAATTCAATTATAATCCCTGAAAACGAATAATAGTTCCGAAACCTAAAATTGAAATTGAAGTAATCTTTTGATTTTGTATCTATTTTGTTTTTTAATTTTCTTTGCGGTAAATATGTTTCACTCAAAATACATGTCTGAAAAACCGCAATATATGTTTCTCTTAAAATTGGTATATTTTAAAGATGTACGTCATATTTCCTGTAAGGAGTATAGGCTAAGTTTTATTTGTTGGAGATGTCAGTCCTATTATGTTTCTCCATTTTTCAAGTGAGTATCTCTTGTATTCGGACCTGGAATTGTCTGTTTAAAATATTAGGTTGTCATGGGCATGCAAACCGTTATGGATGTGTTTCTGTAGTTATTGCATTGCAATATCAAATAATGACGTGCTCGTTAAACTCCCCTGTGAAGCATACATCTCTTCACTAAATATATCATAATTAAAATATGGCGTTTAATTGGAATTTTCTATTGGTAAAAAAAAAAACAAACACAGCCATTTCCCTTGAATACTCCATTGCTGTAATATTGAAATAATATCGCCTTGACGAAATGTGTTTATAATAGAAACCAGGAAAAAGCTCTGTAATGTGTACATACTTCTGCATATCTGATAGTTAAAATAAAGAAGAATATGTAAAAAAAAAAACAGATAAAGACGATAGAAACAACATACAAATAAATAGAATGGTGTAATCATTATGTACTTGTAAAAATCAATAACTCTGATCTTATGTAAAAATTGGTGTATATGTACATAGACAATGGTATTGACTGATAATTGGCCCGGTCCCATACTTGATTGAACTGCTCTTGACTTTATTATTTGTTTGATTATGCAATGTTTACAGGCCATATACCTATTTCCGTTATTGATTTATCGCTCATTTGTTTTCTGACGATTTTTACAGCGAGTCAAAATGTTTATACTATCCTGATATGATTTATTTCAACATATTATTTAATTCCATTGCTGCAAAAACTCATTTTTTATATATATGTTTCTGTGGTTATAATGTATCTGATTAAGTAGTTTGAATCTCTAGGTTCTTTTATAATTAATGATTAATATATTTATTCTTATTTGTAGTGAATGATGTATGCCTTGGATTTTTTTTTTAAATTTCTAATTTATTTATTCATTTATTTTGTTCTCTTTTTTATTTATTTATCTTTAGTCCTACGTGTTACGTTAAGGGTAAGAACTCCTTTTGGATGTTAGCTTTTTTTTATAAAGTCCTTTAGGAATCCCTTTACTATTTGTGTGTTTTGAATTATATAGGTTACAGGTTTTGCTATTTAGTTTCTTGTACTTTTTTGTTTTGTTTTCCTATTGTATTTAATATTATGTTACTTATTCTGTTTTATTTATTCATTTCCTCTTTGACAAAATTTGCTAGAACGCTGTACCAGTGGAAAAAAAACCTTTCAAGTTGTTGTTTGCGTACTAATAATGCCTAATGGCTCTCATTCATCAGCTTATGCAATGTTCTAAGGAATGGTTCTCTAACAACCTTTGTTGTAGAATTTTATTAATAGCAAATTATCTATCTCTGACTGATTTGACACTACATGAGTAAAAAAGGAATAGATTGGAAACGCAGCTTGCTGATTAGGTATATTTAGAAAATCCAGGGTACACAAATAACTATAAATGAGTATGAAAAGGGAGTTAGAATTAGGAAAGGCGTAATAGGCTTTAACTTTATCTGTTCAATAAGTTCATTGATGAGGCAGTGGTGAAAATGAAAGAAAGAACCCAAAATATACAGTTTAACAGTGAATCCGTTCATAGTATCAGATTTGCATATGACATTGCATTGGTGGCGAAGTCCGAAGTAGAGATCCTGGAAGTCCTAAAGGACACACTAGATCAGTTTAAACTTAAAAGATAAATGCTCAAAAACGAAAGTATTCATAGTTGAGAAGAAGTAAATGTAAATATTTGAAACATTATTTCAAAAAGTGAAGGCGTTTTCTTACCTGAACATCATCACTGAAGACTATGATAGTAGAGGTGAAGTCGATAGCTCAATAGTACTTACTGAACAAGCCATCCATTTGGGGAAGAGTCACCAGTACATGATGAGCTAAAAAAAAAGCATAATGGAAGCTCTAAATGAGGAATGTAAAACCAGAAGTCTTATCAATGCCATGGAAAAAAGGAGAGGGGAACATCTTAGGAATATCATGAAGCACAGCAATTTTATCACAAATATATTTGAAGTTAAGTTTATTGGGCGTATTAGAATATCCGGTTTTGAAGACATCAAACATCTTCTGGATTTCGGTGGATTTAAAAAAGGAGCTTCAGATAACAAGGGGAGCTTACAACTACAAGGCGTCGCATTCAGATCATGATCAGTCAGAGACAAAGGGCCTTGAGGATCTTTTCAAGTGGACGAGGTGAACATTTATAATGATGGTTGCCGACAAGGTTTACGCACAGTCCCTAACTGTTATAATGACATTACTCAGATCAGTATGGACTAAGTAGAAACTGGAGACTGCCAAGAAACGACTCATTACACTATTCGACAGACATGAAGATGGAGTCTTGGCTTCGAAAGTACTTTCGAGTTGTTCTCTTTATCTGACCTCATCCAATAGATTTGACAATTTTAATATAAACACTGGTGGAACCAACGGCCTTCTCGATATTCCGAAATTATACGTTAATCATTTAATAACTACTCTTTAATTACATCCTCTATGAGATGATATGTCCTGAAAGGAACAGAGCTTAAGAATTAATTTTCTTATAGCTTTCCTGGACCCAATATTCAGATATTGATTGAGATCTCATCTCACATTAATGGCAAGGGTTACCAACAAAAACTCCTTTTTTTTCGGAGCAGACTATATCAAAAATGCACTACATGTTTCACGGCCAATATACGATCTCTTCAGGGACCTTTTGGTTCTAAAGAGCTCTTCCACTCTTACGCACGTTGAAACAAACTTTCCTCACGGTGGAGGTCGATGAAACTGTATTTGACAAAGAACTTTATAATTTTAACGTGCGTACAATATGAAATTTGAACTTCAAATATTGAAATAAGTAAAACTTTGAAATTTGCTATAAATAAATCTTATAATAAGTATAATTTACATCTTTGTAGTTTGTAAATGATTTTAGCTACCTAAAATTTATTTATTTCCATTACTTAATTTTAGTAGATATTTTTTTCTACAAAAGAAAAATTCCTCCATCCAGATTCTATGACAAATTTCACTCATTCCTTTCACATTCTATTCTCTATTTCGCACTTAGAAGTAGCCTGTGAAACAGGTCTACTGAAAATTTAAGCTAAATCCCGGATCTTTAGTTGTACAGTTACTTTAAGTAGAAAGGTCAAGAGTAGAAAAGGTAAGGGTTGTTCACTGAAAGATGAAATTAAAAAAATCTATGTCAATATTCATCTTACACAAATGTTCGTAGAATAGAAATTATAGTACGCTACTTTGTCAATCCGACGCATAAAAAGGAAGGTATACATAATTTTCTCTTTCAGTCTCTAATCTTTCTGAACAGATTTAGGCTGCTAACGAAGGGTTGAATTCATGAAGGTCGATATAAATATTGTGTCTTCTAAATCATAGAGTGTTCAATCACGACGTCACGTCCGATTAAATGAATACGTTAAATTGAAGCATAGTGATAGGGTTGATTTTTGTTAATGTGAGATAAACAGGGGTGAGGATGTACTTATAACTGATGATACAAAAATCCTTACAAGTTCCTTAATTTTTAGTTATATTAAACAACCCTAGTAATTGTTAAAAATAATAATAATTTTAGCTTTGAATCGTTGTCTATGTCTCCTTTTCTCTCTCTCTCTCTCTCTCTCTCTCTCTCTTTCTCTCTCTCTCTCTCTCTCTCTCTCTCTCTCTCACTCTCTCTCTCTCTCTCTCTCTCTCTCTCTCTCTTTCTTTCTCACACACACAAACACAAACACACACATACACACACACACACACACACACACACACACACACACACACACACACACATATATAAAGTTGTTTAGGAAGACCTCAATAACTCCTTTCCCATAAAAGAAACGAGCAATAGGAAAAAAAAAGCTTTCTAATTAAAAAATCTATGAAGTATGAAAGATGAGCTAATGAATACCGTGAATATACTGAACAAACTTCAGTAATAAGCGCTTGTCAAACAATAATGAGTAAATATAAACACATAAAAAGAACTATATGACACAGAATTTATTGAAGTGCCAATGATAAACGTAATCTTATAATCTGGTCGTTTGTATTTATTCAGTTCAAGTTTAAGTGTCAATTACGGAATCATACCAACTCCTACATAACAGATAACACTCGAAAGCGTTGCTAAATATATTGAAACAGCTTCACATAATTAAATTAGAATGCATTGGCTGTATCAATATTCTGATAAGTATACTTTCTGCCAGTATTAAAATGCTAAAACGAGAATATAAAAGTGAAAAATGATTATGCATAGTTCCCATACTTCATTGTTATATTTTTATTTTTTTTAATTGTAAAAGTTAGCATGAGTATTTTTAGAATCACTATTCTATTTAATTTTAGGCAATCTTCTTCAGATTAAATAGTTATGGGTTTTGATAACATCAAGACTTCGTCACAAATGCACAGAATTTCTAACGGGACATGGACAGACAGGACATTATTTAACAAGATTTAAAATTGAAGACAACGACAAATGTACTTGCGACTCATAGACAACACAAACGTTTTTACATACACATTATGACTGTTTTACAAATACTTGATGACTGTTCAACATTTTATCAAAATAAATCAAATTTAATAATGAACATAATTTTAAAAGGATGTAATTGGCCAGAGCCACCTCATATTATATTGTGTAATATTGTTGGGAGTTTAACACTGCACGATTTATTTCTCAATGTACAATACTCTTGGTTAATTATTCTTCTCAGAGAATTACACTGATATTGTAACTGTTCTTCAGGTTACTCGCGGTCACTGAACTTTTCATAAAACGACGGCACTGCACTGTCTTAAACACGCCATAAACTGTTACTTACAGACACGGCACAACACTTTACCGCACTGCACTAAGTCGCTCTGAACATCCCTCGGAGACCGTCAAGCAACCACTGGACTCAGGGGTACTGTGAGAGTCCCTTTTAAATGCTTGTGGAAGTGTCTAGGCGTAGAAGGTTCCAGTTCTTCCTGGAAGGTCTCTAATTAGATTCGCTCGTTCCCCTAGTCTTTGTTCCTCCCCTCACGTGGCTCTCTCTCTTTGTGTATTCGCCCACTCATTCAATTCTCGCAACAATATTTAACAAATATAATAAAGAGCTATTAAAGTTTATCAAAAGTATAGATATGGATGTAGCAAAAATACATTAGAATATAAAGTTGATTGTGAGAAATGGGAATAACATTAATTGATTTTTTGTGTGTTATTTGTTGTTCTTATTTTATGTATTTATTTTTTCATTTCATTTATTAATTTTATTAGTAATTATCTTACTTATTTTAATATTTTATTTTATTATTATTATTTTTTTTATATTATATTTGAGTAGATAGTTGATAAACGTGTATATATTGTAAAATAAAAATGTACTTATACATAATCAGACCTGCAATATTCCATGTGGCAATGAAACATGTATTCAAATAAATAACTCCTCATAGGGTTACTATGAGCAGAAAAATAAACATCAAGACTTCGCGAGTAGCATAAAATCTTGGTATTATTTTTCTGTCTAGCGGTCACAGATTTTGATATATTGAAACAAAATTTCATACTTAAACTTTTAACAGGAAAAAAGGTCGAGTTCTAAAATGTTAGGAATGGATCTAAAAGGGTAAAATTAATAGTTAATAATAGCTCTGGTTATTATGAGTTTAGTGAAAAGATGCTCACCATTAAAAACGAAATTCTGTGAAGGAATTAAAATGGTCTTCTCTTTTAATTTCATCGATTTTGAAAATTCCTTCCCTCCAAGACATTAAATAATTTTATTAATTGTTACTTTACTTAAATGCTAATATTTTAAATAGTGGAACTCATGTTTCAACACATAAATTGATATTGGACAAAGCCTTTTTTAACAGATGTACAATGTTGACTTCGACCAACACTTTTTAAAACAAATAATGATGGATTTATTTTGATGATTTTTTTTTTAATATATAAATTATAATATTATACACATATATTAACACCTGACGGAGCTCTAACCACAACTTCCTGCCTATGTAAGCCAGAACTCCATCTACTATGCTGGAGACAGTATTTTTTTTGTCTAGCTCCCTTGAATGGTGTTCTATTTTCAGTAAAGAAAAGGAAGTTTCCTCATTATATATATATATATATATATATATATATATATATATATATATATATATATATTTAAAATATTAAGTTTTTACTGACGGTTGGTTTTCTCCGGAAATACCGCCTCTAAAGCAAAGTATTAGTTCTTTCCTATTTACTTTTTTTTTTCTTTTTTTTTTTTTGGATAATTTTACATGGCAACTGAAATAGTCGTAGTTGAAATTGAAATTTCAAAAGCTTCATTGTCACAAAAATGAAATCATACGTTGTTATTTAGTAACACTTGTTTTAATAAATTTGAATTTTAACTGTTTAAACAGACATCACAAATGAACTAAGCTGTTAAATAACCCTTTTCTACAAAGTTTCACAAAATAGCCACAACAAAGCTTGAGTTACGATATGAGAAAATAAAGTGGTTCATGATATAAGGGCTTATTGTTAATATGACATTTTCACACCAATAGCTATTGCCAACAATAGTTATTTTGAAACTATTGTATTAGTAAGTTTGTTGTTTGTTATTTGTTGTTGAACTGACGTCTCTCAGACAAAACATCGATACTGTAATTAAATCGAACATTTAGGTTTGGATGTAGCATTTCAACTTCTATCACTCATTAACGCGGATTAGCTAATTATAAGTTGGTAAAATTCCATTACAAAGGATTTATCGTGTTCAATTATCAATTTAGAAACCAAGGAGGTTTGAATATTCAAGGAAGCGAACAGAGAGAAAGGATCTGAAGGACATCTCAAGCAGTGGTTCCCCGTCGCCGCCTGAAGAGACTGTCTAACAAGAAAAGCGTATGTTATGTGGCTTTGCCCGTTGTGAGTACGCAAACTCTTAGCTTTAATATGCCTCCACTTGTAGTCCACTGATCTCGAGTCAAAGGGAATTTCAACAAGAATGAATTATTTAGTATTGCGTCCATCTAATATGCAATTGAAACTAATCGGCTCCTTATCTAAATGCATTTTGAGATTTTTAAATTCATATTTGCCAACATACTTTCGTAACGAGTGTATTGCATTTTTCATCATTTTTATCTTTTTTGTTTGTTTGTACCGAGTGTTTTCGCAGGAAGGGATTTCTCCTGTAAACAATGCAATTAAGATTTTTTTAGTATCAGTGGTAGACGTTTTTCAGAAACAATTTTCACTCGATCACCTTTATAAGTATGCCATTAAGTATGTTTATTATTCTATAATTGAAATGTTTGCACTGTGTTTCAGACGTCAAATTAAGAGGGATGAACAAACATTTGTTTATGATGCAATTCACAATTTGAATATTTCCTCTTTTTTAAATACCTTCACAATTAGCGTCATAAATTGACGTCTTAATGCCTATTTTAAAAATAAAATCTTTCATATTACAGTAGACCTCTAATGAATGTAGTTCATTTTTTTCGTTTGCGCAATTCGTATCTTGAGCAGTGAATGTTAAGCCGGCATTAAGTCCTTAAAACAATATTGCCTCAATTCGAAAAACGTGAATGCCATTAAGTATAAAGACAACCCATAAAATACGTCTACTAATAAGGCCACATAATGTTCAAATATTGACACACGTTTCTTCATTTGCATTAAAAGGTTACGTGGAAAAATACCATGTCGTATTTCCTGTATGAGATATATTCTTGTCTTATATTATGTATCATAATTTTATTATATATGTATTGCAGCTTTATGCTTGAGGGATTTCGACAATGCCGCTTCTTATAATTACTGAACAAATAGAGATTTTGTAGCATACACTACCATAATAGTGATTTGATTTCACGAAAATTTAGCTTCGAAAGGAATTTTTAAATTAAGGAAGACAAAACCAAGATCAAATTGGCATAATTAAATAACTTGGCACTTTAAAAAATCTGCAACCATTGATTGAAATGTTTAACTCGAAAGGAAATTATTTACCATAATCTAAAAACACCGAAAAAATCGACGCCACAAATCTAGAAATTTATTCTCCATAATTTATTCAAAAATTTATGGGACCTCAATAACTCGTGTAAGTACTTTATTTACATAAATTTCAAATGTTTTATTGTGATGTAAATATTAATGAATTCTACATTTTCATCTACGCCATTTAATGTGACACTACTCCAATTGAAAAGAAATTAGGGTCATATGAATAAAAAAAGAAAAAACTTCATATTATAAAATTTGTAACGACTTGTTTGGATTTAATCTAAATTATTCATATTATTATGGGAATGTTTATACTCAGAAAACTGGAGTAAAATCCAACAGTTGTGGAGTTGTAATCGTGACATATATGCCAACAGGAGTTTAAAAACGTGCGCACAATTCTCGCAGGATCAAGAAGAACCCCTTGCTTGGATTATTTTATCATTTCAACTAGCAGATTTAAATTGTTGGTACCTATTTGTGATTTTTTAGGCATGAGTCCATTTGTACTTACGATAATAGCCGTAACCGTGGTAGACTTAAGCTTGTGTACATTTTTAAGCTCAATAGCTAATTATTGATATTTTCACAATTTTTCGCCGAATGATTTTCTGTTATTCTCATCATTGGTCCCTGCAATGTCAGTAATATCGGGAGTCTTATTGATCTTGTCGATAATAATGAGAATATTCGGTTTGTTGTGGTGCACAGTATGGTCAGTTATCATCATCGCTTCATCCCAATAGATCTTTACACTATCTTTTTCCAATAATTTTTGGAGATTATAACGATAAAAAGCGACCTACCTGCCTGTCATGCCGTATTTCTCTGCTAGAGCTTGATGGTATACATTTGCCACGTTTTTGTGCCTTTATATGTACTCGTACCCAGAAAGTTTATTATTAGCTGAAGGAGTGCATTGCGAATCATCATATAACCTGAATTATTTGAAGAAATTTATATGTCGATTTCAAAATCTAATTTATTAAAATATCTATTTTTTTTCTATATATGCTAGAGGGGCTCAGGTTAGCCATGTGAACTAAAGCATTGACCTTAATCTCACATGGTAAACCTAGAGTGGATAAATAATAATAATATCTATGCTAGATAACATATGCGCTTTATGTATATAATGAAGCACACTAGCTTAAGAAATATAGATATCCATTATTCCAAAGAAGCTTCCTGGAAAATTCAGTTTTTCAAAGTTTGAAATACTTGAATTGTTGATAGCACATTTCTGAATAGCCATTCGACCTTAAATGTTAAGTTTACTTTTTAAATAATAAATCAGAGTTCAAAAGCGTTTTAACTTAAGTTATAATAATTCATCAGTAAAATTATACACTTCTTAAAACATATACAGCATCAATGTATATGTTACTTTATGGGGACGGGCTAACAAAACACTCAAATGGAAAACAGCCACTCAAAATAATACTAGAATAACAGTCACAGCTGCATTTCAAAAATGTTGTATCTCAACGATAAAGGCACAGCCATAACCAAACTTCTAAAATAGCCCTAAGCGCTTTAAACCCAATATCCTGTCTTGGGTGATGGATTTATTGTTCTTGTGGTAAATAGTCCGTTTTAGCGCGGATCCGTGGCGCAATCTAGGCCAAACACGAGTGGTGACTTCACGCCAACAGGAACAGGGAATAGAAAATTTTTACATTCGTTGTTTCAATTTTCACTTTCCTGAGAACAGCCTTGTCCGTAATTTGCAAGAGTTATACCCAACTCCACAAGATTTAATGCCTAATGTGCGAAACCTAATTTTCCCTAATTTTCGAAGAAGACAACTCTAAGCTATTTACACATGCCGGAGAATTAGACAACAATTATCATTAAACCTTGAAGTATCCAGAACTCATTTTTTTTTCAATTAGCAGATACCTTTCCTTAACTATACGGGCAGTCGTTTAAAAAAAAATAAGGCAAATAAGGAAAAATGAAGGTAGTTCTGATGACGCGATACTTGACAATTTTACACAAATCAAGACTATAATTGAAAATGAAGTCCTTTCCAATTTTTATTTCCTTGTAAAACGTAAAGGAAGGACCATCTATAATGCCAAAAAGAAAAGTCCGTCACGCAGGGGCTGAGTAAACTAAGCAGATTTCCCAGGCATCGAATAATGTGGTTTATAATAAAACAAAGTATTGTTATGTAACACTAGTAGAAGTGAGGGTTTACTGAAGGCTGAAAACTGAGAAATTCAAATACCTCGGTTAATATTCAAGATAGATCATAATTATATATAAAAATATTTATAATACATTTAATTCGCAATTGTACACTTTTTCGATCAGAGTTATAGTAACGGAGATATTTCGAATTTTCAAAATTCTCTTCTTCTAAACCCCCCTCCCCTTAGTCCGATTTCAGCCGTTAACGAACTTGATCTTTCTTTTCACGACTAAATATCGAGTTTGGAAACGATCAAACAAAAATTGCGACCGCTAGAGCGGTAACAGACAAATATATAGATAGATTGATATATATATATATATATATATATATATATATATATATATATATATATACGGTTTTGAACGGACCTCATTTTCGTCATCTTCTAGGTAGGATCGATGGACATTTGAAGAAAAATTTCGAAAAATTCCGTCATGAGTACAACCTCAATAGCTGATTTCCCTTAAGGGAAATCTGCTAAAAGGACAAGTTGCAGTGGTTAGGACATACACAATAGAATGAACCGAAATTATAGGAAATGTTCTGTCACGCAAGTCCTGTGTTACTGATTTTCCACCTACTGCAATACCATGCGGATGACCTAATCCCATATTATATGAGTCTATGTAAATAGAAATTCAAATTTAAACTAGACATGATGCTGTTACTTTAAGTAAAAATCGTATGGGTAGAAGTATTATTTAATAATAGACTGAACACTAAATAGTTTCTAATTACTCGGTTAATAGTCGTGTTAGAATAAAACCTATATTGACCAACAATTGTAGTTTATTAAATTTTCAACAAAACTCATTAGACTTTTCGACCCGCATTACAATAATGTAGATAGTTTTATTTTACTTCCTCTCTTAACCCACATTCCTCCTTGTCTAATGAAAACAAAAAGTCCGTCACGCAGCGGCTGCGTAAACTAAGCAGATTTCCCACGTGAAGTTTTACAATAGAGAAATCTGCCTAATAACAGCTGTAATAGTAAGAAACCTCTAAACCTATTCACGACGGACGAATAATTGCGAAAACGGCCGCCAGAGCTCACGGCGGAAAGTCGGAACATAGCCACTGCTGCCGAGCACATGCAGAATACAAATGCAAATATCTCAGTTAATATTCAAGATACAGAATAAATGTATAGAATAATATTTATAGTAAATTTAATTTGCAATAAGATTGATTCTGTAATATTTTTCGATCTGACTTATAGTAACGGAGATATTTCGAATTTTCGAAAATCCTCCCCTCTAAACCCCCCCTCCCATTGGTCCGATTTCAGCCATTAACGAACTTGATCTTTTTTTTTACATAAAACGACTAAATATCGAGTATGGTAACGATTAAACAATAATTGCGACCGCTAGAGCGGTAACAGACAAATATATAGATAGATAGATAGATAGATATATATATAGATATATATATATATACAGTTTTGAACGGACCTCATTTTCGTCATCTCCTGGGTAGGATCGATGGACATTTGAAGAAAAATTTCGAAAATCGCGTCATGAGTACAACCTCAATAGCTGATTTCCCTTAAGGGAAATCTGCTAATACTGTGTATTTATGACATATAGGCTTATTGCAAATGCGAGACGAGTACGAATTGGGATTTACAGAAGAATGAAATCTAAAAAAGTCCGTTACGAAGGGGCTGCGTAAACTAAGCAGATTTCCCTCGTAAAGTTAATCAAAAGATATGTCTAAATACCGGTACACACAACTCCACCGTGAATATTAAGTGAATAAATACAAACGATAAGAAACCTCCCAACGGAAAACATCTGAAATGTAAACAAACAGTTCTGCCAACTTCTTACCAGAAAGAAAAACAATTACTGTAAATTATCTGAATATAACGTATTAATTTGATTGAAAACTATTCACTATGTCTAGTATAGTAATTTATAATGAATCAGAATATTTTTTATCTCAATCAATCAAATTTAATTAGTACAAAAACTTATGAAGGTGGGGGGGGGACCAGAACATAGTTGCATGTATCTCGTATAATAAAAGTCTCTTGAAACCAATATTTAGTATTTAAGCTTCGAATGATGTGGTTTATTACATAACCGAGTATTGTTTATGTAAAATTAGTAGAAGTGGGGGTTTACTGAGAGCTGAAAACTGAAAAACTCAAATATTTCCGTTAATATTAAAGATAGAGAATAAATGTGAATAACAATATTTTTAGTAAATTTAATTTTCTATAAGATTGATTCTATACATTTATTTGATCAGACGCATAGTAAGGGAGATATTTCGAATTATCGAAATTCTCCCCCTCTAAACCTCCCCTCCGATTTCAGCCGTTAACGAACTTGATCTTTCTTTTTACATAAAACGACCTCAAGTGTCATGTGTACGACCTCAATAGCTGATTCCCTTAAGGGAAATCTGCTAAAATGCAAATGCCACGGTTACAATAAAATTAGATTTAGAAGAAAAAAAAATAATTCGTTGAACAACAGTTGTTTAAATTGAAATTTGTAATAAAATCGGGGTTTGATCCAACTCATAACATTGGAGACATTTGACATTCATTCATTTTCTCCCCTCCAACCACCCCTACCCACTCACTCCTGGTTCAATGAAACGCATAAATATCGAGTTTGGTAAGGATCTACCAAAAAACGACCACTAGAGCGGGAACAAGCTATTTTATGTATGTATATATATATATATATATATATATATATATATCGATTACAATATTGTAAGGATTATTGTAAATGATACCTATTGTCTGCTTCATTAAGGTTGTAAATTCAGAAATGTCCTCCACGTGCCTTAGCAGACAAAAGGGCCTTTTTTAAATGGCGAAAAGTTCTTCAAAGGAAGTTCTGAAAGCCCTCAACTTCACAGGTAATTATTATTCTCCTTCTTTACTTCTTCTCCATTTTTTCCCCTCCTTACATTTATCGGGTCTACTTGGAATGCCAAAGGTTCTTTGAATCGATAATATGAAAGTTTTTCGAAGTTTCGTGCACACTTCAGAGAAACTGTTTCCGATGATCGCCTATAAAACGGATTGATTACAAGAAAAAGAGAAGAATATTTTCTCAGAATTTCTCTTTTAAGTGAGTGATCTTAATAAAAAAGTCCGTCACGCAGGGGCTGCGTTAACTACGCAGATTTCCCACGTGAGCCACGTATTTGCATTTATCTCAAAACTTAAATGTTCAATGAGAATGATATTTGGTATTTAAGCTCCAAGTAAAGTGATTCATAACATAATAGATTATTGAAAATATGAGATGAGTAGGAGTGGGGCTTTACTGAAGACCGAAAACTAAAAAATGCAAATATCTCAGTAAATAATCAAGATAATGAAAAAAATGTACATAACATCATTTATAGAACATTACATTTGCAATAAGATTGGTTCTATACAATGTTTCAATCCGACGCATAATAACGGAGATATTAAGAATTTTCGAAATTCTCCCCCTCTAAACCCCCTCTCTCCCTGGTCCGATTTCAGCCATTAACGAGCTTGATCTTTCATTTTGTTTAAAACGATTCTATATCAAGTTTGATAACGATAAGGCAAAAATTGCGACCGCTAGAGCGGTAACAGACAAATATATATATATATATATATACATATATATATATATATATATATATATATATATATATATATATATATATATATATATATATATATAGTTTTGAACGGACCTCATTTTCGTCATCTCCTGGGTAGAATCGATGGACATTTGAAGAAATATTTCGAAAATCGCGTCATGAGTACAACATCAATAGCTGATTTCCCTAAAGGGAAATCTGCTAAAAAGAATGAACGTGTTAACAAATAATTCTTCAATGCAATTAAAATGGTTATTACTGCAGTTATAATTAAACTAAACTCAACGAATCATCATAGTCCATTTAGTAATCATATTTTTAAAACCTGAAAACCATTAAATGGAGCTTAAGAACTAATAAATAACAAATTTAATAGAAATACAAAGGACTCGGGAACCATATTCACACCTCGATTAATTTGGACGTTTGACAGACATCTTTTATCGCAGTTTTCTAATTACCAGATAACCTTGGAAAGAAGTAGTTTGTTACACTTTATGCAGTTCAAAACAAAGAAATTCTATTATACTTTTTTTGTTTTTAGCAGATTTCTACACTTCAT
This sequence comes from Riptortus pedestris, assembly GCA_019009955.1. NCBI lineage: Eukaryota > Metazoa > Arthropoda > Insecta > Hemiptera > Alydidae > Riptortus > Riptortus pedestris. Next base: position 69,857,729 of record CM032228.1, read on the forward strand.
GTGGATGTTAAATTCTGTATAAGTAATTAAACTTATTAATATAATTACAATATTTTTAACAATTATTTGAAACAAATAAATAGCTAACAAAAAAAATGAAATAAACAAGTAAACTAAATGAAATAATAACACAAAATATTTCTTATCCATAACACATTCTCAAGTTCCCCTGTAATTGAAATATCGTATAATAGTAAAATAATACTAATTTACGAGATTAAAGAAACCAGGAATATTTGAAATTTAAACAAATTGATAAACAAACTATACGTAAGAATAAATATAGCTCGAGAAATATATAGATATCTATTGTCGTACCTGTCGGTGGAGACCGTCGTCACTGGATGATGGTTGAGTACATCAGCCAGTGATGACGGTCTCCACCGACAGGTGTGACAACAATATCATTTATACTGGCGGTTCTAACCCTTTATTTGAATATATATCTATGTTTCCTACGCAAGTTTTGTTTGATCATTAGCTATCTCGATATTTAAGAGTTTCATGTGAAATAAAGATTAGCTTCGTTAATTGCTAAATCGGTCCATGAGGCCGGGGGGTGGGGGGGGTGGAGGTTATTTAGAGCGTGGAAACCAAAAATTCAGTATATCTCCGTTATTATGACTTGAATCGAATATTGTTAAATATCTTTTTGAAGATGTTTTATTATAGAATTATTGTTGAATAATGTTTTCCACAAATATTAACATAATTATTGTATTTTTTAGCCTTCGTTCTTAAGTTCCTTTCAAACTCATGATACTTTAAGCAAGTATTATTAACAAATTTCTGTCCTAGTTAGGTGGCTTCTTATTACAATATTCGTCATCACAACACATGTGACAACACGTCATCAGCGTGGCACTGCAACGGGCGGGAAATCCGCATAGTTTATGCTCTACCAGTGTAACGTACTTCTATTTTACATGTCTCTTTCATTGATTTATCTCATTTTCATTATCATTCAATAGTTTCACGTTTTATTTCTATTGAAGTATTTTTTACGCACAGAAAGTGCAGGGAAGTACATTGCTATATCCTTCCATAATCGTTGCTTAAAGCTGGGTTTCAAACCGATTTGAAAAAGGTGGAGTTATAGGGTGACTGGAGAGCAACTATATTCAACGACTCAGTCAGCTAAGAGTCCGTCCTGTTGAAGATGTGACTTTAACTCAAAATAGGTAAAGATTAGATCAAGAATGAAGTTTTCCAAGGATCTATCTATTTATAAAAAAGTGTTTTTTTTTTCTCTTAATTTTCTTGTAATTCTCGTTAAGATCGAAAGAAATCTTACAGAAAATCTCTGAGTTACCATTTGTATCACATATTTCAGACCAGAAACGCTGAAATAAAAAAAAAAAGTTAACATGCATAAAACAACAATAATAGTTGATTTCATTGCCGACAATATAGTTTCTTTTCTTCTGTTTCTTCGTTTTCTCTCCTTCTGGACTGGTTTCAGCTCACAAACCCACTCACACAGACGCACATACATAAATATTTCGCCATCTCCTAAGCAGGAACGATTGACTTTTAAAGAAAGTTTTAGAAAGTCGTCCAATGACAATCTCAATAGCCGGTTTTATTTGAGGAAAATCTCTTAAAAATAGACTAGACGCATTTAAGAAATTATTCTATGCTCATTGGAGTTAATGAGACCAACAAATTTCACTAATACCGAAAGATGTCGTTCCTTAGCTACTGCGAAGCTTTATTTTTTTTTTATGTTTACTTTTAAATGGTTTCCTTAATAGCGCCACTGAAAGAAAAACGTAAGAATTTTCCTGTATTTGGTTCGTTTCGTGTTTTATCAAATTATATCAGTTGCTCAGGCGAGTTTGTGCATACCATTATATATGAGTATATTAGTTTATTTAATAAATATAGTAGGGTTGAATTTAGAACTTAAAAAAATTAAACAGTGTAAATATTATTCTTAGAGCTAAAAATACAAAGTTATTTCTCCTTGGTTCCCTTCATCGTGGAAATATCAAGTACTATTTCATCACAGGAAATAGTATATTGTTTAAACTCTAATAATACAATTTCTTCTTCTTTTTCTCAGTTATGTATCACTGAAATCATGACAGATGTGACGTCACAAATGCTACGAAATGTTACGAACAGTAAAAACCTGATTCCAGAAGAGCCATAGTAACATGCCGAATCTAGTCAAAAAACGTTCACGAAGTCACAAAACGGATAGTTTATGAATTTTTTGAGATTATAATACTTACTTTACTTTGTCCAAGGATGTAAAAGTGTTTGCGAATTTTGGAACTCCCACGGACTCCATATGTAGGCACGACCAGAAGTCAGATTGTTATTTTTTTTTCATTATCATTGTTTTGTATAATAAAAAACCTCTCTAAATAAAAAACCTGGTTTTTAACAAAGCACGATGAAGAAGTAGAAACTCTGAATATTAGGATTTCTATAAATTACATATTTTAATGATGAAAAAGCCGTTAGTGCAGTTTGCAATGCTAACCTAATCCCACACACTAATAGAAGGAACAGTGTAGAACTTATTAGGAATGCACAAAAATAAATATCTAATTCAATTTTAGATGTGAAATTTCCCCTTTGGAATTAGTTATAACGCTATTCTTCATACACAATATCATCTCAAGTATTATTAAATGCCATTATGAAATGAGGTATGTTGAAATTGTAAATTGCATAGAATTTAGTAATTCGGTAATGCTTATTTTATCATTTCCAAATATGATATTGTTCGTTAAAGTCCAAAAGGAGGTCCTTTTTAATGAATTACTACTAATTGCTATCAATGTTTTGTTTTTTACAAAGAGAGGAACAAAGAACTGATATCGGGAGGAGGTGGTTCTGTGTTCTTATTTCTGTGATTCATTCAGCTTACCGCAAATCTCCTTAGATAACTCAGCCCTTGGTATTTTAGCAGATTTCCCTTAAGGGAAATCAGCTATTGAGGTCGTACTCATGACGCGATTTTCGAAAATTTTCTTCAAATGTCCATCGATCCTACCCAGGAGATGACGAAAATGAGGTCCGTTCAAAATAATATATATATATATATATATATATATATATATATATATATATATATATATATATATATATATATATTTGTCTGTTAACGCTCTAGCGGTCGCAATTTTTGTTTGATCGTTACGAAACTCGATATTTAACCGTTTTATGTAAAAAGACAGATCAAGTGCGTTAATGGCTGAAATCGGACCAGAGGGAGGGGGGTTTAAAGGGGGGGATTTTCGAAACTTCAAAATATCTCCGTTACTATGCCTAGGATCGAAAAATTGTACGGAACCAATCTTATTGCAAATTAAATGTACTATAAATATTGTTATATACATTTATTCTCTATCTTGAATATTAACCGAGATATTTGCATTTTTATGAAGTCTGTGGTGGGGTATAGTTCGGATTATGTCAGCCATCTTCGTCATTTCTCGGCTCAGGCGGAAGCTTCTTCTAACCGGGCGTTTTTAACCTTACCTTACCTTCCTTACTTTGTGAGATTTATGCAAATACGTTTTGTTCATCCGCCCCCCCCTTCTTTAGTTCTTGGACTACTAAAATTTGAGTTATTAAAATATAAATTATTCTTACAATTCAGAAGCCGTTTCAGTTGGGTATTTATTTTAATTAACTGAAAGATTTCTCATTATCTAATCACGGTGGTATTGTGTTACCAGTATGCAGATTTCTCTATTGTAAAACTTCGCAGGGGAAATCTGCTTAGTTTACGCAGCCCCTGCGTGACGGACTTTTTTATATTAGAAACAAAAAAGTACTCGGCTAGCATACGAAATAGCCTCATGCTTACCAAACTGAACATTTTTTTCCATAATCAAGTATTGAAACTCCACGAATTAGGGCCAGAATTATTTTATAGAGAACATTGTCTATTTACTAAGTATATGCTAGACAATGTTCCTATTTTTGTTCCTTCTTATTAGAGATACCGACAATTTTAATAAAGGCTGTTTTGTTTGTCTTAAAATGGTCAACAAATTGTGATTTAACAGTTTTTAATTCGTAGTATAGAAATAGAAATATCAACTATTTTCGATTATCCTCTCCCACAACCTCCAATTCGGTCCGCTCTCTACAGTCGGTAAAGTATAAATACATAAAAATAAAGGATAGTACGTCGTAAATCAAGAATATTTTCTGTAGTGGGGTATTTTTTTAAATTTTCAGCATTTAAACAACCAAAACTTCGACTCATATCATATTAGCAATAAGCTCTTATGTCATGATCCATTTTATTCAAAGCTTGTTTACCAAATATTGTTTCCATTGAACGTTTACTGCATGAGATACATCCAAATACGTAGTGCGATGACGTCATCAATTAAGATTTTGAGGCCGTGAATTGAAAATAGTCATTTCTTACGATACTCGAAATTTAACTGCTTCATTACACTCTAAAGATAGTATTTGTTAATGGCTGCCATCGGGAGTGGAATTTTGGACACCATATATCACCATTATTATGAGTCGTATCTCAAAATGTTATAGAAGCAGTCTTGTTAAGTCATTGATGCTCTACAATTGTTGTTCTGTACATTATTTTGTAACTCAAGTATTAAGTGAGCCATCGGTTTTTACATAGAAACAGATAACAAGTGTGGTATACTATTACATGGGAAATCTGCTTCGTTTACCCAGCTCCTGCGTGACGATCTTTTATTCTTGGACACATCCCAAGATGAAATGGAGAAGAAACGGAGTATTGGACCTCAAGAAGGGAAAATTCTTCCCATTTGTATTCATTTATAAATACCAATTTCCGAGTATTGATTAGTTAAATTTATAACGATAAAGTGTGCTTAATTGAAGAAGTATTTCATACATGCACTACACAATGAAACTTTAGATTTTCTGAAACAAACGTATTAGTAATGCGAGGAAAATAGTTAACGTATACAAATGTTAAGACTCCATCCAATTTGTTACATAAAATTTTGTAGTTAGACATTTTCAGCATAGGAAGGTACCGTCACCTAAACACACAAACACAAACATATGTATATATATATATATATATATATATATATATATATGTGTGTGTGTGTGTGTGTGTGTGTGTATGTATGTAACACTAGTGTGCGTATATACATATATATAAGTCTGTTTCTTTTCTTTGGCAAGTGTTTTTGAATGTTTGCCCTGAGGGAAAGGAAGACAAGCCTACATAAAACAGATTCTCCCGTGGCTCTCTCTGTTATCATTCGTAGCAATGGGATATCTTCCTCTTTCTACGAACCATAAAAACATTAGACATACAGCTCAATAAGTCATGGTCAACTCTTTTTTTGCTTCTTTACGTTACATTTCTAATTAAAACGCAGTCAACAACATACTCGTAACATTCTATACCGAAACCGGGGGATTTTCTCATCAAAGAGTGTTCGAAAAAACTAAAAATAATTTCATTGCATCGGAACATATTCACCGGCCATTTTCAACATATACGTAATAGGGCCTGTACCACTTCTATTTCATTTTACAGGAGCACATCCAGACTATTTATATCATACAAATTATGTCAAAGATATCAGATCTAACACATATGAACGGACATCTTGCATACGAATAAACCTAATCTTTTCAGTCTGTATATATATATATATATATATATATATATATATATATATATATATATATTATATCATTAATATTTTATGTTCAGTGCTCACAAGGGTTGATCTCAAATATTTGTGTTTTTGGTCGAGAGGGAGTTTAGCTCAAGAATCGGATTTAGAATTTTCACATCAATTTGTTTGTTGTGGGGCAACAAGTTTAGTCTCGCAATATTAGTGTCTATATTGGTTTGTTGTTTTTAAATGTCTCTATTTTGTTTACGAATAGGGAAAGGGTTGAAGATGGTAGTTCTAACTAAACGGAAAAAGCCTTGTACCTAGTATGTTTTGGCATGGATGTCAATGAATTAAGATAAGTGTTTGACGTTGGAGCTGTAGGTGCATTCTATGGAATAAATGCTATAGGTATAATAACAGTACCATACAGGTGTGTATTACACACTTCATTTTTCCTTAAGATTCGTTTAACGCCCCCCCCCCTATCCATTGGATGCCAACAATTAGAAAGCAATTAATAAAATGATATGAACAGTAAAACATGTACTTATAAAAATCCTGGATGCAGATTCGTTTAACGCCCCCCCCCCTAGTCATTGGAGGCCAACAATTAGAAAGCAATTAATAAAATGATATGAACAGTAAAACATGTTACTAACAGTATTTTTCAATGCCTTCGGTTTTATAAAAATCCTAGTTGCATACAAGTGTCCATTTTAATTACGTATTGTAATCCACAAACAACAAGTAGAAACAAGTCGTCAAACCTAAACTATTATCCTAATGGCTACAAACGAATGTTACTGAAAAGCCGGGTATCAGAAATATAAATTAAATTTCACTGTGCCATCTTTTCAATTTGCTCATTGTGTAATGATTGGACAGAATAGCTATATGCGTTACCACTGTTAAATATTGTTTTTAATGTAAAAAAATAAAAAAATAGGAGCACATATATTTTGTGTAGTATTCTGTCAACATCCGGGTGCAGTCATACTTATGAATTCGGAGTTGGAATGATGCGAATCGGCTGTTCCCTCAGCGATGGTAATCTAATACAAGCCCATATCCAACACCCCTGGATGTATTTTGGATAGTGGATCTGTCATTACACCAGTGAATGTGATATCCAGTTGCAAATATAAATAAATAAGTTATATACTAAAATATACTGCTAGTGGACCTTGTACTACAATAGCGAATTGGATATCCATTAGCAAATATAAGAAAGAATCTATTCTTAAATATAGGGACAATGGACCTCTTAATACACTAGTGAATGTGATATCCAGTAGAAAATATAAGAACGACATTTTTTACCCTAATATACGGATAGTGGAACTCTTATACACTAGCGAATGTGATATCTAGTATCAAATACAAGAAAGATACTATTCTTAAATATATGGACAATGGACCTCTTAATACACTAGCGAATGAGATATCCAGTAGAAAATATAAGAAAGACATTATATAACCCAATATACGGATACTGGACCTCTCATTCCACTAGTGAATTGGATATCCAGTAGAAAATATAAGAAAGACATTTTTTACCCTAATATATGGATAGTGGACCTCTTAATACACTAGCGAATGTGATATCTAGTATCAAATACAAGAAAGATAATATTCTTAAATTACGTATATGGACAATGGACCTCTTAATACACTAGTGAATTGGATATCTAGTATCACATATGAGAAAGACACTATATCCTTAAAAATACTGATAGTGGATACTATCCACTACTATTATAGTTATTTATTATACAAGTGACGAAAGTAGATCATTTTACAACTCGAGTGAAACGTTTACCCACACGAGCGAAGCGAGTGTGGTAATTTCACGAGAGTTGTAAATTCTACTTTCGTCACGAGTGTAATATTAAATTTTTTCTGTAATCGTGTAATACATGATCAGATCTAACCAGAATATGAACAAAATTAGGATGTTGTGAAGATTATGGTATGTTGTTGGTAGGTTATAAGCATGGTTGTGAAAGGTTATAAGCATAGTTATAAAACAACTAGTGATGATTGTGAAGTAGTGCAGTTATAAGCAAGTGGAGGTTATAAACAAGGAAGGTAATTATTATTATATTTAAATTTTAAAATATATTGATTATTTCCACGAATAATTCATTCACATTTCAATTTATTTTGTTAAAAAAACTCTTACAATGTTAAGAAACATTTAAAAGCATTTAATTTCCAACTTCAAATTGTTTTTTTAATTTATACTTATTACTAATTAAGAAGGCAATTCACTTTCTTCACTCTATTGCAAAATGTTTCACTTTCTTCACTCATTTCAGTTTAGTAATGTTACCATTATTCAACGATTACAGAAAAAATACTTAATGAACTAGAGAATGTGATATCCAGTATAGAAAATATAATAAAGACATTACATACCCTTATACGGACATTACATACCCTTATACGGACATTACATACCCTTATACGGACATTACATACCCGTATACGGATATTGGACCTCTCATTCCACTAGCGAATGTGATGGGAAAATTCAAAAACAATTTTACCATAAATGAGAATCTTGTTGCAACTATCATGTTTTGACGCGAATGTTTTTTGACTCCATGAACAATAATGAGATCATTAATATTCGTCCAACGGTCATTCTATACTTCGAGCCTAAAATAACAATCACTGAAATTGGACGAAAATAAAGGGATTATTCAGAGCTTACGTAAACCTAATTTCTTATTTCGGCGGAAAAAAATATGACTTCTATTCATTTTCAGATTAAATGTATTCAAAACATAAAGCAGACCAATTGCCACATTGTACTTCGAGATTACAACTGAATGACTGTATCTGTTACGGGACAATTCTGTTATGCAAAAAAACTGATGCCATAATTTTGTCTAAAGGTTAATCCAATCTTTATATTTCCACGGGAAACCCTTTCAAATTCCACCCATCAAAGTCAGGTAACACGGCAAGTATAATAATACAACTGCACATGAAAATAGTTTTTTTAAGTAAATTTATCATCTACCTGGAATCAACTGACCTTGTGGATTTCCTCAAGGAAAATTTGGATGCATTTATAGTTTTCTAAAAGCACCTTGATAATTGATTTTAAACAACAATACTTCAAAAACGAGGAATGAGTGTGTATAAGATTTACATGGCTATGAATACTGTAGACTTCCATTCAGTCTCTTAGACGCTAACATACACAATACATTGGATAAACAAACTGTTTATAAATTGCTGAAACTTGTTGACAACACAGCATTAGGAGCTTACAAGATACAGCTGGTTAGCACCTTTTTTTAAAATTCTTTTTTTTAGGGCATAGTACTGAGAATAACCAGGGTGATTCACTTCAAATTAAGCAGTTTTATATAATGTCTAATAATGAGATTGAACACAAGAAACGGTCTATTGTTGTAAATTACTCACTTTCTATATGCGTCATCGCAATCAACACTTATTTTCTTATCAGTATAATAAATGTTTGTAAATAACAAGATTTACTTCCTTCCAAAAATTACGTCACATTAAAATTACGTCATCTCAAATTCTGTTCTCTATTTTTATCTTGGTAAGAACCCTAAATAAAAAAAGTCCGTCACGCAGGGGCTGCGTACACTAAGCAGATTTCCCACGTGAAGTTTTACAATAGAGAAATCTGCCTAATAACAGCTGTAGTAGTAAGTAACCTCTAAACCTATTCACGAGAGGGACGAATAATTACAAAAACGGCCGCCAGAGCTCACGGCGGAAAGTCCGAACATAGTCACTGCTGCCGAGCACATGCAGAATACAAATGCAAATATCTCAGTTAATATTCAAGATAGAGAATAAATGTATATAACAATATTTATAGTAAATTTAATTTGAAATAAGATTGATTCTATAATATTTTTCGATCCGACGTATAGTAACGGAGATATTTTGAATTTTCAAAAATCCCCCCTCTAAACCCCCCCTCCCACTGGTCCGATTTCAGCCATTAACGAACTTGATCTTTCTTTTTACGTAAAACGCTTAAATATGAAGTTTGGTAACGATTAAACAAAAATTGCGACCGCTAGAGCGTTAACAGACAAATATATATATATATATATATATCTATATATATATATATATATATATATATATATATATATATATATATATATATAATTTTGAACGGACCTCATTTTCGTCATCTCCTGGGTAGGATCGATGGACATTTGAGGAAATTTTTCAAAACTCGCGTCATGAGTACGACCTCAATAGCTGATTTTCCTTAAGGGAAATCTGCTAAAAGACGAGATTTTTTAGTTGGACATGAGGTTTTTAGTGATATTACCCTGTATTTGCAACAATTGTGTTCTTTCAGAAGCTGCTCTTTATGTTACTAAACCCACTGAAACACATAAGATGTTTGATGTCTTCAAAATAGGATTTTCTAAGCCTTCCTCTTCCCCATTGAACCAGGACCTTATCTTCAAATATATTTGTGATGAAATCGTGCTTGATAAAGATTCACTCCTTTTGTCCTTGATAAGTCTTTTGCTTTCATTTACCTCATTTAAAACTTCCTCGTTCAATTTGCCCAACTTGTTCTGGAGATTCTACGCCCGATATTCCCTTAAGTGTTGAGTACAACTTTCGCTCCCATCAAGCAGTACACTCCATACTAAAGACTTGATCCTTAGTTTAATAAGTCATGTTTAATAATTAGAAGTTTTAGCAGATTTCCCTCAAATCAACAATCGAGGCTGTACTCATGAAGCCATTTTTGAAATGTTTCCTCAAATGCCTATCGATTCTCGATCCTACCCAGGAGATGACGAAAATGAGGTCAGCTGTAAGCTATATATATATATATATATATATGTTTGTGTGTGTGTGTGTGTGTGTGTGTTTGTGTGTCTTGTACCCGTCCATATATACGATTCTTATGTACAATTAATGACTAAGTTCTATGACTACTGAAATGGGGCGGGGTTTAGAGGGGACATATTTTCGTTATTACGAATGTTATATGTCGATACTACATATCGTAAAATTGTATAGATATTATAGTAAATGTAATGTTCTATAAATGTTTTCGTGTACATGTTTTCTCTATATTGAATATTAACCGAGATATTTTAATATTTTACTTTTCGGCAATCAGTAAACCTCCACTCTTACTCACGTCATTTCAACAATAAGCTGTTATGTCGTGAACCTCTTTATTTCAAGATCATATACCTAATATGGCACGTGCGGAATCTGCTTAGTTTCCGCAGCCCCTAACTAACGGACTTTTTTCATTTTTTTTGACCTTCCGCCATAAATTGGTTAATTGAACGTATATCCAGTAGATATGTAGTCACGGGTTTCTAAGTCCGTATATTTAAAACTTCTTCAATCACCTGATGACGATGGAGAGCTGTCGAAAATTTGCAACAAGAGCAGGAAATCCCAACCACGAGAGCAGGTACCTGAATAAGCAAACCTTGTTGCTTTCTTTCAGACTCTGAAGAATAGAAAGGCATATTTTTGTAGATATATATATATATATATATATATATATATATATATATATATAGAGAGAGAGAGAGAGAGAGAGAGAGAGAGAGAGAGTTATAGAAGGTTCCTCATTTTTGTGTTCTACAAGAATGGATATTAGTGCAATTTCTTCAAAAAAAAATATATCTTCATTACAACCTCCATATTTGATTTCCTTTAAGGAAAGAAATGGAAAGAAGCTTCTAAAGTCCGTCACGCAGGGGCTGCGTAAAATAAGCAGATTTCCCACGTGAAGTTTTACAATAGCGAAATTACACGAGAGCCGAGCAGATAAGGAAACGGCCGAACTAGCTTTTGGCGGGAGTTACTCGTCCATTAGCCGCCCAGTTTTAATAAAAATGCAAATATATCCGTTAATATTCAAGATAGAGAATAAATGTATATATCAATATTTATAGTAAATTTAATTTGCAATAAGATTGATTTTGTTAAATTTAATGATCCGACGTATAGTAAGGGAGATATTTTGAATTTTCGAAAATCCTCCACTCTAAACCTCCCCCCTCCCACTGGTCCGATTTCAGCCGCTAACGAACTTGATCTTTCTTTTTACATAAAACGATTAAATATCGAGTTTCGTAACGATCAAACAAAAATTGCGACCGCTAGAGCGTTAACAGACAAATATATAGATAGATAGATTGATATATATATATATATATATATATATATATATATATATATATATATATATATACAGTTTTGAATGGACCTCATTTTCGTCATCTACTAGGTAGGATCTGTGGACATTTGAAGAAAAATTTCGTCATGAGTACAACCTCAATAGCTAAAGGGGTCTTAAGGGAAATCTGCTAAAATGTGCATCCATTGAGCCAATGTGATTGCCAGAGATAGGTGTGATTCCATTGTGTTGCATAATTTTTTAAAGCTCATATTTTATTTCAACTTTGAGAGTAGAATGTATTTTACATCTTTAAAACTGTTTAAATATCGAGTTACATTAATATAAGTCTACGGTGGTGGGTGTTCCTTTCCTCCTGACTCATTTCTTTCGTTATATTCACTTATTTATTTATTAATGCAACAGGAAATGCCGTTTTTACACTCAGTTTTACCACTTTTTTTTATTTCCTTCAAAAATACCATGAAATACATTTCATTTATAGGGGAAAAATACTTCCTTTCAGTTATCAAAGGAGATATGACTTCGATTGTTTCGATAGTCATTTATACCACTGCATAGTAAATTCAAGGTTACCATTTATACAAAGAATACAATTTCATTTTATTTTTTGTTCGTCTTTGTTTTAAATTGTATAAAATTAGGCATTGACAATTTTGATTTCATCTCCAGAGGTTATGCAATAAGCTTCAAATGGAGAAACATAAAAGCTATTTCATTCAAATATGGCTTAAAGTGGTTGTTGCTCTTGTATACTGTAAAGAAAGAATGATATTGCATACGTTTTAAGCAAGGTCTATTTCAGCTCATGTTGGTATGATCCAACAAATGATTCTGAAGAACATAGTTTTATAAAATTTCTTACTTTTGTTATTTTTATTTTAAATATGTCCATGAGAACAATTTGCCGCCCTGATAAATAATATTAGCCTGATAAGTATTTAGTCTTTGCTTTTTTGCCGCCCTCCTTTGTCTAGAGGCATTCTCAATCAGATGTTTTACGTTGTGAGGAATCAACTAGAGGTACAACCCCCGTTCACCAAGGAGGACCTGGAATAAATTGTCTCCAGTTGATTGATGAGCCTCTAAATCAGGGGGGGGGGGGAGGCCGAGGTCAAATCACCGACGGCAGTTTGTAAGTCGACGGTATCTTGGAGTGTCAATCTACTTCATGTGCCTACAGTATGTCAGACTGATTTGCTCAATAGTATTTCGCCATTCCAATATAGGCTTGACGCCAGCGCGCTCTGGTAACGAACAACTCCGTGGTCACCCATTCAAGTAATGCACATACTCGATGTTGCTTGACTCAGGTGATGTAAACGCAATCAGGTGGACGCTCTAACAGTGGTCTGAGGACGCTCTTTCCCTGTGTTAGTTTGTGTGTGTGTGTGTGTGTGTCTATATGTTATAGATCAAATAAACATTTTCGTGTAAAGAATGAAAAATATTATTTGGTGACGTCATCAGATGACGTATTTCCACGTGTCTCACCAAGTATTAGTTCAATGAAAACCATATTTGGGTATTTAACCTTGGAATGAAGTGGTTCATGATATAACAGCTTATTGTTCATATGACATGAGTAGGAGAGTGGGTTTACTGATAGCCGAAAACTAAAATATGGAAATATCTCGGTTAATATTCAATATTTAGAAAACATATATGTAACAACATTTATATAACATTACAATTGTAATAAGATTGATTCTATACAATTTTTCGACCAGACGCATAACAACGGAGATATTTCGAATTTTCGAAATTCTCCCCATCTGTCCTCCTCCCCTTACCACTGGTCTGATTTTAGCCATTAATGAATTTGATCTTCATTTATACATAAAAAGTTTAAATATCAAGTAACGATCAGAGATGCGACCGCTAGACAGTTAACATATATATATATATATATATATATATATATATATATACTAGCTAAGGTACCCGGCTTCGCCCGGGAATTTGAGGTTTAATGATGATGGTATTTTGTTTTTGGCAAGCCTTTACTTTCCACAATATTTTAACATTTCCCGATGTATACCCGTCGTTGCTGTGGATTTGTTAATAATAAAATTATTTGTTATGCAAGGCTTCACTGAATACATTCCAAGTTTCATAAAATTCAGTTCAGCCGTTTTTGCGTGAAAAGGTAACAAACAAACAAATAAATAAACAAACAGACACCAAAGAAACAAAATACAGTTATGGTGTCTATGACATATGAAACGAAACGTTATCGTGAAATTTCGAGAAAAAAAATCAATTTACAGACAGAGGTTACAATTTTATATATATATATATATATATATATATATATATATATATATAGAGAGAGAGAGAGAGAGAGAGAGAGAGAGAGAAATCTTCGTACTCATATCACATTTTTGGTAACCTTTCTTCCACTATTCGAGTCACCTATAGTGACAAACCGCTGCCTTCTGAATGTAGGGATAAAGAGTAAGAGCAAGCTCGCACGGAACTTCGGATGTGCTTTATTTCCCTCCATTCTTCCAAAGTTAGTTTGCATTGGAGCTGGTTCAGTACGGTAGTGAGGGGAAGGGTATTATTCCAGGACTTTGACACTTTTATGCCATCGTAAACCGGAGTAACATTGCAACTTTAGTAAGCCTTATGGGATTTACTACACAGCACTAGGGTGAAAAAACTGTGTATAAATCCCTCTGCGTTGCATTGGATCTTATCAATACAACACACAGCAATATAGAACAATTATATATTTTCCCTTACAGGGTTCACAACGTATTTGCAGCATTGTTAATACTATTAGCTCGTAAGGTCACTACAATTTGTAAATTTATAAAATAATTGTAATAGTCACTAAGTTGAATAATGACAGCCTACTTTTAGCCAATTGCATTTATAAGCAATCTTCTACTTAAATAGAAAATCTTATATTATGTTTCTTTTTGTAATATTGTAGTGGTCAGAAGGAACACTATAAATTACGTTATTTCGTAAATTTCTTGTTTATATAAGGATATTTATATATTAAAAAAAAGTCACTTTTGCTTTTTTCTCACAAAGTAAAAGTTCAATTAGAACAATATTTGGTATATTAGCCTCAAATAAACTGCTTCTGGATATAACAGCTTATTCTTAATAAGACATGGGTTGGGGGGGGGCAGAATGGGGAACACTAAAAAATGCATATCTCTCGATTAATAACCAAGAAAATGAATAAACTTATATGACAACATTTATAGAACATTCAATTCGCTATAATATTGGTCAAAAACTTTTTCGATCCGACGTAAAATAGCGGAGATACTTCAAATTTTCGAGATTTCCCCCTCTAAACCCTCCCCCTCCTCCCGGTCCGATTTCTGCCTTTAATGAACTTGATCTTTGATTTTTATATAAAACGTTTAAACAAAATGATCAAACAAAAAACTGTAGACAAGTAATGAAATGTCTCTCTCTCTCCTCTCCGTAAATGTATATTTAACAGACCTAATTTTCGATAAAAGAAAAAGGAAGAGCTAAACAACAAATTCATGAATGGAGTGACTTGCTTCATATCAGAGTTGCAAACAACTCAATAAAAATCCGAGGGAAAGATATTGTAGTGATACTATTCCTTTATTCAAAGTAGCAACTCAAAATGCCGAGTTGGTTTAGGGAGGCGATTGTAGCCCAAACTCGAAAAACGGTTACCGTACAGCTAAATAAATAATAAGCTTGGTACCTCTAGTACGGCAGTGTAGTGCTCTTTCCCACTACACAGCTGTCAACCCTAATAACCTAAATTGCTGTCTAATAAGTTCCATTCCCCTCCCCATTCCATCAATATATTTGACCTCAACTTGTCGGCCTCTCGTGCTTATGCTATTAATCATACAACCACCACAATACAATTTATAAACATATTAATACCGATATTAGCAGTATCTACGGCAAATGGGAGATGAATAATATATTTTAATCCTTCTATGAAATATAAAAGAGTAAACAATGTTCTTTGTAGAATAAAAAAGCGGCACTTTTTAATAAAAAAAGAATAGATGATGGTTCAATCTATCCCAAATTAACAACCTATTACAGGTTCAGCGAGGGTACAAAACGGTTAATTCTGTCATAACCTGAAAATCAACATTTTCCCCTAATTCCATACTTCCTTTACTTAGAATGAGGTAGTAAAAAGTCCGTCACGCAGGGGCTCAGTTAACTAAACAGATTTCCCACGTGCGTCACTTATATAAATTGATCTCAAGACAGAAAAGTTCAATGAGAACAATGTTTAGTATTTAGGCTTCTAATGAAGTGGTTCATAATATTACAGCTTATTGTTAATATAGCATGTGTAGGAGTGGGGGTTTACTGAAAGTCAAAACCTAAAAATTGCAAATATCTCGGTTAATACTAAAGATTGTGAAAAAACGTGCATAACAACTTTTATAGAACATTACATTTGCAAAAAGATTGGTTCTATACAATTTTTCGATCCGACGCGTAATAACGGAGATATTAAGAATTGTCGAAATTCTACTCCTCTATGCCTTCCCCCCTCCCCGTCTGACTTCAGGCATTAACGATTAAATATCGAGTTTAATCTCCTGAGTAGGATCAATGGACATTTGAAGAAATTTGTTGAAAATCACGTCATGAGTACGACCTCAATAGCTAATTTCCCTTAAAGGAAATCTGCTAAAACACAACAACACTTCCGCAATTGAAGCTCTATGCATCTAATTTTGAGTTACAAAAAAAGTAGACCACTGAGGAATGGACGTACCCAATATTTCACGACTAATAAATCATAGAAAATAAGGTAAATAGATAATCATCAAATTGTTATCTATTTAGGTATGATTGTTTTATATGCGAGTACTTTTCCAAAAATATATTACTTATAAGTACACCTATATTGCAAATAGGAAGGAAAATAAGAGCCAGAATTAAAAGTAACCTAGGACACTTTCTGAAAGACCTTGAATCCTTTGAGTCCTCACTGTAGGTCTGGGTCACTCCAAGGTCGTGTTGGAGAAACCCACTCCCGAAGGCTGTTGGACACAGGTTCAACGCATGCTCCTTTCCCCTATCAGCTGGTTCCAGTTTCATTCGCGTATTTAATTTCTTCAAACCAGTTGCTGTACTTGTTAATGATTATGAAGTTTACATTTCAAACTGGATTAATCCGTTAAAGGGTCAATAACTCCAGCCTAGACGCAAGTCATTCAACATAATATTCAAATGGAAATAGTTATTCCTCGGCTTAATTTTTCCTATTGACTCTCATTAATTTTTCTTATCATTAGAAAATTCCCTGGTGACATTATAATGAACGAGAAAGTATACTAACATATACTTAGTGGTTAAAAAAAAAAAACGGACTTCTGAATGAGACTATTAAGCAATAAAAGCATCAGTAAGAATGGAGAGAAATATATTTCTTGACATAATAGAAATTGTAATCTGTATCAACTACCTCCCCAGTGAAGAAAGGACAGTCGAAACGAACATAAGAAGTAACGAGCACTTCAGAAATGGATAGAACCTGAAGAGATGGTATGTAAGCCACGAAGCGTGTAGGGCAGTATCAATAAAGTTTGCGCGGAAATAATGTTTTTTTTTTTAATGCTGGCCCTTTCCATGAAACTATGAAGACCTTATGAAAATATTGGGTGCAGAATAAGAATAATTAAAAACAATAAATTGATGATAAAAAACTAATAAAAAATAAATAAATGTCACAGTAATAAAATTGAAAACAGTTTTTGACGTTTAAAAAATTAAATTAATAGATAAATAAAAACACATTTCTTCACGTTCACAAAAAAAAATATTCAATTTTGTTTAAAATGCAATTAAAATTATGTCGTATTAGAGTTAAATTTCTGTGTATTTGTTCGTGTTTTTTAAGTACTGAATAATTATGGGTAAGTGCGGGGCATCTTAAGTCAGTAAACCAAACATGTCATGGGGCATATGTAAATGTTCACGTTTTCTGTAGTCTGAAAATAAGTGGTTCATAGGAAGAGGTAATTGCATAGATCATATTTCTTTTCTTTCTATTAGGAATGCATGTGTTAGGTAGTAATGACCTACACGGAGTCGTGTAATAATTACTTACTCCCGTCGTACAAATGTAATGTTTCGTTCTTTCCAGTGGTGGGTTGTTGATTTAATTGATCAAATTCTGTTGTCCGTCCTTAGCTACAGTTAATATAATAATACAGTGGATGTTATAACCATTTTGAATATATATTTAAAATGTTATTTTTTAATTATAGAATTTCTTAATTAAAAACCAACCAACTGCGAAAGGGATCGTATAATTAAGGAGGAACGACTGCACTTTAATTAAAGTTTTCTTATCCTCTCCCTTCCTAGAATTTGGAATGATCTCTGTTGATTTTGAGAATTGTTATTTCTTTGAGCATTTTATATTAGCTTTTTTTGCCTGAACTACAACAATAGTGTCATTTCAGTAATCCCTATTAGGAATTTAAGGCAGAAAATGTTTTTTTTTCTGCGATGTGCTTCCAACATTATCTCACTTATTTTGTTTATGTTTAACCATTTCAATGTTGATTTTATTTGAGCAAGTTCGCCTTATCCGCAGAGCTGAAAGGCGCTAAGAGAGTCTAGAGGAGGTAATTTTAACTCAATTTTAAAGGCTTCTAAAAACTGTCTGATCAACACCAGAGCCTGGAGGGGCCTGGCGTTCATAATATAGCTCCTCTCCTCCCTCCATTCTTCAATAACTCAACACATATTTACTCTTTGTATTCACCGTTCAGAGAGACAAACCTTCCTTTGTGAACGTCTATTTTTGATGCACCTAAATTGGCTATATAGTATTTATAGTCCGGTAAAAAAAACTCTGGTTGTTTTAATTATTAGAAATTCCTCACTGCATTTATTCGTTGAAGGAGGAATGGCCGAAGGTCAATAGATGAAAAACACTTGAACTATCTCCAATGATATATTTTTTTTACATGTTCATAAACAAACGAAAACACACAGTTGAAGATCAAGGAGGTTTTTCACCCAAGAACGATGAACCGAACAGCAACGAAAAATGAAGAAATAGTAATAAACAAGCACTTATACCAACAAGGTACCTTTCAATATGAAAATCAACAAAAATACAAGGAAAACGACCAAATTAAGAAATTTGGTCTTTTATAATATAATCCAGCAAAGCACATTAAGAAAATCTGTAAGCATGTAGGACCAATAGCCTGGTCATTAGTAAAAGTTTCAGCCGTATAAAATATAAACTGAAAGCCAAGGAAACAAAATACAATGTATATAAAATAAACTGTTCTGCCTGTGAAAACTTTCATATAGGCGAATCGTTGCAGACCTCACAGAAAATATTGAAACAGGTTTGCAGACATTTTGAGCAATTTAGAAAATAGCACATTTATGGCAGACTATTCTTTGACATTTAAACATAAATTTAATTTTGACGTAGTGGAAATTTTAGATAATGACAAAAACGAATCCAAGCGGAAGATAAAAGAAAATATCTACAATATTCAAATCAAGCAATATGTTGTGAACAAGAAAATTGGGATAAGGAATTTAAATGGTATATTAATGAAATATTTAAATAAATATGTAGATGTAGCTTTGCTTCTTCTGGAATCAATTTTTCAAAACTCGAAACTTTTTAGGTAATCGATTTTTATATTGTTCATCATTTTAATGCATCGAAATTATCAGCTGAGTGATGTGGTAAATGTCCATTATTGTTAGTCTTGACGTGACCGCCGAGGTGGTAAAGTCTTATCTTTTTACAGTTGTGAATTACTCCTCAAGAGGATTCATAGAGTACGCGAAACATGTAGAGAAAAATATATCAGCGGAGAAGATTATAGTTCACGTGTTTTTCATGTGTGAGCGAATTTCTCCTCCAACGAAGATTGAATTGAGGACACATTTCGTCGATATCACTGCATTTAGTAATACAAGGAAAAAAGTCCGGCTGCGTTAACTAAGTAGAGTTTTCCATGTGCGCCACGTAATTGCATTTATCTGAAAAAATAAAAGTTCAATGAGACCAATACTAGGTATTTAAGCTTAGAATAATGTATTTCATGATACTATAGCTTATTGTTAATATATCATGAGTAGGAGTGGGGGTTAACTGATGTCTGAAAACTACAAAACTCTCGGTTAATGATACAGAAAATATTTATTTAACAACATTTATAGGCAATTACACTTGCAATAATATTGGTTCTATACAATTCTTCGATCCAACTTATAATAACGAAGATATTTCCAATTTTCAAAATTACCCCCCTCTAAACTTCCCCTCCCCCAATCCGGTTTCTTTGCAAACTATTGAATTAATTAAAAATATTTCGGTTGAACTTGAATTAAAACTATTTCATTTGAAAGTGATAGTAGGTATCTCTGTTTCAATGCACATTTTTATTTCTTCAACTAATGCCATTAACACTACTTTTAAGTTAATCAACTTTTCAAAAGTCTTGGAAATTCATTTTATATAGTTTACTTGAAAACAGCTGAATTGGAGTTATCCCATACCTAGATTACGCCCACGATACTCTATGATAATTTAAACTTCTTAAGATAATCTAATAGCAGATAGCCGGTGATGTATAATTTCTGCTATACCTATTGCTCTGCTAAATGCAAAGACAAGCGATCCAGTTGTAACTAGCCAGTGTATTATAATGAGTACATAAGGTGTTCGCGGAAGTATATCATCTACTAAAGTTATTTTACCGCGGATCGTCTCTAATTGTAATTAGCAACTGTTTACAAGCAAGGTTACATACTTATGGTAATGTTCTCAGTTGTTATGTAAGCTTCTTTTCAGATACAAATGCGTAAATTAGGCTAACAGGTTGACATGACTACTACTACTGAAATTCACACTATAACAGCAGTACAAATAGTAACCTTCAAACACTGACGACTTACACACGCTGGTTCATACGCATAAATAAAATTTCACTAGCATTTTACAAAAAATAAAAAGTTCGTCACGGAGGAGCTTCGTAAACTAAGCAGATTTCCCAAGTGTGGATTCAAAAATATTGTGCCGGGTATAGATAAAATAAATATTTTCAGATGGTAAAATCTTAAATGATAACGTTATCAAAAACGCGTCTGTATGTACCGCCCAGGGGCAAAAGTTCAATGAAAGCAGTATTTGGTATTTAACCTTCAAATAACGGTTCATGATATAACAGCTTATTGTTAAGGTGTCAAAAATACTTAAGGAATTCTGGGGGTTACTTAAGGATGAAAAATAAAAAGTTATAATATCCCGGTTAATATTCATGATAGAGAGAATATGTATATAACAAGGTTTATAGGTAATTTAATTTGCACTATTAATTATTTAATTATTCGAAAATCACCTCATGTGTACAACCTCAATAGTTGATTTCTTGTTTCTTGAGCTTAATAAGATTGATACGTCATGACAAGTAACATGACATATTAAAGAAAAAACGCTCGAGTAGAAGAGCACGTTTATTTAAGATGGAATTGAAGAAATAATAATAACACCCTCGCCTACTTTTTGATCAATAACAAGGTCTTTAGGCTTACGTTCAAATATTGCGTTTGGTTCCAAAGATTCGAACATTTCAGTCAATAGTTCGTCAAAAGAGAAATTGATATACAGGCATGAATAGAACTCATTTTCGTCAAAAGTAAGATCGCTAGACATGTCAAGAAATGTTTCAATATTTCTGGGAATATTGACAGTTTGCAAGTTAGTCCCAAGGTCTCCATAAACATAAAAAGTCCGTCACGCAGAGACTGCGTAAACTAAGCAGATTTCCCATGTGAATTTTAATAATAGATAAACCTACATACTGCTAACACGACACCACCATGAATATTAGGTGAATAAATGCAAACGGTAATAAGAAACCTTTCCCACTCCCGCGTCTCAAATGTAAACAAACATGACTGCCAACGGGTTTCAGTTATTGTTTTTCTTTCCGGAAAAACCGGAAAAAAAAAAACTGAAACATATCAGAATACAACATATTAATGTTATTGAAATTTATGTACTATATCTAGTAATGTAATTTATAATGAACCAGAATAAATTTTATCGCCATGAATCAAATATTAGTTGTCCAAGAATTTAAGACGGGGAGAGGGTCACAAGAACATATTTGCATGTATATCGTCTAATAAAGGTCTCTGGAAAACAATATTAAGTATTTAAGCTTCGAATAATGTGTTCTATTATACAACAGAGTATTGCTTACGTAACACGAGTAGAAGTGGAGGTTACTAAAGGCTGAAAACTGAAAAATGCAAATATCTCGGTTAATAATCAAGATAGCGAATACACGTATAGGACAATATTTATAGTAGAATTTAATTTGCAATAAGATTTATCCTATACAATTTTTGATCCGACGTATAGTAACGGAGATATTTCGAATTTCCGTAAATCCTCCCCTCTAGACCCCTCCCCCCTCCCACTGGTCCGATTTCAGCCATCAACGAACTTGATCTTCCTTTTTACATAAAAGGACTAAACATCGAGTTTGGTAACGAACAAACAAAAATTGAGACTGCTAGAGCAGTAACAGACATATATATATATATATATATATATATATATATATATATATATATATATATATATATATATATATAGATAGATAGATACAGTTTTGAACGGACCTCATTTTCGTCATCTACTGGGTAGGATCAATGAACATTTCAGGAAAAATTTCGAAAATTGTGTCATGAGTACGATATCCATAGCTGATTTAAGAGAAGTCTGCTAAAAGCTGTTTTGACACATCCAAAGTTTCAACTATTTAGATACAAGAAAGGGAAGCGAGTTAGGTTTCGGTTTATTCAGCTTTCAGCGTTTGGGCGTAGGACGTCGACGAATAGTTGTTTAGTTCAGTATCGTGCTCGTACACTTCCTTCTACATACATACGTCTGGAGAAGGCATGGTCTGCCTGATGTTCTACCGAAGCAGAAAACACTCTGGCACACCGCCAGTATTCTTTCAACTACCTTCAACACTCGACCACTAGCAGGACTTAGTAGATTGTCTTTAAAAGCGACATACCTTTTTCATTTCAATTTATCGGTTATTCTATATGCAGAGACAATGGCAGCATTCCACTTAACACTGCCTGAAATCTTCTTTAAATCGACATTTTTCATAATTGAGAAAACTTTTTATTCAAAAACAGTATTATTGTAATATTTTATTTTATTTCTGGTAGTTTTTCATTCTCATAGGATTCTAATAATTCCCTTGTCAATTGGTATTTACACATCTAGTATTTTTACTATATCCTAACATAAAGTTAATAAGTCCGAGAATGAGAGTTCTACGAAATCTTCATATTGCATTAATCTATGTTTGTAGAATTTTAAAAATAATTTTACAACTGAACATACTTTGAAGAATACCTCTCACTGGAATAGCAAACATGGACCTTCTGACTTAAAATCGCACTTGCTGATCTATGGAGTAAAGTAGGAAGCACTATCTTTTCTAATTATCTTTTCTGCACTTTGTATCGGGCTTACTTTCCACTTTGCAGTGATAAACTCTAGTTTATGGGACAATTCCCCTCCACCGAGATTAGGGCATTGATAGATTAGTTTTAATATCGATGATTTACCTGAGGAAAATTGCACGAGGGATGATTATAAAAGGTTTTTTAATCCTTTGGCACCATCAACAACATGGATTCTTTCAAAAAGAAAAAATAATATCTTGAGTGAATGAAAATAAAATGGTTTCTAAAGAAATATACAAATTAGCAATGATTGGATCAAATGAAACGAAAATTTATTTGCCTAACGCAAAGGTCTTACAATAAACGACTTACTGGTTAATTAAACGTGCAAGCTTAATCGAAAATAATAAAACAATTTTTTTTTTTCAAGGAATGAAATCGAGACAACGGAATTATATATTTTCCAAAGCGCAATGTGATAAAAAGTTTGGAGATTATAAACTTTTTGGGAACCAATCACAATCTCTAGAAGTCTTGTAAAATAGGTAGCTTGAAAACGTACGTTGCCAATTGACAAACAACGAAAAATTTGATAAATACTATTGGGTGCACTTAAATAATTGAAAATGTTTTTCATTTGACTCGTTTGGCCTTCTCAAATAAATACAGTAAATAAAGAGTGATCAATCAGACCATATTTCGTTGCTAAATCACTATAGAAAAATATTGTTCTATAGCTCTCTTTGTAAACAATTTTGACCATCAAGAAGCAGGCACTTATTATATAGAGAGGCATCTTTGGCTCCATATTCCTAGTCGAGTATGTAGTAGTGTTTACAGTGAAATTTATAACTCAAGCATAGAAATCAGTCCTCCTTGATGCTTGAAAAATAATTCTGGGGGAAAAGGTTATAAATTAGCTTAACCCCCCTTTTAATTCGATATTTCTTATTTTCGTGCCACCCCTCAATTTGGTTAATTTTTCAGTTTAGGGATCAGCTGATTTTAATTGAATTAAATCAGCTGTTTTTGTTCTTTCACCACATGTTTAAGAAAAACAAAACAGTAAAACAGTTGAGTTATGGCAGCTGACTAAGCAACTACTCAGTTATTCATATTTTAATTTATTTTCGCATTAGTGTCGTATCTCTAGCTGCTATACAGTCTTGAAAACCCGCGAGTGTCCGCTTACCAAAAATGAACAGAATATTTTTTATTACTTGTGAGCTTCGTGGCTCGTGTAGTCTTCTCATGTCAAAATACCAAAGGACAAGATGAATTCCCATTTCATGCAATCTTGTTCAATTACTGAAGAAAGGAAATATGAATAATAAATGTATCCGCCGAATGTGTTATTAATATATAGGTAGATTCTTATCCTTCAGAGACGTATTTATATGATTTCGTAACATAATTGGGCTTGCAGCATTCCTGAGTGCAGGAGAAGAATTGCATCTGCAACAAGCAATTATCCTCTTCCAAATTAAATAATATATCACTCAGGCAACAGGCCGTGAAGGTCCTTAGATGGCAGATACTATTGGTGTCATTATTCAATTAAACGGACAAAATTCAGAATCTTGATAAATCCTGTCATTATTTATCTGTCTTATATAAAATAAATAAACTAATCTAGAGAGACCGTACACCTTCATCCTTGTTTAATATCAAGTTCATCAATTAGCAATATGAAAATGCTGCCTTGGAGTAGAAACTTCAAGATAGCAAGTTTGCATATATAATTTTCTTTCATTTTGATAAAAAAAAAAATTCAGAAATATGACTTCCATGAATGTTATATTCATACATGAAAAAACCCCCAAGACTGACCAATAGATCACTATAAATTTTAAAGTCCGTCAAGCAGGGGCTGCTTAAATTAAACCGATTTCCCACATGCCTGGCATGATTCAATAATGATCTCTTTTCACAATATATTTCCTATGTAAAAATCCGAATAATAGAAGGGGAGGGGAATACTAAAGGCTGAAAACAATTGCAATAACTCAATAAATATTTGAGGTTGGATAAAATGTATAAAATAGCTGCAAATAAAATAATTTAGAACTTTTTTTGTAGTAGAATCTTGAATTTTCAGGCCCCTCTTCTCTGAATCTCCCCTATTCCTAGTACGATTTCAACCATTAACGACTACGAACTTGGTGGCACAATGACATGGTTATATATCGAGTTTCGTATAGATAAAATAAGTAATTCCGGATTAAGAACGAAAAATCTTAATTGATGACGTCATCCCACAACGTATTTGGCTGTGTCTCTCACAGTAAAAGTTAAATGAAAACAGTTTTTGGTATTTAAGCTTTGAATAAAGTTGTTCTTGGCATAGCAACTTAGTAGGAATGGGTTGTTAAGTGAAGACTGAAAATTAAAAGAAATGCAAATATCTCGATTAATATTCAAGATAGGGAAACATGTATATAACATCATTTATAAGAAATTACATTTGAAACAAAAACTTCGAGATACAATTTCTCGATTTTATGTATAACAAAAGAGATATTTCGAATGTTCGAAATCCCCCCCCCCTCTGTCTAGTTTTATGTCAGCCATTTAAGACTTGATATTTAGTTGTACATCAAAAAATTTAAATATCGAGTTTGTTAGCGATCGAACACAATTGAGACTGCTAGAGAGTTACCAGACAAATATATATATATATATATATATATATATATATATATATATATATATGTATATATATATATATATATATATATATATATATATATATGTGTGTGTGTGTGTGTATACAAGTATACAATTTTGCACGGATCTCACTTCCGTCATCTCCTAGGAAGCATCGATGGACATTTGTGGATATTTTTCTCGCCATAATTGCAACCTCAATAACTGATTTCCCTTAATGGGACGGGGTATCTACATGTACCCACCCTTTTCTATCCAGGGTAGGAGTCAGGATTTGGTTTAATGAGTTCGTCACTAAATAAATTCCTATTGCCCAAGAGAGAAATGAACTCCTACTTTAGATTTACCATGTGAGATTGAAGGCCAACGCTGTAACTCTTGACGGCTAACCTGAGCCCCAGATGGGTAACTATTCAATTCGGAATTTTTTTTTCTAGACTCACAAGAACAATGATCTGAGCAATTCCAGCACAAAATTCCCGGTAATAAATATTATACAACAGGCGAATTGTACGCTATTACCACGCCATTGTGTAACTGGCTGGAACTGGAGCCATCAACTCATGCAGCTGAAAGTGATACGTCCTCCGTAAAATAAGTGATTGAATCATGAAAATGGCATTTATGATGGAAGAGGACAATTGTCGGATCGGCGCAGAGTTAATGGAGCTAATTGTGAATAGTCGGCCATCGGTCTATCTGGTTAGGCTTGGTCAAATCTGGCTGCAAGCCAATCTATATCCCTGCAATTATTGTCACTCTTCATTCGTACAAATTATTTTTTTTTTGTTTTCCTGTTTTTTTCCCTCGCGTGATCTCATTAGAATCATCATGAGATCGAACGTTACTAACGCGTTGGTTGCGACCTGTTACAGTCATCATCAGGCTAAAACCGAACTGAGCAGAGAATGCGAGTGACTCAGATCCGACAAAGCATAAATAGGTGTTATCTATATGGAACAAGAGGAGTTAGATTCTCACATGAGATCTGTTTCTTCCTCCTTGTGTCGGAGAAATTCCCTTGTTCTACTCCCACTCCCGAACATACCAAATATAATTCCTTTAGTTGCTCGGAAACACTTTAATAGATTCCTCCCTGATAAGGTATTCAACATCCAAGATGAAGAAATACAAATATACCGATAAATTTACCGAGAAAAAACCCAGAACCACTCATTACCTAGATATTATAGTTACAGGTTCAGACCGGGTCGTTCCAATCTAAAAGAAATACTGAGATGAAAGAATAAAACCACTTTACCGTGATTAAATAGTAAGTAATTGCTTCCTGAGTAACGGGAACCTCTTTAATATTTAAAGATTTTATAACTCGTTGTTTATTTAAAGTTTCCATTCTTTACATTTTTCCCTATTTGAAATTACATGGAAGTAAATATTTCTCTCTCTCTCTTCTTTCAAGGAACGATGCTTAACTATATTTTTGCTAATCAAACAGAAAGTTCGACCTTTCTTTTACGTTCAATTATTTTTCTGGGTTAGTTCTACCATGTCCTTGGTCGGCTAAGTCCACAGTAATTGAGTGAGACGTTTTACCAATCTTGGTAATTCATAATAGAAATATAGTTACAAAACCTAGCTCTACATGAAATGAAAAAAAAAATTTTGGACATTAAATTTTGGACTGGCAACTCACCTGTTATTTTAAAAAACGAAATTGGAAAAAATCTGGAGCTGCGTAAACTAAGACAAATTCCCACCGATTTCGAAGAACACACTGGTTATCTCATCTCACCATATATTCTCCATTTCTCCCTTAATACACCTATGCAACGAGAAGTTGGTACGTAAGATGAGAATGAGATGTTCATTGCTTCATTTGCTCTAAGTGAAACCTTGATGAGTATGAGGGGGTCTTCGGAAGGCTGAAAAAATAAAATAACAATGAATAAATTTCCGAAACTGTTGGAGGAAGTGAAGGACTCTTGAATTAAGGTATGCCATGAAAATTACCAGCCTACCTTCACAAGTATTTATGAAAGCTAAACGCGCTTTCTGTAGCTCAATACACCTTCAAAGTTTATTAAATGCTCAGCTTCACTGCCGAAGGAGCACAATAAATATGCTACTTGTGAAAGAAGATTGTGCATTTTCTTGAAATACTCATGGAAAAAATGTAAAGAAGCACAATTGTTGACATATTCGAGCCAGGAACGTAAAATTTCTCAGTGGAGACCGTCGTCACTGGCTGATGGTTGAGTACCGCTGGCAAGCGCTTTCGATTCGATGGCATCATCTTCAAGGCTGTTAATAGTTGTACTGAGTTGGTTGTCCGTCAGTCAGTGGGTTTTATGCTCTGTTCACCGTATTAGTTGTTTACGTTTAGTCCAGATCTGTTTACTTACCACTAAGATCTGTCAAACGAGGGATGTTGATGTTCAGGTAAATTGTTATTCGTGTGGTGGGTTGTTTACGTTATAAATCGAGATCTGTTTACTTACCACTCAGATCTGTCAACGGGTTGTGTTAGTGTTCAGGTAAATTGTTATGTGTGGTGGGTTATTTACGTTTTTAACTAGTGTTCAGGTAAATTGTTAACGTGTAGTGGGACAGATCTGAATGGTAAGTAAACAGATCTAATAAAACGTAAATAAGCCACCACACATAACAATTTACCTGAACACTAACACAACCTGTTGACAGATCTGAGTGGTAAGTAAACAGATCTCGATTTATAACGTAAACAACCCACCACAGGAATAACAATTTACCTGAACATCAACATCCCTCGTTTGACAGATCTTAGTGGTAAGTAAACAGATCTGGACTAAACGTAAACAACTAATACTGTGAACAGAGCATAAAACCCACTGACTGACGGACAACCAACTCAGTACAACTATTAACAGGCTTGAAGATGATGCTATCGTATCGAAAGCGCTTGCCACCGGTACTCAACCATCAGCCAGTGACGACGGTCTCCACTGAGAGGTATGACAATAGTAACATTTATATTGGCGGTTCTAACCCTTTATTTGAATTACGTAAAATTTAGTTAATGGCGTCTCACATAACATATTTACATGTATCTCACATAATAAAGGTTCTTTAAAAACCAATTTGATATTTAAGCTAGGAATAAGGTTTTTCAAGATTTATCCGCGTATTGTAAATATGAGGTGAGTGGGAGTTTGGGTTTCCTGAAGACTGTAAACTGAAAAAAAGAAAACACATCTCAAATAATATTCGACTTAAATAAAACATGTTTAGAACATCATTTAGGTAAAGAAAATTAAATTTGTCCTTACAAATGTTTCCATCTGACAACTAATAACTGAGATATTTGGAATTTTCGATGCCAATTCCTTTTAGCCCCTCCACCCCCTAGTCCGATTTCACCCACTAACGAACTTGATCTTTAGTGTACAAGAGACGCTTAAATAAAGAAATTTTCTACCGCTAGAACGGTGTCAGATATATATGATTTTGAATGAACCTAATTTTCGACATCATTAAAGTAGGTCAATAGGCATTTCAAAAATTGTTTCAAAAGTCCTGTAGTAATAAGTGCAACTTCAATAAATGATTTTCCCCTAGGGAAATCTACTAATAAGGAACCATTATTAATGAGCTAATTATATTTTCTTTTGATTACACATTTAACCAGCTAAATATTTCTAGCAAGTAATAAATAAGTTACCACTATCTGTTATCAGTGGAGGAATGCCCACTATTTAATAACTCCTACTGTTTTGTACGGCTTGAGGTGACCTGATTTGCGTCTTGTGGGACATCTTAATGAAATTCATTTCTTAATACACTTTTATGTACTCGAATTCTATGTCGCCGTGAGGATTTAAATATTAAAATGTATAGCATTGTGTTAATCCTTAAAAAAATCCGTCTCAATAAACTTTAGTAGCATAAGTAGGTGTTAATTTTAACCGTAAGATAAATTGTACTTTAGAAATCCGTAAAACATTAATATTTTGTATGCACTCCAGATACTTTAAGCAATTTACAATAAGGGATTCTTCTAAAATTAGAAATTAAAAAACAAAATACGCGATATTTATATATACAATATTCGTATTAGTAGTAATAACTCAGAAGTTTGAAGGTTGAGCATTGTTATGCCACGTGTAAGTAAACTCTACTCTAAATTTAAATTTTTTTCATTGTGCAATGCTTGGACGTATGCAGGTGTTCGAGCATATTCAAAAATATACAGAGAAAAACATATTTGTTTCCTTCATTCCCCAAGTTCCACATAACACGTTTAGTTTATGAATCTAAAATATATGAACATTATAATGTGTGAATGTTATTATTTTTATTTTGGAGTTAATCATAATGCTAACTATAATAAATTTAGTACTTTTCCTGTCACCCTTTAAGTCAAGGCGAATTTCTGTTATATTCTTTTTAGAGAACCCGTCAACAAATAGAAAAATCATGGGCTGCATTAACTAAGCTGATTTCCTTCGTTCTAGACTCTCTACTGATCGGACACCACCAGTTCTCCACTTTTCCAGGTGTTTACGGAAGGCTGAAAACTAAAAATAATGCAAATATCTCAGGCAATACAGAAGTAAAATACAAATACAACAACAATTAAAAGTAATGTAATTTTCAATACCATTCTTAATATATTATTTTTCGATCCGACTCATAGTAACGGATATTTCAAATAGTCGACCCCCCCCCCACTCTTTGAGCTCTCAGTTCAAATGCTGTAAAACATGAAACGTTTAAAAGGAGAGTTCTTTAACGATCGAACAAAACTTATAATAAGGCAGCTAAAGCAGTAACAAACACACGTTTGTGTGTGGTGTTTATTTTAAATGGTGCATACTTTCATGATCTTCTAGTTAGGAGTGATCGATATCTGAAGTATGTTTTCTAAAATCGCGCCATAATTAGAACCTGAATAGCTGATTTCCCTTGCCTGGAAAAGTTCCTATAAGTCGTTATTTTTATTAGTTGACAATAATGCAGAAAGCCGAATTGACTAATAAACGACTTAAGCACTTAGAATTCAGAAAATCTACTATTAATACTATAATGCACTGAAAATTGGACTTGCTCAGAAATGAAATATGAAAATAAAAGTTAGTAAATTTGCATCTGAAAAATTTACGAGAACTTCATTCAAAGTTTCACTTAATAAATTCCAAAATCCAGCGATGTAGAAGTTACTACTATAATATGAAGTTTATGACATAGTTTTTAACATATTCTACTGCGTTAAGTATTGAATTCCTACATAAAAATTCGTACTTGGGCACAATTTTCTACTCAGGAAAGAGAGGAAATTTTTATGTAGGAATTTCGTTTCATCTCAGAATTTACTTTTGTGGATATAATAATACTGCCTTGTAAGATTACCTTTACAGATTATGTCTGATCCTTTCTCCCAATGTTTTTCACTTTCCATAATTGGACGCCAAGTAATTGTCAAGGAAATCCTAAAGATGTTTAATCAAAATATGAGTTCGGGGAATGAATTTAAACATCGTACTACATTTTAACTCATTTGTTGCATTCGTTTTACTGGAGTGGAAGCTGACGCCTCCACAAGACGAGTTATAAGTCCATCATCCAATAGTAAATCAACTTATTCCAGTGAGTTTAAGTAGTTTTAAATTCACATGGTAAATCAAGAGTCGTGGGAAATAGGATTTTTTTTTAGCGACGAACACAGTAATATCCTTAGTCCCTGGTAAAGAAAAGGATGGTAATCTGTAGATAACCTGTTCCGATAATCCTTAGGTAGCACAAAGTGGACTTTAATAAAATAAATTACTTTTAAAATAAAGTAATATTAAATTTCTTAAAGTAAGAGTTCAGTCGAGCAGCCTTCAATTTTCCTACAACTCATTAGATTTCTACAAATGTCAAAAATGACATGATAGTGTTAATGACCAACGACACCAGCATTAAGGAAGAATATTGTCAATACTCTTAATGATTGCTGTTTATTAATTTTGTCAATCAAGACAAATTTCATAAATACCTACGGGTAAGAAGCATGCGGCTGATTAACTACAATGAGTAACATTTCGGATCTCTGATGTCTGTGTAATGGATGATGTGCTGTAATGGAAAATAATTAAGAGTAATTACTTCGCGAAATTTCAAAATAATGCCTCTGACAACATAACAACTTAATCCAGCATCTAGCACGATGTTTATCCTTGACCATGTCTTACTCCACTAATTTAATGAAACCACTTCCCATCTGTGGCTTTAATTCATGCTATTCAGCCTGGCCAATTACATTTCATTTGCATTTTAATACGGCAGAACTTATAATAGTAATATTATTATTTTTTTTTAAATACAATTTACTAAATAAAATCCTTAGTCGCACCTTGGCTAGAAAAGGGTGGTAACCTGTAGATAACCCGTCCAAATTAGTCTTAGTTGCAAAAAGTGGGCGTTCATAAATAATTTAATTTTCTAGCCCAGTTGTGAATAAGGACTTTATTTTGTGAGTTGGAATAAAATCATATTGGTGACTGCACTAATACGAACGCCAAAAAAAGTATAGCCATACTGAGCCTCATTATTATGAAATTAAAATAAATTATTTAATAACGTCCACTTTTTGCAACTAAGGCTAATTGGGACAGGTTATCTACAGGTTTCCACCCTTTTCTAGGTGGGATTAAGGATTTCAATTAATGAATTTCGTCACTAAATAAATCCCATTGCCCAGGCGGGAATCGAACTCGCCACTCCAGGTTTACCATGTACCTGAGGGGCTGAGGTTAGCCATGTGAGTTAAAGCGTTGACCTTTATCTCATTATTATGAAGTATTTGTTAAATGCCAATATATTATTTGACTATACTATTTTATAGTTTTAAATTATAATTACAGTACTCAAACGTAAAGACGATGTAGGGAGTGAAAATATAATGCGGCACCCTGAATTAATTATAATTACAAAGCAAATGGTTAAGAACATAACTGTTTTAAAAGCTGAATTTATTATAAAATCATATACACAGAGAACACGACTCTCATTTAGTCGAATAAAAACCCCTTCAGGAAATATTAGAAACGAACAAGTCGGCACGTCAGTAAGAGATGCTGCTAAAGATACAACACTAGCCCCCAGAATTCACACTCGTGCCCCTCTCATACATTAAAAAAGACTTAACCACCGACACAATAGGACAGAGAATGGACGAAATTTAACATCTAACAGCTTATACCAACCAATTCATACTAAAAATAACTCACAACACCTAAAACAGAATTAAGAGTCACCATCACTGTCTGTACATTGATTTCTAACGAAGGGCAGGAAGGAAACGGGAAATATGACAATTTGGAGGACAGTGAAGTCTTACATAAAAAAAATAATTTTATTATTAACAAATCAACAGAAATGACGGGTAATAACCCGTATAACAGTGCGACGGGATCCTTACCAAACTTCATATTTAAGCGTTTTTTGTAAAAAGAAAGATCAAGTTCGTTAACGGCTGAAATCGGACCAGTAGGAGGGGGGGTTTAGAGGGGAGGATTTTCGAAAATTCGAAATATCTCCGTTACTATAAGTCGGATCAAAAGATGTATAGAACCAATCTTATTGCAAATTAAATTTACTATAAATATTGTTCTATATATTAATTCTCTATCTTGAATATTAACCGAGATATTTGAATTTGTATTCTGCGTGTGCTCACCAATAGGCTATGTTCGGAGTTTTTTCTGCTAGAAACTACTGGGTTATTACGGACTTTTTTTACATATACTCTACGGCTGCTCATCTTTTGATCAAAATAGATCAAACTTAGTAATGAACATAACATTGGAGGAGGAGGTAATTGGCCAGAACCATCCCCTATACTATTAAATAAATACAATAATGATACCGATTATAGTAGAGGCGGAGCAGGGAGCAAAATAAATACTGCACTCAGTGAAAAGTACACCCTGAATGAAGGTAGGAAAAGGGCAGGCAGGGGTGGAAAGGGTTTGGGGAATTCCTGAAGGATGAAAGGCAATTGAGCCTGTTATATTTAAAAGATGTGTGCATATATGGGAAATATCTGTAGTGTAATTGATACTTTTGGAGTTAATGTGAAAAGTTTCAGAAATGAGGATTTTTTTTTAATTTCTAATATGGAAGTATTGAAATCAAAGGTATTACAGTTTGTGGTTGCATGTTTTGCGAGGCAGGAACAGTTTATTTCTTCTTTTGTAATACTACGTTTGTGTTGGAAAAATCTGTTCTTGAGATGCTGTTTTGCCTTTCCAATGTATACAGCATTACATGTAGGTGTCGGGCATGGAACTTTGTAAATGACGTTAGTGGTTTGATCATGAAGAAGAGGGTATTTAAGTATGGGGTAAAGAGATTTGAGTTTGTTAACTTAACATTACTTTGAGGAGAAAAAACAAAATAAAATGGTTAAGAACATTATAACTTTGTATTCACATTGTAGTATATATTTTTTTTAAATTTGTTGTTATTATTTACGTCTACTTTGTTCTACTAATACTAATTGGGACGGGTTATCTACAGATTACTGCCCTCTTCTAGTCAGGACGCAGGATTTTATTTCCTTTAATTACTAAAATAAATTCCAATTTATAAATAACATATGTAACGCATTAAAATATTCCAAAACTACTAAAACAAATATTTGCCACTAAGATTTAGGCAGCACTTGAATTGATTTAGATTTAGGACTGCTTTTTTGTACACTAGTATCTAGAATTGTATTACAAGTCTTGTTAGAGACAAAAAAGAAGACATGCTTAAGCAATGCCAATTACAAAACTTCCGCATAATAAGGGAAATCATTTGACCTCTCACAGAATGTTAGATGAAGTATGCCTTTGTATGTATACATAAAAAAGTTTTCCAAATCGCCGCCGTAAGAGCCAAACCACCTTACAAATTGTGGATATATATTATGATTGAGGCCAGTTGCTGGAGTATATTATAGATTTATTACCTTAATATCTGCAGCTATTTCCTTCAAAGGTTTATGCGTTTATTTGTAGTTTATAGCCCCTTCTCCAGTCCGAGGCGGATGCATCCGACATGCCTCTGAATCGATAGACCGAATTAGATCTTTCCTATCTCCTCACACTCCTAGCTTTAAGAAACATCTCCAACAACAAAAACTTTTTTAAAATGATTTTTCTTTTTAAATTTAACCTATAATATTCTTTCATTTTCATTACAATGAAGTGAAAATGATTTTGCATCAGTAAGTACCATAGAATAGGATAAATGTAAGACATTAATTAATTTACTTTGAATGTACTTATGGTATATCAATACATTTTATTTAACATATGATAAAAAGTCACATGTGAAAAACAAAAGAATGGATTATTTTATTGTATGACTGTGAAAATAAGGTGGTATATTTGAATATATTACATTGGCGACGAGGAATACTAAATAATGGGAGGACGGAAGAAAAGGAAGGAATCCTCAAATGGTTCAGTTGTGGTAGAAGAAAGGAAAAATATGGGTAGCCAAAATTGTATTGGGCATGTAAGAGAATTTTCATTAAATACTGATTGGACTATTTTTAAAATTCAATTACATCAGTATATTTTATGTAATAATATTGTAGACGAGGAGCGTAAAAAGGCTATCCTATTGAATTCATTCACAGAAGATACTTTTAGGCTAGTGAAGAATTTGTTTATATCAGTCTCACCTTGTGATACATATTTAGAAGATTGATTGTCTTGATCAACATTTTATTAGCAGGAAATCCAAGTTTGCTAACAGATATAAATTTTACAATAGTTTTAAAGAAATGAATGTAAGAGTTAATGACTGGCTATCCCACATTACTGGTTTAGCGGCTGATTGTGACTTTAGGGCTGAATCGAAGGTAGTACTTCGTGACCGTTTTATCCTGGGCTTAGGAAAAGGTAAAATTATGGAAAGGTTGTTTGAAAAATACGCAAAAACGCCTACACGTTAGCGTACTGTAGAATTGGCCTTAGCTAAAAAAGCGTCCACTCATGATTATGAGCTCCCAATTGAATCTGACTCAACAAGAAATGGCAACACAAGCTTTGGAACAGTAAACCAGTCGAGCTGCACCTAGTTGCCCGTCAAGTTCACAAAAATAACCAAGGAAGATGCTATGAAGTAGTTTTCCCCTTCTCTTTAAAGGGGGAGAGTTGTGGTATATCAATACATTGTATTTAACATATGATAAAAAGTCACATGTGTAAAACAAATGAATGGTTTATAGTATTGTACGACTATGAAAATAAAGTAGTGTATAACAGTACTATTAAATTCAACTTCAGATGGTCCAACACTCGCTATGTAGTTTTCTTTATGCTGTAAAAAAAACGGGCGGTAAAATATAAACGTGTCTTTTTGTCTTTGGTCAAGAATGAGTGGTATTTGTATTCTTTTTAGTTCCTTGTCAATATATACAGTTAATTAATGCCAATAAAGTTAATTCAATAACGAAAACAGGTTAATATGAAACTAATTCTAATTTTAATAATGAATGCTGAGAGCAAATATAACCCTAAGAATGAGCTGGATCTTTCCAAAGAAATCCATAAGGCATTTAATGCTATGCAGATCGTCTCCTAAACTTTCATTAATAAATACTTCAATTCCTAGTAAACTGTGCTTGAGGCAATGGGGCAAAGTATAGTTTAGGGGATCAGGTTAGCCATGAATTAATGCACTGGTCTTAATAGTAACAATAAAGTATTTTTACTTCGAACATTAGCGAATTAAATTACATGTTTATTATTTATTTATTATTTTTATTAGATGAAAAAAAAATGCCTAATATATACACACTAATATACACAACTTGGACTATGCAGCCTGTCTCTTGAGTCAGGCTTTTCTGGCCTATTCATTCATGTTTTCATATACGGGTCGTATGTCTACTTGTACAAAGAGCAAAAACGTAGAATATTTAATTCTCATACTCATCAATTAGGAATTTTTTATATCTTTGTGGGCCACACAAATACTTGTACAGTGCCTGCCAATCTTTACCATTCAAAAATAAAATGTATACATAGTGGCTTCATTTTGGAGAACCAAGAAATTGCCTTAGGAAATTCTTAAGTACTGGACATACTGCTCTAAAATTACATGTATTCTCTAATTCATTCATATTACATTGAGAGTATACCCATAATTTTTCAGTTTTTCACGATTAATTCAAATTAAGAATTTCTCCTCCTCCTGTAACTAATAAAACTATAATTTATAAAATTAAATTAAGATGTTTGTAGTTACAAAGAAACTTATAGATATAGATCAACATACTTTGAACAAACAGTAACCCTTATTTTTCCAATTTTGCATCTATTTTCTTCTCTATAATGCTTTTTTTTTTTAATCCAGCTTACATTCCTGACTAATACATTTCCATATTCTCAGTTGGTAAATCTAGAGTCGTGAGTTCGATTCTTACCAGGCCAATAGGAATTTATTTAAAGCCCAATTCATTTAATAAAATCCTTAGTCCTATCCTGGCTAGGAAATGGTGGTAACCTGTAGGTAGCAACATCTCAAAGAGACTTAGTAGTGAAAAGAAGTTGTTAATTACTAGTAAACAAACTTTAGGCAATCTTGTATGTTTGACAGACGATCGCACTTTGCTTGCAATGAGAGTAGGAGATTACTTCGACATGAAGTAAGTTATCTTCCAATGCCCAACGATAAGCAAAGTTAGCACATTTTCTAACAATGTTCATACATTCTTATGGAGTCATTAATCCCTTTTAACGTATTGTCCCTTAGACAGTCAAGAATTATAAGTCTTGGCTTCGATACCCGCTTGGGCGATAGGGATTACTTCAGTAACTAGATCAAATAAAACCCCTTAGAGTCTCCCTAGCAAGAAAATATCGGTAACTTGTATGCATTCCAAAACAATTAGATATATATATATATATATATATATATATATATATATAGCATAAAATGGACTTTAATAAATAATATATACATTTTCAATAAGCTGTTTAGCTCATGGCGTGTGGAATAGCATTTAATCTGGAAAGCCCATATATCGTTCTGTTCACTTATCAAAATCAGATATGCAGTAAAATTTGTGAAGATGTCACGAGTAATTTTAACACACTAGAAAGAACATAATGTTGCTGGACAATTTGTTGATATACTTCATTTTACTTTCACTAAACAAGCAAGGCTAATATCTTTCGAAGAGTGACCTTCTATTCTTTTTAATATAACCTGATTTGAACATCCTGAATACCTAATTATTTTATATTAATGAAAATTTAGTGATTTTAGAATTAGATATACTTTTTTTTGTATGGTCTCATTGTTGCCTCATGATATTGTATAAAGGAGGTGTTACTATAACTCTTGCCCAAGCATAAGTATATGACATGATAACTATAATATGTAAAGGTTAAAATAAGGCTATCTTGTTGCTGATCCACGAAATCAAGAACATGGTATTTCAAGTTATATAACCTTAACCCCATTCAATTAAAAAAATAAACAGAAATGTCGAGCGTTTGTTTATATTTTGAAAATAGTATAAAGAATAAACTGAATGTACGGAGCTAATATAAACAAAGCTATAACGTCATGCTGATATTTAGGTTTGAGCCAATCACAATGGCTTACGTTGATTTATCCTTAGTCATAATTTCACCTTGACCTGCGAGTAAAGTAAGTCATCGTTTTATCAAAACACAGTGAGCTAGAAAATACAATAACAACTCCTGGAGTAATAGTTAATGGCCACAGATGTCATTATATTGGATGTCACAATTTTAGCAGTTTTCCTTTAAGAGAAATCTGCTATGAGGGCTTACTCATTTCGAAAAGTTTCCTCCAATGTCTACGATCCTACCCAGATGATGAAAATGAGGCCCGTTCAAACGTTTATGTATATATATATATATATATATATATATATATATATATATATATATATATATATATATACTTGTCAGTTACCACTCTAGTGGTCACAATTTTCATTTGATCGTCACAAAACTCGATATATAAGCGGTTCATACAAAACTAAAGGTTGAGTTCGTTAATGGCTGAAATCGAACGAGTGAGAGGGAGGTTAAAGGGAGAGAATTTTGAAAATTCCAAATATCTCCGTTATTATTTGTCAGATCAAAAATCTGCATAGAACCAATTTTATTCAAAATAATATGTACTTTAAATACATTTATTCTGTATTAGCTGATTTCCCTTAAGGAAAATCAGCTATTGAGATTGTACTCATGACGGAATTTTCGAAATTTTTCTTCAAATGTCCATCGATCCTACCTAGTAGATGACGAAAATGAGGTCCGTTCAAAACTGTATATATATATATATATATATATATATATATATATATATATATATATATCTAGCTATCTATATATTTGTCTGTTACCACTCTAGCGGTCGCAACTTTTGTGATCGTTACCAAACTCGATATTTAGTCGTTTTATGTAAAAAGAAAGATCAAGTTCGTTAACGGCTGAAATCGGACCAGTGGGAGGGGGGGGGGGTTTAGAAGGGAGGATTTTCGAAAATTCGAAATATCTCCGTTACTATACGTCGGATTGAAAAATTGTACAGAATAAATCTTATTGCAAATTAAATTTACTATAAATATTGTTATATATATTTATTCTCTATCTTGAATATTAACCGAGATATTTGCATTTTTATTAAATCTGAGCGGCTAACGCACGAGTGACTTTCCCGCCAAAAGCTAGTTCGGCCGTTTCCTTAATTGCTCGACTCTCGTGTAATTTCGCTATTGTAAAACTTCACGTGGGAAATCTGCTTAGTTTACGCAGCCCCTGCGTGATTGACTTTTTTTTAGTATTAACGGAGATATTTGCATTTTTTAATGTTCGGCCTTTAGTAAACCCCCACTCCTACTCCTGTTATATTAACAACAAGTCGTTATATTATGGATCACTTTATTTGAAGCCGGAGTACCAAATAATGGTCTCATTTTTTACATTTTGAGATAAATGAGTACTGAAGAAGTACGTGACGCTTTGTTAAAGCAGCTCCTGCGTGGCAGCCATTAAATAGTCGCTCTATTAAACAATGTTAGCCATTATCAAGTGAATTTTCTCCAGAACGTAATAAACGTCTAAAGTAAAATAATAATCACTTATTACATTGTTGGGCCTTTATGAAGGCTAATGAAGTTTCTAATATCTATGAAATGAAGTAATTTAATTTCGTGGCTCAGGGCAGTCTTCTTCAAGAAATGCGATATAGAAGAGTGTACTCCCGTAAACTGGTGTTGATATCTCTGTACAATTCCTTTGTAGAAGAGGTAGACAAACAGATATAGTAAAATAAATCTACTTCATTTCACAGATATTTTTTACTTCATATCTTCAGAAGTCCCATGAGTGAGTCCCAAAATGATTTCTGCCAGACGAATCTCTGCAATAATTTCATTGACCCAGCCAAGTCCCTAACAACCCCTGCCTGATGGCTGGCGTATACTAGTAACATCACGAACATCATGTAAAATGTTTATTGACCATTCGATAACGTAGATATTTTTAGTTTGTCTTTCAGTAAACCATTTTTAATTCTAGTGTTATATTAAGGGAAAAATATTTGACTTGGCTGAGTTTCAAACCGAGAGCCACTGCCGAAGCGGTTTTTCTACGAACCACCGAACCACTAAGGTTTTATGTCAGTCAATCAAAACATTATCTCTCGTATACCATACTTTCTCTCAATGACTAAACCTTAAGATAGATCGAAAAGAAGACTCATCTTAAGAATAGTCAACAGAGTAACAGTACAACGAAACATAATCTTAAAGGAAAACAGGTGACCCCTTCTGGACGGGGAGAAAAGTGATATGGAAGTTTTTAGTAGTCGATAAAGAGCATCATTCATATTGTCTGCAATATCAAATAAGTCCGTCACGCAGGGGCTGCGTAAACTAAGCCGATTTCCCAGTGTGAAGTTTTACAATAGAGAAACTTCACGATAGCCGAACAGTTACGAAAATGGCCGAACTTTTGGCGGGAAACTCATTTTCGCCCGTTATCCGCCCACATTTAATAAAAATGCAAATATCTCGGTTAATTTTCAAGATAGAGCATACATGAATATAACAATATTTATAGTAAATTTACTTTGCAATAAGATTGATGCTATACACTATTGGATCCGACGTATAGTAACGGAGATATTTCGAATTTTCGTAAATTCTCCCCTCTAACCCCCCCCCTCCCACTGGCTCGATTTCAGCCATTAACGAACTTGATCTCTCTTTTTACATAAAACGTTTAAATATCTAGTTTGGTGACGATTAAACAAAAATTGCGACCGCTAGAGCGGTAACCGACAATATATATATATATATATATATATATATATATATATATATATATATATATATATACAGTTTTGAACGGTCCTCATTTTCGTCATCTCCTGGGTAGGATCGATGGACATTTGAAGAAAGTTTTCGAAAATCGCTTCATGAGTACGACCTCAATAGCTGATTTTCCTTAATGGAAATCTGCTAATATTGAGTTCGATCACGGGCCGAAGAAAAATAGGAAGGATTTCCTATTTTATATTGCGTTCAATATTTCAGAGAAGCAGGATGGTATAATTAAGAACAACTTTTTATTTATTTATTAATATTAAATAAACGCCCTAGAAACAAAAAGATCCCCGCGAGATTCGATCTCGAGATCTTGTAGTTACAAAAAGAAGACGCCACGTACTGAGCCAAAGAACCTCTTTGAAATGGTTGCCTTAGCAACAAGTCAAGACGTTCAGGCAAATCTTTAAAACTTTTGTTAGACGAACGCGTGAGAAATGCGTTCTCTCGCTTTAACAGAATTTGTTTTCATTAGGTACTACACAATAAAATATTTTCGTTCAAATCAGTGGGGGGAAGACCATGCACTCTCCTTACAAGACTTGAAAATGTCGGTAACTTGTATATGTTACTGTAAAACCCCGAAGTAAATGTCAGGACTTACCGGTAAATCCTAGGATTTACCAAGAGCACTAGTTAAAGTCCAAAATTTAGATGAATATCGAGTTTTTACCGCATGGCAGTTGGTCAATCCCCGGTTTTACCGTCTGGCTTGGTAAATGCCCGAAAAACATTAAATAAATGTGAGATTTCGTACTTTTTCCAAAGCTGTTTGGTAAATGTGCGGATTTGCCAAGGCTCATTGGTAAATGTCCAGTGAAGAGGAGTGGGGACAGGAATACTCCCCCCTACCTCATTTTCATGTCTCCTGATGAAGTGTCTGACGAAGAGATAAGCCTTCGCACCGCAGTTCGTCAATGGTCAATAGTTGGTAGCCAGGGTTCCAAGAAATGCAACTGCTTAAAAAAATGTTCAAATAAGAAATGTTTGTTCAAGTTAGCTAATATGAAGTGCAATTCAAAGTGCCACAATTCTCTCCCATGCTATGACAAATAATAATAAACCTTATTCTAAAATTTTCATTCCAAATTACCTTTATTCCAACTTTTGCCGGCAGACGCTGGGAAATGTTAGGATTTACCAAAATCTATTAGAAAAAGTCCTAAAGACGCATCCTGATTGAGATAATTCTAGCTTTTACCAAGCCTCTTGGGAAATCCTAAGATTTACTGGCTAAAGTCCGATTTGAAAGATAAAATCGGACATTTACCAACGCTTCTGAACAATCCTAAGA
Source organism: Riptortus pedestris (assembly GCA_019009955.1). Lineage (NCBI taxonomy): Eukaryota > Metazoa > Arthropoda > Insecta > Hemiptera > Alydidae > Riptortus > Riptortus pedestris. The sequence goes on from CM032228.1 coordinate 69,900,292, forward strand.
TTTACCGGTAAATCTTAGGATTTACCACACTCCGGGGTTTTACAGTAACATATATAAACCATCCCAATTAACTATTAACTGAGGTTTAATATCAAAAGTAATTTGGAAAATGATATTTGGGATACACTAGTAAACCAATACTATCGAATTACTAATAAAACTGGCATAAATTAAAACTATTATATTAATGTGAATCACATAAAATGCATTATTAAAAGAGGATGTCTTTATTACCAAAAGTTCATTTCTGCATCTATGAATTTTGTATACTTTTACTATCGTGAATATATGTTATTAAAGATTAACATCAACTCAGCGTAACCACTAGTTACGGCTCTAGAACAATGCCTCATTACTAGAAAAAAAATTTACATGCTAAAATAGAACCACGTCACGGCAAAGTAATAGCATTGCGGTTTGTGGTGATCAGCTGATTCAGTAATTTAAAGTGAAATTAAAAATTGATTATCAAAGGGTTTATAAATACATTTTTCCTTGTTCCATCATACTATGATTTAGCATTCCACGACTATTACAAAAATGATTAAATCCCGACTTTTATTGACTACTATTTATTCCCTTTAAACTTCCGATTTGCCTAGGTTGCAAAAAGTGGACGTTAATAAATAATAATAATAAACTTCCGTTTGGTTAGGAATGTTTTATTTTTTAATTAAAGCACTTCAGAACTATTATGGTAATACGCTTAGCTCCAAACACTCAAAAAGTTGTCAACAAAGGCTTTGTTGTTGTTGTGTTAAGAGCATGCATTCTGTTTACATCATAATCCGTTCAGAAATGAAACCTGCCGTTAAAACAATCATTATAATCATAATTTTTTACATTAATATTAATTATTGTAAATATATTTAGGAATGATTTAATGATGAATAAGTTTGAAATTTTCAAAAGTCTAGATTCTAAACTAAGTTACTAAAATAAATAACATTCCTTATTAACTTTCTTTATTATTACGGTTACATGAAGAAAAGAAAGTAGGAAGATGTATACGTTACAGCAACAGTGCAAAGACTTCCGAAAAGAGTTGCTTAAATATTGAACGAGTCATGCAGTACTTTTTTCTGGCAGTTATCGAAGTTGGTATAAACTATTTCATTCGATAATGTAAGTTAAATTAAATCATAATGATATGATGAGCAGTAAAAGGAAACGAATATTTCGAAGTTTTCATGCTAAGCTAAATGAAAATGGCATTTATTCGGTCACTTGTTCTTAAAAATTAAATGTAAAGAATATTTCAAAACAGTATTTTTGAAGTAAATATTCGTATGTATGTTGGGCAATCTCTCGAACTATTTAACGACAGAATAGCAGATTAGTTAACTAAAACAAAAGAATGTTCAATCATTAGAATTGTAATCACAAAGTGAGTTTCTTAAGCAAGAAATTGTTACTATTTTTCTACCAAATATAAAGAAGAACAGTAATAAAGAAAGCCGTTCCTTTAGAACGTAAATTAAAATTAAACGTCTAAATCATAAATTGTCCCCAACAAGCTTATTCGGCATGATGCGGCAACATGCCATTTGTATTTCTGAGAATCTCCAAAACTCTGGCATTTTATTTTTATCAAAGTATGGCAAGTAACAAGCGACTTTTGTGTTTGTCAAGGTTTGATCATTATTTAAACTGGTATTCTTGTTTCTTATGCAAACTAAAGACTTCGGAAACTCTTTCTTCACCTTCACTGCTTGTGAGCACACATGAAGACGACTTTCCATATTTCAACTAAACCAAACCAGTCCATCACGAAGGGGCTACGTAAACTAAGCAGATATCCCCCGTACTAGCATAACACTCTACTGATCTCATCTCACCACAAATTCTCTAAAGGGGGTTGGGAGGCACCGAAGAATATACGAATAACCCGCTTAATATTTGAGTTACGAAAATATGTATAGAACAACAATTGTAGAACATTGATTGTTTTACAAGATTGATTCTATAACATTTTACGATCCGACTCATAATAACGGATAAATTTTGAATTTTCGAATCCCCCTCTCTGAACCCTACTATTCTAGGTCCGATTTCAGCCATCAACAAATATGATCTTTCGTGTTGACAGAAAAGGTTAACTATTGAGTATGGTATAGATCAAATGAGCATTTTCGAGTTAGAACGTAAAATTTTAATTGGTGGCGTCACCACACAACACATTTGCATGAATCAGATATAATAAAGATCTTTTGAGAACAATATTCGGTTTATAAGATTAGGAAAAGTGGTTCGTGATATAACAACTTATTTTTAATATGACATGAGTAGGAGTGCGGGTTCACTTAAGTATGAAAACTAAAAAATCCAAATAACACGGTTAATACTCGTGATAGAGAAAATATGTGTATGACAACATTTATAGGCACTTTAATTTTCAATCAGATTGGTTATGTATAATTTTTTGATCCGTACGTTGATATTTCATTTTTTCGTTAATCCACCACCCTCCCACTGGTTCGATTCCTACTATTAACGAACTTGATCTTTCATTTTACATGAAACGATTAAATATCGAGTTTGGTAACGATGAATCAAAAATTGCTACCGCTAGAGCGGTAACAGACAAGTGTGTATATATATATATATATATATATATATATATATATATATATAACATTTTGAATGGATCTCATTTGCGTCATCTCCTGGGTATGATTGATAGACATTTGAAGGATTTTATTTAAAATCGCGTCAGGAGTACATCCTCAATAGCTGATATCCCTTAAACGAAATTGGCTGAAAGACTCAGGGGCTAAGCAGATTCCCCAAAGCTAGAAACGCTACGGATTAACACAGTCAGTTCAGATAATTGCCTACCATAAGAATCCTATGTTAACAGGACTTGAAGATTAAGCTGGGAATAAGATTTTTAGTAATTCAGGTGATAGAAGACAAAATCGCAAAAGTAAGAGTGAGGGAAAAAGTGTTCTTCTCTAATTCGAATATTAACTGAAAATATTCAATTATCTTAATCAGTAATCAATTTGTTTATTTATTATTCCCATTATTTCAAATGGCTAACCTGAGCCCCCAACGATTAAAGATATTCGAATTAAAGAACACCGATGGTACAAGATTAAATTTGTAGAAAGATTGGTTAGGTTGTTCTCCGATTAAAATAATATGTAATTTACATAACACTAATTTAAAACGATTAGGAGTGAGGGTTTACTCAGGCAGAAAACTTAAAACGTTTCGGTTAAGATTATCAAAATTGACAAGAACCGCGTTTGTCGGACATAAAATTTCTAATTTGATTGATTATATAATAAATTTCGATTTGACTTAAAAACACGGGTATTTAAAACCCACTCCTCGATTCCGATTTCAGCCGTTTGTTTTACATGAAACGCTTAAAAAAGGAGTTTAGTAATAAAAAAAACTGACCGCTTGAGCCGTTACAGACAAATATATATATATATATATATATATATATATATATATATATATATATAAAATTTGAAAGGACCTTATTTTCATCACCTCCTACGTAAGATCGATGAATATATGAAGTACTGTTTTGAAAATTGCGTCATGAGTGCGACCTATATAACTGATTCCCCTTTAGAAAAATCTTCTTAAAAAATCAATAAAAAATGTGACAAAGACTACGATTTACAGGCTGGCAAGGCATTGAGAATTCCACTAGACATTCCTCGAACTATTAAAACTTTCCGCCATGATGTTAGTACGTAGATCAAGACCTTTAGTAACGTAATCTTAGTACTTATTTCTCAACCTAACAATGTCTTAAGGTAAGTTAGCTTTAGGAACTAAGCTTACAATACGCCAGCTGTGGCATTATAGATGCTGTAATAACGTCAATGAATATATTGGTACAAATTTTAAAATATATTTCAAAGGAACCAGGGAAAAAATTATATATGTTAAAATATTACTGTCATAAGAATTATAAAACTTTGACAAGCGTTTAGAAAGCAGATTGCACATTTTCTCTCAAAGTTACCCATGTGGAGAACTCAATAGTTTACTAGTCTACGATATTATTTGAATTTATCCTGGCACCTATAGAACTAAAATGTTGTTATAAAATTGACAAAAGTCGGCTATCCACTAAAATTGTTGAAGTAAAATTTGTTTCACCTTAACTATTTTTGCCCGTCATTAATTACATACAATTGAAGAATTTAAAATGGTGACTACCTGACTATATGAGGCGATTGAAGAACCAGAATTCGTATGAGAGTACCTATTGTCAAGTCGAATAATATTACTAAACAATGAAACGGAATAAAGATTATTTTTACTTATAATGCATTTAAATCAAAATGTATCAGAAACTATCTAAAACGTCAGTTGACTTATGAAGCAACTTCTTTCATTAAATAATACATCTCAGTTGTAGAAACCTTTGAAGGAATGAATCCACCTTCTTTTGCACCCAAAAAAAATAACCTCTACGAGCGAAAATTAGTGCCGAAGCTCAAGGCCTAATTTTTACGATTTGGAAATAATAAAAGTAAAACTTCAGGATATAATGACATGGTATTTCCATTCTAGGAGAATTATCTCCTACGAGGAAATTATGTTCAGGAATGTTTGCTGGGAACTACAGATGTGGACTGACTAGAGATTTTTTTTTTATGTTATTATCAAAAATTGCTAGCACTGAAACTTAATCCGTATGTATTATGGACAATTCTTCCATTGACATGTGATCCCTATGCTTTAAGAAATAGTTCTTCAAGTATTCCTCCCCCCCCCCTACCTAGGAGATGACGATAAACTAAAGTTCATATTCTTTAATGGCAGAAATCAGACCCGTGGGAGAGGAGGTTCAGAGGCTAGAATTTCGAAATATCTCCCTTATTATATGTCGTATCCGAAAATTGCAATCTTATTTACATTTTTCTTCCCTCTAAATATTGTTATATATATTTTGTTCCACCGTTCGAATGTGCTATCCTCAGGGAATCAAGGAGAGATTCGTTCGGGAAGAACACACTGAACGAAAACCAAATTAGAGAATATTAATGGGGGAGGATTATTCATTACTTTACAATTATGTAAATAGAGCATTAAAGTATAAATTTCATTATTTATAAAAATATATATTATACTATTGTGCCATTCTATAAATTTCTGTTAAGTTTTTGGTTTGTTACCTTAAGTATTTATAATTATATTTAACATCCAATAGAACAAATTTACATTTATTTTTAATGAAGAAAGCTTCAGTAAATTTCTTTATATAGTAAGAATTGTTAAATATGGAAACGAAAATAAAATTTGCTTTATTCATATTCATCCATTCATAGATACTCATTCAACACAGATATTTCAGTTTTCAGCCTTCAGAAATCTCGTAAGTCTACTCACGTTATATTAAGAATAAGCTGTTATACCCTGAACCACTTAAAATTAAATTTTCAATGTTTAAAACTAAATATTGTTCTCATTGAACATTTAATGCGTGGGGTATGTTAGCATGAGTGTGAATTCATCATTTAAGACTTTATGTTAAAAACTGCATGATTTTTACTTGATCAACACAACACCTATTTAACCGTTTCATGAAAAACTAAAGATTATATTAGGTAATGGCTGAAATCTGTGGGGCAGGGGCTGCTTAGAGCGGGATAATGAAAAATTCGAAAAATCTGGATTACTGTGAGTCGGATCGAAAAATGTTATATAACTAATATTGTTGAAATGTTAGTTTTCTGCAACTAATGTTTTATACATGTTTTCGCTGACTCGAATATTAACTGAGCTGTTTTTATTTTTTTTTGTTTTAGCCTTTTCTAAACACCCACTTCTAGTCAGCGGACACCCAATTTAAGTATCTTTAATCAGTCACTAAACATCTCGAGTCCAACTAACATTTTAATTCCTTTTTACATAGGCTTCTTAAAGGGAGTTAAATTGAGAATAGATGGTAAGATAAGATCATTAGTGCATCATAATGCAGTGCGTGGGAAATCTGCTTAGTTTACACAGCGCCTTAGTGACGGACGTTTTTTAATTATTGTTTCTACCATAAGTATCTATTGAAGCGTAGTGCCGCCTGTGGTTGAAGTTGAAACTACAGCTACCTGAAATTAGGATGATTATTATTATTCATTATAGTCCATTTTTTGCTACTATGGTTAATTGAGACGTGACATCTACAAGTTACCACCCTTTCCTAGCTAGGAGGGTATAAGGATCTTATTTAATGACTTTGTCTCTAAAGGAAGAAAGGGAATGGAACTCGCCACTCTAGGTTTACCACGTGGGAAAAATTGGCACGAAGTACACAAAAATAAATAACAGCTGATAAATTATTATGTTTGCCTTAACTGAAGGCTACAAAAATGTGACGTGAAGTATTGAATGCATACTTTTGGCAAAGAAAAGAAAAGAAGTTTTCGAATTCCAGTTCTCCATAATCGGTATTATTCAAAGCAACAAATCTGTAGGAGCTAAATGAATTGCAGGCGAAAAATGTGCTAGATTAAAATGTTACTTCCTGTTTACAGTAGAATTGAAGGAAGTTGTGAATCCCGAACGCTGGTGGAGAGAGTTTACAAGGGATAGTAGTGTTTAGAGATTAGACAAACTTCTCGTAAATCAAGAGGAGCTCCTAAATCCATACCTTCCAGAAAAGTGACAACCCACGAGCAAAGCGCTCTCATGCGACTGGGTGGCACAATTTAAAAACTGTTTTCCCCCCACACATTCCATATTTCACTGACTGTTTATGTCTCGTTCCTTAGAAGTTTCGCGTCTATTTACGGAACTTCAGTACATTATATATCGGTTCGGGGAACGCTGTGGTAGGTGTTACTAAGTTTCCACAGTAATCGTTAATCATAAGTCTCTTTTCAATCGTCAGTTCACTAACAGATAGTAAATAAGTCTAATAGAAAGAGATTAAAACCCATATTCTCAGTAGTTCTGAATACTAAGTAATATATGTCGGTTGTAATGCATCAGCCAAATCCATCAGAATAGCCGACATTGTTGCCATATTAAAGAAAGAAATTTATTGATCCAAAAGAGGCATATTTCGAAAAAAAACAAAAAACAAAAAAAAACATGTTTTAAAGAAAACTGGAAGAAAATGGACTGTCAAAGGTTTACTGTCTGTATCAAAAGGATTTATACCCAAGTAAACAGCACAGTATCAACAACATCCCCAACAGAAATAACACTTATGAAAAAATAACTATAATAGGTAGAATTTCTCTATATAAAATAGATAGAATTACTATGAATAAGGCAGATAAGGAGACTGAACTTGATAGTAACCATTTGTATAACCTTCTTTGTTTGTTTTTATATATGTCAGATAATTAGACATTAAAAACCACCATCTCTGTATGAAAGGTTTTCTATGTCCTTTTTAAAATCCACTAGGGTAAAAACATTTTTTAATTATCCGGAATCCTTAATGTTTGGGATATTCAACTTCAACAAAAAGGTATATATAGGTAAAAAGGCTAACACGTATAATTTAAGTTATTAGTTTAGTATTTTTATTGGTATTTTGTTATTAATAAATAGATAGCTGATTAACAGTAATATCATGATTTTCAATGTCCATTAATCTCCGTCTCTCCCTGCACTCACCAAATGTTTCTTGGCCCTTTGATTTTGCACCCATTGATTGCCGTGGAGGGAGTTGAAGGGAGGTTGGCTATCGTACTCAAAAACCGACAGATATTCTAGCCGATTTCGAAAGATAATCATTGACCTTAAGAGATACGCTTGGATAAAGAGCCATCTGGAAATTATCGATGTCAAGAGAACGACTCTGTCGTCATAATGAAAAACAGCTGATTAATGAACTTATTGGGCAGTAACGAAAACCGCTGTGGTTAAGAGGGGAAACATTTTTACGGCTAATAAGTTTTAAATTAGCCAGTTGGGATATCACCTCTAATAAGGAAACAACCTCGAAATATTCTAGTCCTCCTGCTCGACTTTATGACGGCTGTCTCGTCAAGGCTAGTTTCGACTTCAAATGACCCCCTCTCATAGGATTTGTCACAGCTGCTTCCTTCCGATATTCCTCACCAAGGTCATATCGTCTATTAATGAGGATACTGACCCCGATATAGTTCTCGTTCCTCTGATACTTCCGACATTCTAATTTGAATGTGAAGCTATCTGGAGATCGAGGTTTACACAAGACAGGTTAAACTCAATCGTTAGTACATAACACGGAAAGTGCTAGAATTTTCAAAGTCAGAATTTTATTCCTGTATAACTTCACATATTTTATTTTATCATTTTTCGGTTGACATTATAGACCTTTAATATTTTTCGCCACCCCCCGAGTGAGATTCGCGAACAGAGTTTTTACATATTGAGCGGTCAACTCGACGTAGAGCCCCAGTTATCCAAGGAGGACCTGGAATGAGTTGTCTTCAGTAGAGTGACGGTCCTCATTATAATCGTGGGGTGGGCAGTGGTCTTAACAACAACGGCCAGTTTGGTAGTCGACGTACTTTGTCAAAACTGATTTACTCACTAGACTCCCGCCATCCCACTACTGCTGTAACACCAGCACTCTCTGCTAGTGAACTAACTCTGATCACCAATTCAAGTATTGACAATGCTCGATGTTGCTACACATAGATTATCTAAATTCGGGCGCTCTACCACTGACTAAGGCTACCCCCCCCCCTATTATAACATAAGCATTTTTTACATAATAATTATGTCATTATAATTTCAATAATATATTAGAGTTTTTTTTTGGGTAAGAAGGTTAACTTTTTGTTGTGGTTAACTGGTCAATAATATATTAAATACTAGGCTTCTTAGAATTTATTTTTTAAGAAATCTTAGAAATAGACAAAAAAAATTAAAAATAAGTGTTTACGTTATTTATTAACGTCCACTTTGTGCAACTACGCCTGATTAGGGCACGTTATGTACAGGTTACCACCCTTTTCCAGGCAGGGTATGGACTTTCTTTAACAAGTGTTTAAAAAAATGTTTAAATTACTTAAATAATCATGTCATGAAATATTCATTCAGAACAGGGTTTTGGTACAAGCAGTATAAATGGGGTTGGCCCTGCCATGCTTCTGATGTATTCCCGTTCCTCTATGATTTAAGTATAGTTTGAATTAGGATAAAAAGTTCTATCATAGCCAAATATTTAAAAAAAAAATCAATAATGGATTATCTTGTCTGCAAAATTAAAAATCAAAATTTAAATATAATGTTTCGTTGATATAAAGACATTTCTGGTATAATTAGATAATTATGAATTTGTATTTTCCACAGGAGGCGTGCAATGGAGACACAAGAGAATCGAGCCCCATGGACAAAATAATGTATCCTGAAAAAATGTTGGTAAGTAAAAAATGAATTTTTATAATTATGTTATCTCACTTCTCAAATTTTACAGATCATCTCATATGTTATCCTTTACATTACCTCCAGCAAGAAACGATTATAAACAAGAATTAAAATTAAAGTTGAAAATCAGATTAGATTAAAGATGGGGTGGTGATTAATTAAAACTGAAAACAAACAAATATAAATAACTCATTTAATATTCAAGTTACATCATATGGCGTTATAATAATAATAATAATAAAATAACAACTGTTGGAAAGAATTCGATTATCAAAATCAGTTTTAGCAGATTTCCCTTGAGGGAAATCAGCTATTGAGGTTGTACTCATGACGGAATTTTCGAAATTTTTCTTCAAATGTCCATCGATCCTACCTAGTAGATGACGAAAATGAGGTCCGTTCAAAACTGTATATATATATCTATATATATATATATATATATATATATATATATATATATATATATATATATTTGTCTGTTACCGCTCTAGCGGTCGCAATTTTTGTTTAATCGTTACGAAACTCGATATTTAACCGTTTTATGTAAAAAGACAGATCAAGTTCGTTAATGGCTGAAATCGGACCAGTGGGAGGGGGGGTTTAAAGGGGGGGATTTTCGAAAATTCGAAATATCTCCGTTACTATACGTCGGATGGAAAAATTGTATATAATCAATCTTATTGCAAATTAAATTTACTATAAATATTGTCATATACGTTTATTCTCTATCTTGAATATTAACCGAGATATTTGCATTTTTCAGTTTTTAGCAAACCGCCACTTCTACTCATGTCACGTAAACTATACTCTGCTACATAATAAATCACATTATTGGAAGTTTAAATACCAAAAATTGTATTCAAGAGACCTTTATTATACGAGATACGTGCAAATATGCCCTGGTGCCCCCCCCCCATCTTAAAATTTTGGACTACTAAAATTTTATTGATTGAGATAACAATTATTCTGACTCATTATTAATTACAGTACTAGATATAGTAAATAGTTCTCAATAAAATAATGTGTTATATTCTGATATATTTCAGTAATTGTTTTTCTTTCCGGTGAGAGCCTGCCCGGCCCGTTTGTTTACGTTTCTAACCTAACGCTTCCTGTCGGCAGGTTATTGAAATTGGATGAAACATTTCTTATTTCCGTTTGTATTTATTCACGGCGTCGTTGTGTTAGCAGTATGTATATTTATCTGTTACTAAACTTCCTGAGGGAAATCTGCTTAGTTTACGCAGCCCCTGCGTGACGGACTTTTTCTTTACAACGCATAAAAATAAAAAAAAAATGATAATTATTCAAGCGATATTTTATCAATCTGATTTCGGTCAAAAGAACGTGGCTTCGCAGGCGTTTTAGAAGAACGTGTTGGAAATATACTTGATTATACGACGTCTGTTCATAGGATGTTTTGAATTTTCATCCATCTTATCTAACGAACGTTAGTCAAACAAACTTAAACTTATCCGTTAACTCAATTTTATCTTAGGCTATCTTGCGGTAGATGAACTTATCCGAAAAAACGAAACGAAGTACATCAAACATATCTACCTGCATTGAAAATGGGCCTTGAACTTTGTTTGCTAAACATTTTCACGTTTCAGCATAGTTAGATGGAATAATCTAACTATGCTGTTGTATTTCGTTTTCGGTATACGGTGACTCATCGACGCGAAGAAGCGTTAGAACGAAATGGTTATGACTAAAATGCCATTTTAGATAATTGTTCAAACGACGTCAACTGGCTTCTGACAAAAGAACGTTTGTCGAACGAACGTGGCTTCACATCCGGTTCCATATGAAGAAATTTACAAATGAACTATTTCAGCTGTCAAAGAACAATTACAACTGCTAGAAATACAGAGAGTAGTTCTGTATCTTAAACTGGAGTATTTCTAATGAATATGTTTGTATGATTTGTGCTAAATATAAATTTAGAATGAATGATTGATTCATTTTATACTAATATGTTATACCAGCACGTTAATCGGTAACGGAAATCTGCTTAGTTTACGGGGACCCGGTATAGGTTTTTTTTTTTTTTTTTTGGGCGGGTTTTTTTCTGCACTTAGGTCAGGTTTTCGGGTGTAAAGTCTGCTCGGACATTCCGAAGAAATCTTGTACATTGTGAAATTAAATTCTTGTGTATTTCTTGTAGGTATTTCTAACCGTGTCCTTCTCGAGTGACCTCACATCGATTTAATATTGCTTGTTGGAGCCTCTAATTGCCAGCGATTCTTGTATTAGGCAAGTACTTCTTAGAAAGCTTGTAATCCACTATAGGAAAAGGCTGATAGAAGGCTACAAGGGGGTTGTGAGCCTGCTATAAGGGCGAGAGGTGGTGCTAAAAGTGGGAAAGAAAACAAGCCGTGTCTGACATAAAAGGCTAGATAAACATGGAGTGGATACAGGCGGAGAAAACCTACCAATAGCGCGAACCCCTATAGCGCAAATCTACCCCCCTCCCTTCAATCCAATTTTATCTTATCAGGAAAAAAAATAAATTATCTTTAAATTGGTTATTGGAAAATCTACTCAATATACCCATTGTTTCTCACTTATAGGCTTCAAATGTGTTCCGAGCTACAATAAACTTGCGTTCGACAGACACGTTTTCAATGTATGTACGAAGCAGCGCAAGAGTTTGCAAAGCCCTTCAGCTGTACTTAATTATAATGATTGCAAACTTAATGTCAACAAACGTGGAAGACTTTTCATTTAATTGTGGTTCTATTTATAGTAACCTTCTGTCAATGCCATTGTACCCATGCCGTTTCTGTGAACCAACTCACCTTATTTATACGGAGGGGGGAGGAGGAGAGGAAGAAAGATGTAAACGAGCACGTGCATACTTTCGTGCGTTGCCTTCTACGTGAGACTATCCAACGACAAAGGCTCCTGAGAGAGTTGAGGGCATTCCGCTCTAACATCAGAACTGTTAGAAAGCCAGCTCCCCTGTTACCTGTGTCTTGCATATGTAGAATATTAATAGTCATTAGCCTTTATGAGTATGCAAACAAAACCTTCAGATCGATCAATAGGATATGGCATTAATACACCTGTATTAACAAATTGCAATAGCAAATTCTTTTATTTCTGATGGAGTAGCTTTTAATAGAATTCATTGAATGTTTACATTTCAGAGCAAAGAACTGCAACAGCTGTACTACCAGCGCCCAAGTTGATATTTTTTCAAGGTCTAGGAAAAAAAAACAGAAACTTTTGCTGATTCCCTTTGGTCTTTAGAAATATATCAAATTGTAACCTCTGTCTGTACGTTGATTTTTTTTTCTCGAATTATACTATAATTTTTCGTTTTACATACTATAGACACGATATCTGCGATTTGTAGCTTTGGGGTCTGTTTATATGTTTGTTTGTTACCCTTTCATGCCCAAACTACTGAACCGAATTTTGTGAAACTTGCTATGTATATTACTACTAAACCAACTTAGACTATAGGCTATACTAATATTCTCTCAGACGAACATGAGTGGGGGTTATAAGGGAGCCTTGAAATTAAAAATGGCGATATTTCGTTTCTTATTGCTTTTTTGTCAAATATTCACATGACAAAAGTTGTTTATTATGTTATTTAGAGTTATTTTTGATACATTCACTTTTGTCATATGCCGAAGTATAAACGAGATATATGCTAAACACTATAGCGGGAGTCAACGATTTTAAAGGGCACAAAAGACCTTAATGAAACTCCGTATGTGGGTTAGTATTAATACCTCTTTGGTTATGACCTATATAAATATTTTTTGGAATGGACAGGAGTAGGGGTTATGAGGGAAGCCTGAAATGAAAAATGGCGATATTTCTATATCTCTTAGGTTTTCGGTGAACATGCATTTAACAAAATGTGTTTATTTGTTATTTAGAGTAAATTTTGTTACATACACTTTTGTTGTACAACGAAGTATAGTATATTCAAGATATACGCTGAAAACTAAAACTCACAATCTAGCGTTGGTTCTTGACTGGGAATATGTACATTAGAGATTATATTTAATTATAATAAATGCTATTGATGATGATGATTCGAATTATTCACGGTGTGCCAAACAGTGAAAATGGGTAGATTAGGAACTCGTTTTTACTTATGATTGTGCAGAATCAAATTCTTGAATTACGGTATATATTATCTTATTTCCTCCAATATGTTAACGTTATTGAAATGACTCTGTACTATCTATAACTATTAAACGTTACTTGGTAAAGTCATTATAACAAAAGACAATATGCTTTTAAGCTCAATATAATTTGAGTTTCCAGGGAGGTCTACATCTCTTTCCCTCGCCTCGCTTATAGATTATGAAATTATTTTTAGGATATCACTGTTATTTATTTACACCGAGTATACAGAATTACGTGAAAATATGTTTTTTAATGTAATAAATAAATGATTTAAGTAAAGAAATGTTGATGTAGACGTGGTACCACTCTAGCGGTCCCAATGTTTTTTTCTTATTGTTACCAAACTCGATGTATAAGCGTTTTCTGTAAAACTAGAATTTCGAGTTCGTCTGTGGCTGAAACGGGGAAGATGGGAGAAGAAAATTTCGAAATATTTCCGTTATTTTACGCCCAATCGAAAAATTGTATAAAACTTATATTATGGTAAATTTAATTGCCTATCAATATTGTTACATAATTATGTCCTTTATCATAAATACTTGCATTTTATAGTTTTCAGTATTTAGTACGCCCCAATCATGAACCACTTTATTGGAAGATTAAATACCAAATATTGTTTTAATTGAACTTTTCCTGCGCGAGATATATGCATATGCGTTGTGCGTTGACATCATTTAAGATATTAACTTCTTAACTCGAAAATGTTTATTTGTTCTCCACCATACTCGTTATTTAACAGTTCCATTCAACATCAAAGATTATATTAGTTATTGGCTGTAATTGGACCCGGAATAGGGGTGAGGGTTAGAGAGGGAGAATTTGAAAATTCAGAATATCTCCGTTATTATGAGTTGGATCAAAAAATGTTGAAGAACCATTCTTGTTAAAATATTGATGCTGGGAAGTCCGCTTAGTTTACGCAGCCCTTGCGTGACGGACCTTTTGCAGTCCTACTCAGTTTGACGAAGGGATTAAAATGATATTTGTTAAAGTTTGACGTAATCAGCTGTGAAGCTTTTGTTTTTGCCGTAGACGTGACTTTTATATGCAGATAAAGTCTATGAGTGATGCTCCATAGCTCTTTTAAATTGTAAATGTTGGCGTGGGTTACACCTAATTCCCTTGAAAGCATCCTTCAGCTTCAGCAAAGCCCTCAGCCTCACATAGTCATAATAAATTGCATTAAGTGATCGTGAGGGAGCCGTTATTATGCAATCATAAACACACGTGTCCCTCTTGCAATTATTCCCATTAGTGCATTACTAATTCCTAAATGATTGTTTTTTTTTTCTTTCAATAATATTCCTAAGTTTTACTCGGTTGATTCTGTCTTCCTTCTAATGTTCATTTGTATGCCAAAATTCTCGAATTTCGCTGGCATAAATAAAAAGTAGAGAACACCAGTGTGGCTCAATTTTTCGGTAATCAAGAAAATAATTACATTTCACAGTTGTGTTGATTGTAGTGAAGAAAATTGTGCACTAGAAGAGAAGAAACCGTAACATTCTTCACAAGTTTTTTATGTCAGCGCTGAGTGCTTTCAAGACAATGGTCTCCATCTTCAGAGCTACACATATAAACAACAACATCAATAAAATCTATATACACCATAACTAGGCGATAAAACATGCTAGCACAAAAATACGTAAAATCACAAAAATAAATATCTAAATAATGTAAATAAAACATTGTTCAAATATTAAAGTAAAATACGGAGAGTGAGAGTTCTATTGTGGCATGACTAGAGAATTTATACTGAGCTACTTGCATGCACTCATTGGGAAAGCCAGCAAGTGACTGACTGGTCGGTGCCCGGAAGATAAGATGTAGGTCCAGTACCCCCACTATTGCAGACTGATAGCAATCGGTCTTCTTGTTCAAACAGCCATCACCAAGAAGTCTCTTATTCATCGCATTCTCCAGACCTACTAAAGAACTTAGTTTTCTACCATTCTTCGCGTCGTCTCATATCCACACTTCATGAGCACCTTCGCTATGGCCTCCTTGTTCTTGGTGGTAGAGGAATTCGGAATCCAAGCGATATCTATGTTCACTACAACGTGTTTTTATCTTTCTTCCTGTTTGGCCGATATAACACCGTTTGCATGGACCACACACTAGTTTGTACACACCGGACCTGTCTTTCATATCTATAGCATCTTTGGCCCTGCATAACATATCGCTCAGATTAGGTCCGATCATTAACGCTGCTTCTACCCCATTATAATTCAGTATGGCTCCAACTTTTTCAGAAAGTTTCCTTAAATACGGAATGGCGCATCAATGCAGATTCTTAGCAATAATACATAATAATTACATCTATTTGTTAAACTTTAATTTAGGAGTTTGCTTGGGACTGATAAGAGTTTTGAAGAGAGCATTTCATATTTCTCCCTAAGTCAATGAATGTTTAGGATGGAGTGAATGAATTTAACATTTCCACTTTTGGTCGTCGTGGAGTAATTTACGAATTAGCCATTCACGGAGTTAGGTATTTTGTTTTTTTTAATTCGTTCAAAGGAAATAGTCTTGTGCAAGTTACGCTAATTCATATTGTTGCGAAGTATACATCTATTGGTCTGCTTGAGAAATTTTGTTATACTTGAATATTTAATCACGCATTTAAGATGTACAAATAAAATGAAGGCATCCCTGCAAAAAATTGGTGTAGATTGAGCCAGGCCGGGAATCTAGTACTTTCTAGATGACGACCCGGCGACGACTAATGGGCGGACGAGTTGGCGCCTCAAACCTGCTTGAGCCGACCCGGGCATACAAAGTAAGCAGTTTCAGTTTTCAGTTAAACATCAGTGCAGTGCACGTTTTTAGTGAACATCAGTGATTCAAGTGTCTCGAGTTATTGTGGTGTGTATTAAGAACATGAAGTTGACAGTGTATATAGTGGTTAGTAGTTTATCAAGTGTGTAAGAGTTAATAGTGATCGTCAACAAATAGTTAAAATTTATGTATTTAATCTTGTTATCCAAAAGAATCCTAATAGTCAATGTTTATTATTTTTGTAATAAACGTAACAATATTGTCCCATTAGCACTACGAAAAATAATTGAGCACTTGTCAAAACATGAATTCATTAACGTCCTCGTTATTGTTAGTTCTATCAAAAATATAAAAAATGTATTCAGTATATGAAATTTATAATTTACCCTTCATGCTTCAATCGTGTTACTAATAAATTACTGTGCTGAATTCAAACATTTAATACCTATGCAGTTTATGTATGTTGTCGGAAACCGAACTCATTTCAATCCTTTAAACAATTAGTTAATGAATTAAATACTTTTATTTATTACGAAACATTTGTATTTACTATTTCATCAAAAGTAGTTATACGAATTTTCAAAAAACCACTAAAAACGTAAATGTAATTACTAAAAATAATCCGCTACCGTTCGATTTCATTTAATTTCTTTTCACTCAAGTTGAAAAAGTAATGTAATTATTTACTATCAATAAAAATAAATTACACAAGTTTGACGTAACTACAGGAAGTGACTTAATGAAATCATCCCTCTATTAATGAAAATCGGCTAAACTGGTTTATATAAGACAATTAGTATACATTATTTTTCACCACTTGACATTAATTCAATAAATAAATGTGCAGGTTTATCTTATCACTGTTAACTAAAATAATTTTTTTTTTAACTGAGCAAATTAGTATCTTAGTTATTTACAATTATTTTCACATTCTAGTATCTTTTTTTTAATGAAATCTTTAATCAACCTGTAATGGAAACTGTCTTTCTTGGAAACTGGAAACTGAGTTTTACATTTTTATTTTCCATTTTTCTCTAAATAACTTATCCAGAAACCAAAATCGATTAGTTTCCAATTCTTTACAATACATATTATCAAATTATTCTTAAAAAACCTATCTAATATTCGTACCTCAAATCACAGAGATTCGACAAAATCATAAAGCCTCGAAGTTGCTTTGATTTTGTAGTAGACGTGTTAAAGGATATCAAAAACAAGCAGCATTATAGCATTTTTCACTTGTATTTGCAAGCACCCACAATTTATGCATAAAATATATTAATCTTCACTATTAGTTAAAGCAGTAAGACAATTTGCACTATTACAATTTGTATTGTTACAAATTGTTCCTAATATGGACCTCACTCTAGCCCACTCACATGTTAGTGAATACTCAGAAAACGAGGATTACGTGTTATTTATTAAAGCCTACTTTATGCTGCTCCGACTAAGTGGGACGGGTAATCTAGAGGTTACCACCCTTTTTCTAAGAAGGGTAGGACTAAGGATTTTATTTAATGAGTTCGTCTCACATTAAATGCCCTGGGTGGTATTGAACCCGCGACTCTAGGTTTGCCAAGAGATTGAACATGGCTAACCTGAGTCGTAGGAGGATAATCAATAAGAGTATATAGTGAAAGTACGTTGAGCATAATACTGTAATATTGTAACTATTATGCCAAGAGAGTATACAATTATGTTCAGGATATTTGAGACGCAGATATTAGCCATGATTATGGTTTCACAAGCATTGAGGTCATTCTATCTACTTCATTAATGCGAAATTTATCCCTTGATCGGGTTTCAACATATTTTATTCCGGTTTCGTGATTTAATTTGCGAAATTCGATTAAATTAAAATCCTACTTCTTTTCTCAAGAAGTAAGTCTCTAAAATACTACTTTTACACTATAAATTATCTCTCCTGGACCATTTAAACAAAAAGTCGTTTAAGCAGTTTTCCCACGTGCGTCACCTATTTTCATTTACCCCAAGAAGTAAAAGTTCAGTGAGAACAATATTTAGTATTTAGGCTTCAAATGAAGTGCTTTGTATTATAACAGCTTATTGCTAATATGAAAAGAGTAGGAGTGGATGTTTACAGAAGGCCGAATAAAAACATACATAACCTCATGTATAGAACAAGAGATTTACAATAAGATTGGCTCTATACATATTTTTCGATTCGACACATAATAACGGAGATATTAAGAATTTTCGAAATCCCTCCCCTGTCTAAACCCTTCCTCCTACAATTTTTCCTTAAGGGAAATCTGCTAAAAACATTAGTACTTCGGTAAATGCAAATAATAAATGAATGAGAAATTATAATTTTCATAAATAAATAGTAAAAAGTAAGTAAAACAGCCGCAGAAAAAGTAAAGACAAATCAAATAGATGAACATTAAATTAAATTATAAAAATTACAATCTGAAGAAAACAAAAATAAATCTGATAAATTCGCAATCCAGGGGAAAAGAAACTAAATACGTGAAGGAAACTTATAATTCTTGTAAATGTATTTAATATGCAATATTTATTTCTAGTTTATTTACTAGGAAAATTAATTGAGGTGTCAGAAAAAAATAGTTGAAATCTTCTGAGAAAAGCTTAACTATGAATACCGTGAATTCCTTATAAAATTCGAATTATATAGCAGTCACTAAGTAAATCCGAATAATGCTTGCGTATATTTTTAATAATATAGTTGTTTACAGGTTGATAAAAAAAAAATAAGTAGTTAAATTAAGGGAAAGGTTAAAAATCACTATCCTTAGTACTCATACAAATATTTCACAAAAATAAAATTGTCATTTTTTAAGCAGTTAACCATGAATGATTTGGCTGTAAGCTTACTATGCTTGTGTTGAATGAAACTTCAAAACCATTCAAAACGAATGAATAAATTTGTTTCGGACAATGATTCAAGCAATATAAACCGGCTGTTTTGGCAGTGTGGGTGTTTTTGGCAGCTTCTAAAAATAACCTAACATCTTGATGGGATTCGTCCAGGAATGTGCTTCATTTTCAACACCATTCCCGTAGCTAAGAAATGCTTTAAACCCCACTTTATTTATCCACATGTCACCCTCAGGACACAGGCATGAGTCACTGGACGAGAAGTAAATATTACATTTTTTTTTTCAACAGTCAATAATTTTATTGAGCCGTCTATTCGTCAGAAAATATTTATAATGAAATGTTGGCTTATCAAGAATCTTAATCTCTCTCGGGATATTTTTGTTATGAGTATTTACCAGTCAGTTACAACGTCCGTCAGGATGTCAAATGGTCACAAGCAATTATCTAATTTCCTAACTATTTATGGCATAAAGTGAAAATATTCTCTACAAATTTATCAGTTACCTTTTAGTTCACTCTAGTATATTCCTTCTTTGTACAAACCGAAAATTGGAGAGATAACGAGACTTTTGGCTTCCCTTTCACTCTTTTCCTACTACAGTATTCCAATAAATACCTAGGATCAATGGTTATATATTACCCTCTGTCTTCAGGTATTATTTGAAAACAGTCCTGGTCTAACATGAATTGAATGGCTGGAAATGGTAGTTTTGCTAATGTTTGTCGTAATGACCTCTTGTTAATGTATATATATACACACACACATTTATAAGTGTCTATCAATTTATATAATTTGAAGCTTAGTTGTACACGATAAATTTAATTTGCATGTTATATTTTGTCGTTTATTTGAATTTTGAGAAGTATGAGAATATGTAGTTAATGTATGGGCTGCCTTCCGTCAATAGTTCTTGTAAGTCATATGGGAAGTCTTGGTTTTGCCGTTTTAGGCATTCCGTCAGTAAATGTCTTATCATCAAGAGATTGTTGCAAGTTGAGTAAGTAGGTCTGTCAGTCGTAGTCATTAGGTATGAGTGTGTTAATTTGGAGAGGCCCATTCTATGTCTCGGGAGAATTAATTCTTCTCTTCTAGAGTTTCTGAAACTTGAGTCTTAATTTTTACATAAAACGTATAAGCAATGTTAGAGCTGCTAGAGCGTTAACAGAACGATTTGTCCAAGAAATATTCTGAAAATCATGCGTGAGTACAGCCTCATGCCAATAGAATGTCATGTCAATAGAATTCTGCTAAAAGAACACTGCTAATGATATAGGTAGAGGCTTTGTTGCCTTCGGCGAATATTGGAAATTTAAGTATTTACAAATTTAACTTCTTCAAAAGAGAATTAATTACTTAATCTAAAATATTCAGTGGATATTAATGCTTGGAGAGGTGTTTAACACTATATTAAACAGATTATATTTCAATCCATTTAAAAAACTCTGACTGATTTGCTGAATCAGATATTTGATATTACAGTATTTCTGGCTTCATTTTTTTTTCTGATTATTCTCTTAAAGAATGTTACTGTCAAAATTCGCTTGCCTGAATGATGGACCCTGATTAATCACCGAATGCGCGAACCACTTACTTAAATACTAGAATAAACGACTTTCCGTAAGGTCAATGACCCAAGATGAACAGAGAGGACCATTAGAGAAGCGATGGACGCCATTTTCGATCCGCTCGAATCCTACTGCCTAATGACTTCAAATTTCGGGTCTATGCTATCCGCAATTTAAGTGATATGGATCGCCAAATTTGTTCAAATAGGAACGGATCTGAAATAAAACACGAATTCGATGTGCAATTAAATATTTCCACAAATCTTACACATTTAACATCCTCATTAATAGAATGAGGTTTGGATTTAATAACGTATGGGGGGGGGGATGAGAAACTAAACAAGTAGATTTAGGTTGGTTTATGAGTCTGAAGTTTGTTAACAAAACAACTTACGATTACTATAGTTTTTTAAATGTTTTCATAAACCTTGCCGTATTTCCATTAGCCAAGTACCTTAAAAAAAATAACTAGGGCTAACCTATTCTAGAGATTTAATGTCGTCAAGTGAACGGTCGTTATTAAAATCGTAATGATACGTAATCCCAAAAGAAAAGCTTTTCTTGTTTGATAACGACTTATATGTATACTTTAGCCATAGTGATTAAATTACTTGGAAAATAGAAAATTCAGAATATCTCCGTTACTATGAATCGAAAAAGTCAATATAACTCACTTTGTTACCATTTTACTTTTCTATAAAAGTTTGCTTTCTCTCGAGTATTAACCAAGGTATTCTCCTTTTCAACCTTCAGTAAACCCCTACCCACTACTATTCATCTCATACTGACAGTAACATGATATATCATGAAACATTTTGTTCCTAGCTTAAGTGTCAATTAAGGTTTCCAATGAACCTTTACTAAGGGATGAAACAAAACTTTTGAATTACCTTAATCGGATCAAGTTTACGGGAGGCGGGGGGGGGGTGGAAATCATTTCAGCGGGCTGGAAATCTGCTTAACATAGACTAAATCTGCATGACGGATTTTTAAGCACTCCATAAGGCCTGCCTTCTCTTTTCGCCACCTATGAATCTCTGTGACCGTAAACATAAAGTAGAAGTTGCAGGTATCAGTGGATATAAAATTATTTCTTATTCTATAAAATTATTGTTTAGATGACAAACAATTGCATGCGGTGTTCCCCCAAGATTAAGATCTGTTACTATTTTTAATATATATAAACGACCTCTCTCTCTCTCTCTCTCTCTCTCTCTCTCTCTCTCTCTCTCTCTCTATATATATATATATATATATATATATATATATATATATATATATATATATAAACGACCTCCCAGCTAACATTATACCAACAAAATCTATTCTTTATGATGATGATACCAGTATAATTATAAAAGGTTTAGACCCAGAAAAACAGAAACAAGATGGCTCTGCAACTATTAAATCATTATCTGGTTGGTTAATGGCTTGCCATGTATGAGCCTGTAGAAACCTGAAATAGATTTCAGTAAACATTGCTCATATTTTCCAGGAGTGATCTCAATTAATAATTGTCACATCTAACCAGACCCTTTGATTAACGTTTTTAGGATAAGTGGACAATCGCCTTGACTGGTTCAATCATATTGAAGAATTGTATGAGAAGCTAAAATCGCTTTGCTTCTTATTAAAATGTGTTAAAAAATATCTTCCAATGGAAACTATATTATTAATATAGTATGGATATTTCCATAGTCGGTTAACTTAAGGTGTTATGCATTGGGACAACTCCTAAAACATATTTTAATATTTAAATTGTAAGAGAGAGTAATAAGGTTTATATCCAACAGAAAGTTGAGAGACTCCTGTCGTCCACTTTTTAGGAGGCAAAAATAAGGACTTTTCCCTCAATATATATGTACCAAACAATATTGTTTCTGAAACAACTGTCTGTTTTTTCTGAACTTGTTTTACAAAAAGAGTGTAACACATAATCATAGAACATGATACTAAAATATGCTCCAAGCCCGCAACCACAAACATAAATATTTCGAGAAAAGCATCATTTTCAGGAGTGAACTCTTTAAAGCTCTGCCCGAATGTATCAAAGGTATTAAAAAATACCCTTTTTTAAAAATAAATCAAAGAACTACAGTATGACATATGTTTTTATATACAAGATGAATGCTGTTCTATTATTATATAAAACTACTAAATATCGTTCTAAAATAATTTGTGGCTAGAAAAGGGTGGTAACCTGTAGATAATTCGTCCCAATTAGCCTTAGTTGCAAAAAGTGGATGTTAATAAATAATTTAAAATAATTTGTGATCAGGCACATTGCCTCTAAAAGGTGGGATAAGTTGCTCATCATTTATAAAGTTAATACTTTAATAAATTTGCATGTTAACAAATACAAAAACGTATGTTTTAGAGTTGTAAAAAATTGTACATATTTAGAGTTATTAAGGTTGCTAATGAAATTAATTTATTGTATATGAGTATTTAAATTGATGAAAATAATACTATGTATTATTTGAATTTGATCTAATTTTTTAACAAATGTTTTATATAATTATGAATGAAATTTAATAATTTGTAAAGAATTCAATTGACTAAATATAGAGAATTGTTTATAGAAAAACAAAACAAAAAACTTACATGTCTTATTATGTTATTATAACATTTAATGGAGATAAACCCATTTCATTTCACCTCTGTCTGGGCTATTTCCTCCTACTTGCCCCACCTGGTTTGATATTCAACATCTTCCTGAATAGCAGTGTCTTCCATCCTCTCGAATTTTCCTAACTAACGCAATCTGCACTTCTTAATAGTACAGACGATGGCAGGCCCCGACATTTCGCGATGCTCCTGATCCACCACCAAGCTCTCAATATCTTTCTGAATATTGTTAATTCTCAGACTAGGAGGGCTTCTGGTTTTCGGAGCATTTTACATAAATAAACTTATTTTATCTTTAACATAAAAGAATAAAATGACCAACAACGACTCTAAAATGTTTGCCAAGACCTGGTCAAATATTCCGGACAACTTAGGTTTGTTTGGACTCCTTAAATTTTTTTGAAACTTCATAAATCTTCACAGAAAAGAATAAACAAATAAATACAAACAATAATAAAATAAATAAAAAAAAATTCCAAACAAGGGCCTTCATCGATAAAGCTAATCATGCTGACATAATCATCGAGATATCCGTGGACACACAGAATCTTATTCCTAATTAATTTTATGATCATACTAAAGCTTGGGCAAACTATTTTAACAGGTCCCCCGTTTAGCATTGACGGTTGACCGTGATCTTTTTCCTGACATTG
The DNA here is from genome assembly GCA_019009955.1 of Riptortus pedestris. Classification (NCBI taxonomy): domain Eukaryota; kingdom Metazoa; phylum Arthropoda; class Insecta; order Hemiptera; family Alydidae; genus Riptortus; species Riptortus pedestris. The sequence goes on from CM032228.1 coordinate 69,924,270, forward strand.
GGGGCGCCAAAGGCGAACGTTTGAGTCAAAATAAATTAAGCCGAACGTTCAATAGGACCTGAAGGAGTCAAAATAGAAGTGGGACATCTGGTGTCCTTGTACATTTCTGTGCTTCTTCAGTTAGTTTTTACTGGCCTCTGTTCAACTGCATCACCTTCCTAGTACCTTGAATTTTTATTGTCCGTATATATAGCAATGCAATCACCTGCTTGATGCTTATAATCGATATGCTAGCAAGAGTATACTTATTTTTGAACGAATTCTCGTCATTTAATTTCCCATTTAATATTAATTAGATTGTGTTATTACTTCCCAAGCTACCTTAAGGGAAATCAGCTTTTGAGGTAGTAATCTCTTGCGATCCGACCCAGGAAATGAAGAAAATGAGGTTCATTCAAAACTATATATAAATATTTGTCTATTAATGCTCTAGCGGTCGCGACTTTTGTTTAATCGTTGCTAAAGTCGATATTTAAACGTTTTATGTAATATTAAAAATCTGAATTAAAAATGTCTTTGTTTTTATGAGTTAGATCGAAAAATTAATCTTATTGAAAATGTAATGTTCTATGATGTTGATATATATATATATATATATATATATATATATATATATATATATATATATATATGTTTTCTCTATATTGAACATTAATCGAGATAGGTTCATATTTTAGATTACGGCCTTTAGTAAACCCCCATTCCTACTCAAGTCGTATTAATTGTAACCTCTTATATCGTGAACCACTTCAATCCGAGATTAAATACCAAATATTGTTTTCATTGAATTTTTACTTTGTGAGATACATACAAATACGTTATGCAATGACGTCTTTAATTATAAGTTGTCGTTTTTTAATCAAAAATGTTTATTTCATCTATTCTATTCCCTATATTTAACCAGTTCAGTCGACACTAAATATATTGTCGGTGGAAATCGTACCTGGAATAGTGGGGGGTACGAAAACTCACAATATTCGTCCTTTCTTTTCTTCTACCTTCTGTAACCCCTCCCCACTTCGGGGAGCTTCATTTTTACATTGCTCAGAGACTATTTATTCACAAAACTTGTTCTATAAAATACTTATCCAGACATTTCAGTCAAATCTACTATATAAAAATAAGTCGGGTTTTCCTTCCTGACGCTATAACTCCAGAACGCACGAACCGATTTCCACGGTTTTGCATTCGTTGGAAAGGTCTCGGGCTCCGTGAGGTTTATAGCAAAGAAAATTTCAACAGAAAAGCGGGAAAATCTTTTTTCATTATACTGTTAAAATAACATGTGTTTTCAGTGCATCGTTTGAGTACGCAAAGTACAGAAAAGTAATTAGTTATATATATTCTATATTTCGCAGGAGCGTATGCAGATCGCCGATTTACTGACTGCACTGTAAGTGAGGGCTGGTCCTTCCAAAGCTACATCTGAAACATTTTAAACTGGGATGTTGGCCTTTTTTCAACAATAAATGTTTAGTCATTTCCTAGGTAGGATCGATGGACATTTGAGAAACATTTTCGAAAATAGGGCCATGAGCACAACCTCTGATACATGATTACTCTTAAGGTTAAACTAAACCTGAAGAGATTATATTACTAACCACTATTTTCTAACAAAAACGTAGCCGCATTCATAAAATAATATAGAACTACCATGGACAGTATAACCTCAATTATTATGGTTTTCATTTTATTTGTAAGTATCTATCAGAGTAGGGAGGAGTAATCAATTTCTTGAAATAAGGGAATATAAAACTCCTTTTTCTCCTACTGAAATATAACCACAAATAACTGAAAATATTTAGCTACCTTTTTCGTAAACAAATTTTTAATTTCATCATGCTCATTCTTATGTATACAAGTTAATGTTGTATTTGGGTTCTACATTGGGACTAGCTGCAGTTAACATAAAATATAGTTTATGTTATATCCCAGTAAGCATGTTATTCGGTTACTACCTTACACATACTTGGGGTTGCCAATATGGGACAAAAGATTTTATTTAACGAGTTCGTCGTTAAATAAAATCCTATTGCCCACGTGGAAGTCGCATGAACAACTCTAGTTTGTTATAGAGTAAGAGGATTGTTGTGATGGGTGAAACATACCCAGTTAGTTTCGTACCCCCATCTGCAGTACCCCACATAAATTCCAGTTGAACGGTTAGAATCCATCAATGTCTCATAGGGACCGCCTAACCACTCCCGTGTAGCGATTCATCTTCATCCCTGGGCTTAGAAATGATTAATCATCAGTCATCTCAATGAATCTCTTAGTTCATCGATGATTCTACACTGCCCTTAGTTTTAATTATACTACTAACCAAGATACCCGTCATTGACGGGTTGAAATAGACATGGTTTCCCGTGGAATATAAATATTGGATACACAAAATAACCCCGTCATATTCATCAGTAACACAAATGCCCTGTAAAATGAAGAGTAAAACTGATGCCAGTAATTAGAATTTGTAATATCCGTTCAATAATTGATATAATAATGTATTTCCGTCAAAATTTAAATATTGGATAATCGAAAGCACTAAATAATCGATTTATTGTCTTCAAATTAGTAAAATTTATAGCTTTGATTTATAATTTAGTCCACGATGCGTGGAACGCCTATTGGACGAACATTGACGAATTTATTATTGTTCTTGGGATCAAATGAATCTAGTTTCCCGTCAAAATAAAATGATTTCATAGAACACCATCTTCTAGCAACCGGAGAAAACGTATGATAAAAGTTTGTTCAGGCATTTTGATATAATAAGATAGAAACATGTATTGTGTAAAGTATCAAACTATGAACAGTAAAGTATGAAATTGTTCTTATTAAAAATAGCCATTTCCTTAATACAAACAATTTCAAAATTCATAAATTTAGATATCGATTTAGAACCAAAAGTGCTATTCTAAACATTAATTTGTTCTTTACACTTATTTTCAATAAAATAATACTAACGAATGTACTAACGATGTGTATTTTCGAAGTAGACCCCCCCTCCCTAACGGAAAATTTGGATTCTCATATAGTTGCACCATGGGATTATTGACTCACAAATATAAAAATCTGTAGAAATTGTTCTCACAATTTTTAATGATGGAGTGAGAAGCGGCAAACAAGATTTTCAAAGGATGATTTTTCTTAGGATTGTCTGAAACGTAAAAAATAATGATAAATATAAAATCAGACAAACCTGAAGAAGGGGGAGTATCCTAAGTTTAATATTCTGGAATAATTTAAGTAGAGTTCAATATAATATAATCTCAGAAAAGTGTTAGCACATGCAAGTTAAAAAAGAGTACTGTTAATCTTGAAAAAAAAAAAAAAAACTTTAAAATACTTTTACAAACGATGTGCCCCACTCGTTCTCATGGGATTCAGTGAATCCGTCTGCGAAACCGAAAGGGTCAGCTCGTATCAGCTGAAGTTTCCTGATGAAGCGAGAATTACTATCGAAACGTGGTAGAAAATATCATGACACAATCAATACCTGAAGACCTCGATAAATATTACAATTTACTTTTCTTCTCTATAAGAACAATAGTGATTCTTATCTTGGTTATAATGATAATGATAAAGGAAAGAAACATGCATATCATAAGATACTCTCAATTTACTTTTTTAAATGTCAGGAAACATTTGATATTATTAACTACAAAAAAAGTCCTTTCAGGTGTTATTTATATAAAGATGTGAATAATGGAAAATACCAGAGATCGCTATCCGTGACAGCGGTGAAAATGACCCATTGTCTCCCGACTTAATTCAGCACTCAGCTTTATCGGCACTCTGAGCAGGAAACCGAGTTTTAACTCCCATCTTCCGTTCCTAAGCAACCTTGAACAGCTGGGGAAAAGATGGGCAAATCACTTAGCACTTTAGGGCATATCAGGCAAAACGCAGTTTTAGCACGTTCTTCTAATGGGGCAGGAGAATGATTATTTAGTTGCCTTATTTTCGGGCATTGGTCCAGGTATTAGATCATAGTTCATTAAGAGACTACTTAGGGTGAGGGATCTTCTGCATTGTTAACAGGTGTTTGTTACAACCTGCCAACAGCTTGAAACATTTGTCTAGTGTTTACTGTCAAAATAAAGTTGAAAACACCAACACGCTAAATACCTTTCCCTTTGGTTGGATAGTCAATTGCAAATTCTCATCGAGTTTTCTTCGGATTCAGATATTCAATACCCAGTATGACAGAAGCCTGAAAAGGTTCACAAATATGGCCAATGTATTGAGAATTAAAAAGGCTGATAAATACTTTCAATCTAGAATTTTAAAGCAATTCGAATCTTACGAATATATTTAAAAAAATACAGACTAAATTAAAACACAGGTTAGCCTACTCGGTTTCAATGTATTTCATAAGCTTTCTCATTATCGTCGCTCCTAAATTATTTATTAACGTCCAACTAAGACTAATTAGGATGGGTTATATACAGGTTACTACCCTTTTCTAGACATGGTGGGGGACTAAGGACTTTTTTTAATGAGTTCATCACTAAATAAATTCCTATTGCCCAGGCAGGAATCGAACTCGCATCTCTAGGATTCCATGTGAGATTAAGGTTAAAGCTTTAACTCACAAGGCTAACCAGAGCATAATGCGGGGGCAGTTATAAATATGCATTAAATTATGTTAAGAACTTTGAGAATACTTTATTGGATCCAAAATGTTTTGATGAGGTTTTGCAGGATGAACATATTATACGCGTTGATTTTCTACCTCATCATAAACTCAACATTAAACAATATTAATTTTCAATTTTTTCTTTCTAAAAAGAAGTGCTGGACAGTGGAAGGTAGACATCACGCAGAAAACACAAACACATGCCTTCCTTCCACAAACAGTGCATTTAACAGTGACAAAGCGCTTTCAAAGCAAGAGCTCTTTCATGAGTGCCCTGTCGACACTAAAATTATCTAAAAAATATCCACGTACATCAAGCGAGATATTATGTGTTACAATGCACTCTGTCTCTGTTAAATATACTGTTTGAGGAATATTAATTCTAAACTATTTAATGAGTCAGCTTTGGTTTCTTACTAACTAAAGTGCGAATTCAAGCCAATGAAAAAGGATTTTAACTTTAAGGGAAAATTCACCTTACTTGAGATACTTCTTTATATAATTGACAAATTATTAAACTTAAACTTAACAAAAAGAAAATACTCTACTCTGCTAAGAATAAACACCATAAAGATAACTTTCACTGTTAATTATCACTTAATGGCCTTTAGGAATCTTATCAACGTCTGTGCGCTTAAGAATGTTTTGTTAGTTATCAACGTCCACTTTATGCCGCTGACATGCTTCATGCTGTATTGCAACGGGTTGTCTATAGATCCCCACCCTTTTCTAGCCAAAGTGGGATTTTATATATCCAGTTCGTAACTAAATAAATTCCTATTGCCAAGGTGATGATCAAACTAATGACAAGTGAAATTAAAAACACCTTTAAGTCACTTGGTTCCTGAGCACCCGCTTATGAAAAGAAAAAGAAATCTGCAAAGTAAGTCTATTATTTCGTTCATGAGATCATATAACAAATTCACAAATTGTATGCATAATAAAATTTATTCAGTACGTTTTATAAAATAACCAATAATAAATCTCGGTGCCTTATGAATACGCTTAAATTCCGTTTAAGACTTGCTTAAGGTCTCCATGCATTTTTAAGACTGTAGTCAATAAATAAGGCCGTCTCTTATAATATTCATTTATTTGCAATAAAGGATTCTTATATCACCTGATTCCATCTAAATCATATGAACTATAAAGATATGAATCACAAAAGGCCATCTCGATTTTGTGAGGCCATTATCTCTGACAAGGACCCTTCTGGACTCGCCATTGTTCCAGTCCGTTTGGCACAGTCATTATATCTTCTAACAAATTCAGGAAATATGAACTAACTTAATAAAATTAGTCTGTATTTTAACATTGATATTCTTAATAGCCATCGTGTCCCGATTCCACTTATTTTAGTTGAGAGAGCCAATATGTGGGTGAAGGTGGGTTGGGAACTTTTTTACTTACGACTCCATGTTGTAATACTCCATTGCAAAACTCTTGAAAGTATACATCTATTTTTTAATTATTTAATTCCAAAATGAATATACCACTGGTTTTGAAACTTTATCCCCTGCCTCCTTACCTTCACTCTCAGAGTTAAATTTGATTGAAACTGCAAAATTAATTTCCTTATTTTGTTCAGCTATTGAGACTTTTCAATAAAAGAACTTTTAGTTTGGTCAAGTTTCCGGATTCATCATTTGATATTAATTCTAAATTAATAGTAAATTTAAGCAGCACTTTAGGTGAAACAGATTATGGATCGTTGTTTTTTAATTCTAGATGTACACGGTACGGTGATTTTTACAAATGGAGATCCTTATTTTTCATATTGATTATATGATATACCTTGTATTGTTGTGAAATATAAATAGAAGTACATTGTAGACTGCTCAGATTTGCAAACTGTTCTTCTGATTTCCCCAGAGTATCTACTCCAGCGGTTGAAACGGCTAATTTTTGGCAACTCTTCGGTTACCTTCTTTATCGTTCGCGCGGTTCTTTGGTCATCGCTACTATTTTTACGGTTATTAGGGGTTACAAATTTTATAGTGCAGAAGAACAGTAAATTAATTACTTATGAAGGCTTTTGTTTGGGTTTGGCTGAGACTTGACTTCTGAGATGTAGGTTCTCATTCCAAGTCTAAGATCCTTGCCATTATATCCTCCATGATAATGGCCTCCTCTCTTTTTTTTCTGGCTTTACTTCGTCTTTTTCTGCATGGACATATCCATATTTCGAGCTGAAAAAATGCCATGTTGTAACTAATTATTTTTACAAACTGATATCAGGCTAACCTACTGTGACTAGCTTTTGGAAAAAGGCATTTCGATGTATCTGGCAATTAAAAAATGAAATAAGCTATTTTGCGCTATATTAGAAGGAGGATGTATGTTTAGTTTCATTGCATAGATGGAAGCTAAATTATGGTTGGAGAAATTTGGGCTGGCCAAACATGGTGATATCCGAATATATCCAAAGCAAGGTGACGGCAAAATATCCCAAACAAGGTGTCGGTATAATATACAAAACTAGACTACTGCACAATATCCCAAACAAGGTGACGGTATAATATCCCAAATTAGACTACTGCACAATATCCCAAACAAGATAACGGCACAATATCCCAAACAAGGTGACGGTATAATATCCCAAACTAGACTACTGCACAATATCCCAAACAAGATAACGGCACAATATCCCAAACTAGACTATTGCACAATATTCCAAACAAGGTGACGGTATAATATCCCAAACTAGACTACTGCACAATATCCCAAACAAGATAACGGCACAATATCCCAAACTAGATTACGGCTCAATATCCCAAACTAGACTACTGCACAATACCCCAAACTAAACTACTGAAAAATATCCCAAACGACATCAACAACATTTGTTATACGATTTACATTTTGATTTTCCTCTTTAAATTGCAGTTTTATACGTACATCTATATATTATATATATATATATAAATATATATATATATATATATATATATATATATACGTACCTATACACACCTAGCAGAAGATCTACGTATGAGCTGCATGATAAATTACGTCATTAATAAGAACTGTGTGTCTAATTAACGATTGATTTTCAACGATTTTATAGATCTGAGTGTGAACCTACCCGTAATTGATGAAATTTGCCACGCTTAATTCCTCTCAAGGCAAAAATTAAATATTTCAGTCCTTAAAAAGTAACAAGTATTTTAATACTTCAATGACCTAATACTCTGTCAAATAATTGCCAATTAACATAAATTAAATATTTTTTATAGAAGCATATTTTAAGTTGTCATATTGCGGTTGTAATTATCATATTTTCAATGCAAGATTTCTTTTATTTCTTTTCAACTTGGCTTCCTCAAAAATTAAAATTTAATTTTTAAGAAATAGTTTAAAAAAAATATAAAATACAGTAATTGTGTTTGTGAGTTGGTTTCTAGGTTCCATAGGAATAACATAGAAAACATTCAATGGGAATGAGTTAAATGAATTCTTTTAAGGAGACCGACTCCTTTCAGATATTCGATCAAAGACTATATTCCCACTTACACGAAATGAATAAACATTAATAAATGAATAAATAATTACAGCTGCTGACTAACAGAAGTTAAATGCAAGTTGGCACTAGTTCGCAGAGGTTTCGCGGAAGTGCTTTCTTAATCTCTGTGTAATTGAGCATCTGTCTCCTTCTATCTCACCTGAGTTCCGGCATATTTCAAAGTCTAATTTTACATCTCCCAACCCACGGGATAGATCTTCTCATCTCGGCCCAACACAAACAAACTCAATCACTGACCTTAGCCTTAACAGGGTCCGTTGCACTTTGTCAGATCCATAGATACCATTTAATCCTTTATCGTTTACAGGAATTCAATTGTGATAAAAAAAGAACTTGAAAACTAGATCACTTCTCTTTATTTTCCGATATTCCTGGAAGCACCTTGTGATTCCTGCAAATGCGAAGAACACGCTTTCCCATATCAGACATCTCCTTCAAATTCAGAGAAACAATTATCCTCGATATTTAACTTCAGCAATGACAAAACTACCACATGATACTAACTTGTTCATTTAAGAACATTCTGTGAATCGTAGCAGAAGAACAACTAGAATAAATACGTCTGACATCAGAAGAAATTTACTATTTTCAATATTTATCTTGACCAAAGCCACATATTGGTTTCACTGCCAGCAAATACACACGCCCTTCTTTTGCGCAAGATAGGGCACACTTGCACATACTTGGAAGACTTCCTGGTACATATATTAAATTAAATTAAAAATAAAGTTTTTTTCTGTAATCGTTGAATAATGGTAACATTACTAAACTGAAATGAATGAAGAAAGTGAAACATTTTGCAATAGAGTGAAGAAAGTAATCACTTTCTTCACAAGTGAAGAAAGTGAATTACCTTCTTAATTAGTAATAAGTATAAATTAAAAAATAATTTGAAGTTGGAAATTAAATGCTTTTAAATGTTTCTTAACATTGTAAGAATTTATTTTAACAAAATAAATTGAAATGTGAATGAATTATTGGTGGAAATAATCAATATATTTTAAAATTTAAATATAATAATAATTACCTTCCTTGTTTATAACCTGCACTACTTCACAATCATCACTAGTTGTTTTATAAATATGCTTATAACCTTTCACAACCATGCTTATAACCTACCAACAACATACTATAATCTTCACAACATCCTAATTTTGTTCATATTCTGGTTAGATCTGATCATGTATTACACGATTACAGAAAAAAATTAATATTACACTCGTGGCGAAAGTAGAATTTACAACTCTCGTGAAATTACCACACTCGCTTCGCTCGTGTGGGTAAACGTTTCACTCGAGTTGTAAAATGATCTACTTTCGTCACCTGTATAATAAATAACTATTCTGCACTTCATATATACTCCGAGACTTTGATTCAGATTGAAAAATGTTATATAATTATGTTGTTAAGCATTTAATATTCTTCAGTTGTCATTCATAATTTTTGTTGACTCGATTATTAAGAGAGTTTCTATATTTCCATAAGGTAAACAAGAATATTTAAAAAAATATTTATATCATTTTGAAAAGTGAAACTTCAAAAATAAAAAAAAAATTCAATATAATTTTGTTTATTACTCTACATACTTCAAACACACTATGGCTCATTTAAAATGGCAATACATGTTATTATTATATTAGCGAAAATTCACTTAACTGTGAGATACCACTGGAAAAAAAGTTTATGAAAAAATAGAATTTTGGTTGAAGGGGAATTGGTGGAAAGACAATAGATGAAAAACACGTTGAATTTCTACCACTGTTTTCATTCTCCTCTACATGTTTAGCGTCCCCTCTTATGCCTCTTCAGGAGTAATAGTACACTTATTAGAAAATGATTCGTCCTTAGAGGTAGCACTCGGTATGAAAATCCAGAAAAGTACAAGAACAACGACCAATTTAAGAAGTTCGTTCCTTTTAAATATGCTATCCAGCAAATGGGAATAGCAAAGCATATTTGGGATAAACTTAGCAAAAGTTTCAGTCGTAGAAATGATAAACTAAAAGTCAAGGAAATAAAATACCCTGTGAAAAATTATTTATAATGGAATCGTGGCTAACCTTAAGGAAAAGATTGAAAAAGTCCGTCACGCAGGAGCTGCGTAAACTAAGCAGATTTCCCACGTGAAGTTTTACAATATAGAAATTTCACGAGAGCCGAAGAGTTCAGAAAACGACCGACCTAGCTTTTCGCGGGAAACACTCATCCGTTATCCGCCCCGATTTCATAAAAATGCAAAAATCTCGGTTGATATTCAAGATAGAGAATAAATGTATATAACAATATTTATAGTAAATTTAATTTGCAATAAGATTGATTCTATGCAATTTTTCGATCCGACGCATAGTAACGGAAATATTTCGAATTTTAGAAAATCCTCCCCTCTAAACCCCCTCTCCCACTGGTCCGATTTCAGTCATTAACGAACTTGATCTTTTCTTTTACGTAAAACTACTAAATATCGAGTTTGGTAACGATCAAACAAAAATTGCGACCGCTAGAGCGGTAACAGACAAATATATATACAGTTTTGAACGGACCTCATTTTCGTCATCTACTAGGTAGGATCGATAGACATTTGAAGAATAATTTCGAAAATTCCGTCATGAGTACAACCTCAATAGCTGATTTCCCTTAAGGGAAATCTGCTAAAACATTATTTTAGAAATGTCGATAACTTAGAATATAGAACATCGTTGGCCGACCATTCCTTGACATTTATTATACTTGACGAAATTAATTTTGAAGAGGTAGAAATTTTAGATAATGAGAGAATGTAACCAAGTGGAAGATAAAAGAAAGTATCCGCATTATTACAAACAAACAATATGGTGTGAGCAAGAAAACTGAGATGAGGAATTTCCATGGCATATTTATCAAATATTTAAATAAGCAGCAAGTCGATTAGATGTATAAGTAGCAGCTATGCTTCTTCTGGAATCAATTTTTATTATGCTTTTATGTAATCGATTTTTACAATGTTCATCATTTTTATGTATCGATGGGATCAGCTGATAGGTCTTGTATGACCCATCTTCATCAGTCTTGACGTGACCGCCTCGGTGGTAAGGTCGACTGTTTTTATAATAAGTGCTACTCCTGAATCCCTAACTACTCCTGAAGAGGCGTTAAAGTGGACACGGATCATGTAAGAAAAAATAAATCAGTGGACGATATTTCAGGTGTATTTCATCTATTGACCTTCCACCATTTCAGTGAAGATTGAATTTAGGTCACATTTCGATGGGGAAAAAATAGATACGACAATCTTGTAATAACTCAGGATAGGCGACGCGATACACGTAGGTTTTATTTGAAGTAACCCCAGGTATTAATGTAATATGTTTTCATATCATGGCATTAAGCCTAATTTGGATGTCAAGAAGGAATAGTAGTATAGTATTCACTGATTTTAATAAATTAAAGGAAGTAGATCTTGCGTATTCCAGTTACAACTGGATATTCAGAAATAAGGCAATACTAGTAATTTTATTTGCCCTTGACATGACAATAATATTTTTATTTAGTTATAATGGTTACCAATAAAAGAGAAAAAATTGAAAATTGAAAATGGATTGTCTGTGACTGATGTAATTTTTCATTTTCCTTATTTCAATAATTTAACAGCTAAGTAGAAGATTAATTCTGTACAAAATTGCCAGGAAATTAGAATTACTCTATAAATTATAATTTTGTAAAAGGTTGACATTTAAAGGCAATGAAAGAAGGCAAATCTTTTATCATGTCATACTTTTCCAAGATCATTGCTTCAGGATGGACGTCTAAAACCGGGAAAGAAATGTCTTAACTCATTTTTTGAAACCACATTTTGACCATGAGAGTGTAATTTCTTCCGTCCATGGCATTCACTAATCATATCTTTCGAGATCATGTATAGTTATACTTAAGCGAATCGTTCCCTTGGCTATCAAGGACATGTATTTAGATTTTCCTGATTTTATTTCTACCAGCATATGCCTCATGTGTGCTATTCTTATTAATCGCCTAACTATGAAGCAACCTTAGTTAATCACAAGAATTTTAATTAACGCTAGGAAATGAGCACAATCCTGATCAAAAAATAAATGACCTTTTCTTAATAAATGCGAATTAAAGAACATAACAGTTTTTGCCTGGATTGTAAACTGGATTGGGAGAAGCTCAAATCCCTCTCAAGCGTGAAGTAGTTTTCCATTGAAAACCCAAAGCTTAACCTGTTGTATAAGAATATTAAGGGAAATCAACTATTGATGCTGTACTCATGACGCGACTTTCGAAAAATGTTTTCAAATGTACTTGGTCCTACCTAGGATATGGCGAAAATGAAGTCTGTTCAAATGTGTGTGTCTGTGTGTGTGTGTGTGTGTGTGCGTGTGCGTGTGCGTGTGCGCGAGCGCTGTCTCTGTTACAGTTTTTGGTTTCATCGTTAATTAAGTGTTTGGCATTAAACTAAAGATAAAGGATCGTTAATGGTTAAAATCGGATCATCGGAGGGGGCTTTAGAGTGAATAAAATCGAAAATTTGTAACATTGTCATTATTGTGAGGCTGATCCAAAAATATCATATAATCAAACGCAAAGAAAACTAAATTTTAAATAATTGTTGTTCTTTAACTCTTGTTGACATATTCTTAAGTTTCCAGCCTTTGGTAAACCTCGAGGTCATTCCACGTCAGATACTCACTTTGAATTAAAATATTAAAATTTTACCTGACCATTTTAGAATTTCCTAAAATTTCATATTAGGTGGTATGTAGTGACAATAAAAAAAATATAAAATTTTAATTTTTTATCTCAACCATCATTCGAATTACGACTACGTTAAGTTTTCAAAAAATACCCCAAAAACGTCGAGTAGGCTTTTTTGAAATCGCTCTAGAAACTGCTATTTGAAATAGGAGGGTAATCTTGCTTCCTTGTTGGCCATGACGTTTCAAATGTCATGTAACACACTGTGAGTTATAATAAAATGATTTTTCAGAACTCAAAATATATATTTTGATTTTGATTATTTTGCAATGTGCGTCAGGAAAACATTCCTAGGTGTAGCTTGTACTCATATTTAGTATGTGTCAAAGTTTGAAAATGGGACTATAATTGGTATATAGGTAAAATTATTTTAAATCTGGAACTTTTTCCAAAATCGGTAGCTTTTATTTATTATTTTACAGGATGAGCATTTTATCTACTTACTAAGTAAAAATGACCTTACTGCTTGACATGGCCACAATTGGGCCAACAAGTATATCGCTTGACATTGTGGGCCCCAAAGTATATTGGAGGTATTGTTTTTGACTGACAGGAAGAAATATCTCTGATATGGGATGGATGGAAAATGTTACATAATTAATATTTTTGCAAACTAAATTAGTATAATTATTGTTCTGAATATGTTTTCTCTAACTCAAACATTAACAGTCCTATAGGATTCAGTCCTATGCAATTTTTAATTTTTATTTATTTATTTCATTTGCGTCTTATTAAAGGAAAAAAGGGCAATGGTGTTAGATGTGTAAAGTGCTAGATCAGCTGCAAAGAGCTTCAGTAAGTGGGCAACGTGCAAAGTTTACGCAGCGCCTTTTTAAATAAATCTTCATTCCTGATATTAAGGATGAAAGAAGGATGGTTGAAAACTAATCAGAAAAAAACATTACTAAGCAATAAATTCCTTTTAAGGCCTAAAATGCCGATACTCTTGTCACTAATAAGAAGATTTCTCTATCTACCCCAGCTATCGTATGTTACAACTATAATTATAATTATATCTTGGGTATCTCAGCTTCAATATATGTTATGCCGGCGACTCTAACAATCTCCTAAATATATAGCCTAATCATCAATCCTAGTGTCCCAATAAGTTAGGGCCACGTCACAGCCAATATAGGCTTACACTTCCTCTCGCCCCAATTCACAATCCTCACAGCACATGTGTGGACTGTCTTCTTTTAATGCGGCCTATCCATTCCCCTCATGTCGGGGACGGTCTTGTAAATTCTATGACTTTTCTCATCTCGCCGAAATGTGACCTCAATTCAATTTTCGTTGAAAGAGAAATTGCCAATAGATGAAAATCACGTGAAATATATTCACTGATTTATTTTCCACTACATTTTTAGCGTCCTCTATTACGCCATTCAGGAGTAATAAACTTTTATAAAAAGATACCACCTTACCAATGAGGTGGTCACGTCAAGACTCGCGTCAACCAAGCAGAGGAAAAAAGAAAATATCCACATTATTTAAAACAATCAATATATATAATTTTGAACGGACCTCATTTTCGTCATCCCTAAATAGAATCAATGGACATTTGAGGAAGTTTTTCGAAAATCGCGTCGTGAGCCCGACATCAATAGCTGATTTCCCTTGAGGGAAATCTACTAATATGTAGTCAACAAGAAAACTGAGATAAGAAATTTGCATAGTATATTTATCAAATATTTAAATAAACTTCAAGTCGATTAGATGCAGCTTCTGGAATCGATTATTTAAAACTCGAACCGTTTTATTTAATCGATGTCATCAGCTGAGGAAAGTTATAGGATATTAGGGGAAAATAAATCCACATTTGGAATACAGAGTTATCCAAACCTAAGGTTAATGGTGTTTTTAGACTTCTTCGTTTGGGATTGATTACGGGTTTTAGAATAGTCCTTAGCTCATGTGGTTATTCACAATATTTCTTGGGTCCTAGAATCCGGTGATGGTTATGATGCTGAGGTGCCTCTTGGAAGTTTAGTATCTAGTATACATTGGTTTCGGAGTAACATCTGTTCGTATGTACGTATCTTGCATAACTCAAACCGGCTACCCTTAGAATGTTAAAATTTCATATTTCGGGCAGTTGTAAAGTGCATCTCTTCTTCTGATCAAATTCGACTAAAGGCAACGGTATAGAGGAGGGTGCAAATAAAAAATGGCACAGTTCCGCAGTACCTATTAAATATAAGCACGATTTGTAAGGGCTTTTTTTCCTTTATCAGAAAACGTTCTATAAATTATGTTCTATGAAATTTTTCGATCCGAAGTATTAGGACGGATATATCGAATGGCTTTTAAACCAAATAATATGTAGTCCAGAAAAAAGAATTTGTTTATTGAGTTCAATACAGTACATTATAAATAAAGCATTCTTCTATATAAACATTTAAAATAAGATTACAATAACAATTTGTAATGATATTAAATAATATTAATACTGAAAAAAATAATAATAGTAATAGAAGTAATTTTTCCATTCATAAAAGAAAAAACGCCTGGAGTTATAAATTAAACTCAAGACAAAGTAGTCTGCGAAATCTTTCTGCGCTCTTCAGACAGTTAATGTGATCTCCGTTCAGGATGGATATTAACTTGATCCCTGCTGAGAGTAGTCCGACCTAATGCTGCAAGGCGTAACACCAAGAGAATAGGACAAACAGCGAGGAAGTGATAGATGTCTTCAGGTTCCTGGAGGCTACACAGTGAAAAGTTGGCAATGTCATGTCTAATCCAGGGCTTCTTGTTCAAGTTGAGAGTTTCTGTCCTGCTTCTGGCTATTGCTCTAGTGTGGGAGATTGTTTACTTTAGTATATTCTAATGCTTGGGAGTGAAGTAAGAGTCCTTTGTATAAATCATGGAATTGTGCATCGGCAAGATTTTTGTTTATATATATATCAATTTCTTTTGACTTTAATTACACCAGTAATTTCTTTACAATTTTGTTTTTCTCACTGATAGGAGTTTCATTCTACCAACGGTTTACTGTTTGGCAAATTTCAACTACGTACTTGAACCAGAATATTTTTTTCTTTACAGCTTTTATTGTCAGTTTTTGTTTATTAGACTATCATTACTTGAGTTGAAGACATTAACTATATTTTAAGTGTGGTGAAATGATAAATATGAATACTAGTGTTTCCACTGTCGCCAGATGTTAAGGATTATGGCAAGCTAACCACTTGAGCTCACAGCGAACACGTATAGCAGGCCTTGGCCCTTCATGAATCTGTTCTGACAAGCTAAAGGAAAATAATTGTCTTAATCCATATTAACGTAACGCAAAAATAATTCCAACAAGTCCATATGATACAAGGCGGACTTCTTTTCATTCAACTGTCCACCTGGACTATACTCACATAATAGATATTTACTTCAGAAGATAAATGGTGACATGAAATGAGTCACTGAATGTGCAATTCACAAGGCTACCAAAAAGATCTTAAATTTAGATATACAGCTCAGCAGTTGTTTGACATTCTGGAGTGGCGCCAAATGTTTAAAATATAGTACAATTTCATGAATGAGTTTTTAAACGAATCTCCTTAAGTCTTTAGAAGATGAATCATATACATTATTCATGTTTGATGATCTATGAAGGACATTTCCAAGTAGTAGATTCTATTAGGTTAATATTTAAATACACACACATACACACACACACACACACACACACACACACACACACACATATATATATATATATATATATATATATATATATATATATTTACATATATGAAAAACCACTGAATTTTCTACCATTAGTTTGGGGATTGTAAATTAAGCTGAAATGAGTTATTGAGGTGGTACTCATGACGCGATTTTCGAAAAACATTTTCAAATGTCAATCGATTCTACAAGGAGTAGACTAACTGACGTGGTCCGTTCAAATATATATGTTTCTCTGTTAACACTCTAGTGGCTGTAATTCAAGTTCATTAACGCCAAAGGGCGGGGTGTGTAAGGGTGGAATTTCTGGAATGCCTCTTAACGCACTAGCGTTTGCAATTTTCGTTTAATCCTTATCAAACTCGATATTTAAACGTTTTACGTGAAAAGAAGGATCAAGTTCGTTAGTGGCTGAAATCGTATAGGTAGGAGGGGGGTTTAGAGAGGGATGTTTAGAAAATTCAAAATATCTCCGTTATTATACGTCAAATCGAAAAAGTGTGTAGAACTAATCTCATTTGAAATTTAAATACCTATAAATGTACCTATTTTCTCTACATTAATAGTACCCGAGATAGAGGGAGTTCTTATATTTCATCCTTAAGTAAAACCCAACCCCCTACTACTCATGTCGTTTTAACAATAAACTATTATATCTTGGACTCGTTGTTCTAAGCTTAAAGACCAAATATTCTTTTCAAGAGACCTTTATTACGTGCAATACATGCAAATTCGTTGTGTGATGGCGTTTAGCTGTCATATATAACACCATATATGAAGCACATCTCTCTCCTCAAAATTAATGAGTTGAATGATATAAGTAACATATTATTTGTTCTGGTATGAACAAATAACATATGGAATATCTTTTTGTACGACTTCGTTCATTTTTGAGAAATTTTCAAATGCCATATTAGTATATAATAAACATAAGAGAAACTAATATTGTGTAAACTAATTTTAACAAATCGCTGTACAGAAAAAGGACAACCGAACAGCCGTAGGAAGAGTACAAGGAAAACCCTATGTATTCAAATAAATATTTATAAGGCAGAAGCAACATCCCCTTGTCAGAGATAAGCGGACATGATGCGAAAGGAAATATTATTGCAGAGGAAAAGAGGACAGGAAGCAGGGCGAAAATAGAAGGAGTCAGTCGCCTCACTTTTCTTTTGCAATACGTTCGTCGAGCCTTTGCCAAATTATTCCGTCCCTCAGCTGACCTTGGCCTAGTCCTTGAAATTCCTAGAAATATTACACATCTAAATCTTTTCAAAGTAAACATTTCGGAGAGATTTTCTACCCAATGATTCATCACAGTAATATTCTTGAAGGGCGAACATTTTCATGCTTCTGAAAATTGGTTTCATCTTCTTTTTTTGAAAAAAAATTAGTTGTGACAAACAGATTACTACATCGGCATTCCTATGCTCAAAGGGATTCCCTGACTTCAAAATTTCAAAGAGATGAGTTGTGATGGGTATTAATAAAATAGTAACGACTTAGCTTATTTTTCGCAGGCGCCACACCTGGTTTTTGGGATGCCAAACGCTATGATGTTATTCGCATAAATAACTTCAAAGTTGAGAAGGAAGCCTTCATGACTGAATCAGCTGGTACTGCGCCAGGCAGTTGCGTAGAGGTGACCTCCAACCCTTTTCCATGGATTCACCGACCCTATACATTTTGCGTCTCTACCACATCAGCCGATAATAATTCCCAAATATTATTATTAGAATCATTCAAATCACAGGTCGCGTGAATTTTCTCCATTAGTTTCCTAATTGTTCTTATCTAAATTGATTCTTTTCAATGGAAACATTACTAATTTGAGACGAAGATATGGCAATAAGTCACATTGGTCATTAAAAATTCTTTAATATTACCCAATTTTTACCATTTCAGGCATCCTCAGGAATAATCTATGTTTTTTTTTTAAATACCACAGTTAAAAGTAGTACTTCTTTATTATATTCCTTTATAGTAATAAAATAATCTTACCATCATCACATTGATGATTTTGTCGTTTTTATGAAAGGAGGTAGCATTATGGTTAATGCACTTAATAATTCAATAATTATGATAGCATAAGTACTTTGGTTTGTTATTTTCTACCATTTTATTTTAAAATATATTTGATTAATCTAAAAATTATTACTAACATAAAATATTTTAAAGATTAAAATTAAGGTTGAAAAGGCATTATGTGGACAGGTTCAAATTCTAATATCCATTTTAATCCTCATCTAAGACAATTCTAATATATTATCTGCATAATAATTGTTCATATTTAAACAGTCTGTATTGAAATTAACAGTGTTCTCTAAAGACATAGAAATATGTTTAGTTTCTAAAGTTTTCTCTTTTTTAAATGTTTTTTTAATGTACAATTTGAACATTATCCTTAACAAAATTAAGTATTAATTTTTTTACATACTGCGCCAAAGCAGTTTGGCACATTTTTCTCCTTTCTTAGGTTTAATATAATTAGTGCAACTATTTCTATCCTGATAGATTCGTTTATAGAGGTTTTGTGATGTACATAGAAGAATACATTAAATTTCTTTATTTTTACTTAGATTGAGTTCTGAAAATATCCAGAACTTTCGAGGTGCTCTAAGCAATAAATGAAACGTATCGAAATGGTATTGTGCATAAAATAATAAAAGGGGGCTCAGCTTAGCAATGTGGGGTAAGGCGTAGGCCTAAATCTAACTTGGTTAATCTAGAGTTGGGGTTATTTAGTGACAAACTCATTAAATAATATCCCACTCTGGCTAGAAAATGGTAGTAACCGATAGATAACCTGTCCCAATTAGCCTTAGTAGAACAATGCGGACGTTAATAAATCATACTATTTAAATAATGACACAGCTAAATATTATATTTGTAATTTTCACTATTTACATTAAGAAATAATCTAAAGAGAACTATTGGACTTTTTTTATTTCATAGAACAATTACCCTTCAAATAACGAAAAAACTGAGTAAATAACGGAAGGTTAAAGAACTTGGTGTACTCGAGACAGCTGAATTGGTAAGCATCTGAAACAAGTTGCTTTCTCCAAGTAGCTGGACGCCCTTCGTTCTAGCCGGCTTCGACCGGTTCCTGTGGGATCTCCACTCCAGATAGAATCCATATCCGCAAATTATATTGCGCCTATATTATTATGTGATTTTAAATGGGAAAATTAAGATTCATCATTAGAATTTAATCACTCATAAACCACATGGACCTTGGCAAGACATTGGGACATCATTTTCCCTCAATGACATAGCTTCTCCTCTTCTACTTAAATGACTTTTTACTGTAAAAATAATTAACAAGTACTTCCTGACGTTGGTTTCGCTCGTGCGCATATATAAGGAAATTGTAAAATTGTTTTAAAATGCAAAACTTAGTTGTAAATGAAGTATATTAATTAAATCTTTGATAATATCTTGATGTCTTTTAGAAGCAGAAGTATAGCGGTATGTACGGCCTGGCTACCTTCAGTTAATGAGTCATCTAGGTCGTGGGGTATCTGTAAATAATCTTACGAAGATTAGCTTTTCTCATTCCTAGAAAACGTATTCGATAGGCCTTGTGGCTATCACCAGCCTTTATTTTACTCTAGTCCATACTTAGGAAATTGTAGTGTCTTTTATTAGCAGATTTCTCTTAAGGTATGACGCGAGTTTTGAGAAATTCCTCAAATGTCGTTTTATGTAAAAAGAAAGATCAAGTTCGTTAATGGTTGAAATCGGACAAGGGGGGGGGAGGGGGTTAAGAGGAGGGAATTTCAAAAATTCGGAATATCTCCGTTACTATAATTCTGGTCAAAAAATTGTACATAACCAATCTTATTGAAAGTATAATGTTCTATAAATGTTGTTATATACATTCTTTCTCTGTCTCAAACATAACCGAGATATTTACATTTTTTTTAATTTTCAGCCTTCAGTAAACCCCCTTCATTTTCATCGCACCTTAAGAATAAGCCAATAAATATACCATGAACGAATTTATTTCAAGCCAAAATACCAAATATTGTGTCCAAAAAAATCTTTTCTAGATGAGATATATGCAAATACGTTCCCCCTCCCACCCCCCTTGATGACCCACCTCCCATCCCCCACACTTATGTACTTGGATTACTAAAATTAGAGTTGTTGAGATAAAAACTATACTGATTCATTAAAAATTACAGTACTAGATATAAGAAATAGTTTTTAAGTGCTTCGAGTTATGTGTTTTAGAGAACTTCACCTGTCATTAAATTTTATCTCCTAGATACCACGCGCCCGATCTAGTAAGTTTTTTTGAAATCTGTATTTCATAAATATGTACATCAATTAAGTTTCTCTTTATTAAATGGAATCATAAAAACCTATTATTCTATTATTTTGCTCAAACATGAGCTTTCAGAAGAACTTGTACAAGGATATATTGCACGACGCAGTGACAATTGTAGACGTTTACCAACCGAACTAAGGACGAAACTTGAAGACTACAGAGAATCATAAGAGTACACTAGCTCATTGGACCATACATTGAACTCTAGTACAGAACAGGTGAACCAAGTAAAACTGAAAATAAATGTAGGTGTACAAATTACTTTTGTGAGATTTGCAAAAACAAAATTTGTTAACAACATAGTTCCATGCTTTGTCCTAATTGTAATGAAGCTCTGCAAAATAAATAACAATTAAACTGGTATTTTTAAAATTTGTTGATGTTTTTCATTAAATCTTATCTAAAAGTGATTTCGTGCTACTTATTTTTGATTGAAGTTATATTAAGATATATTTTTATATTGTTCACAAACTGAAATGAAATATGTATAATAAAGGCATGTGCATTTAAACAATTCCTTTTGATATTTGTGTTATCAATTTTAAAAATTATTTACTTCTTTCAAAGAAAAATGATTATGATTCGTAATGACACGCTAAACATTTTAGTGCAAAATATATATTAAAAAACTGTATTTCCGTAAAAACGGTTGAGGATGATCTGTGAGATACACGCGCCCGATGGCGGAATATTCTTGACGCGCCCGACCGAGGGTTAATAAAATTAATAATTGTTTTTCTTTACGGTCAAGAGTATTTCTATCTTTCTATTCAGCTCTGAGAGGTTGGCTGACCTGTTTGCTTACAATTCACCTTGAATATCTTTCTTTTATTCATTCACTGACAGCTATATATTCCGACTACTTTTGCTTTATGTAATAGCAAATACAGATGTTAATATTGTATTATCAACCACTAAGAAATGGATTTAAATTTATAGTATATTAATCAATTAGAAATTTTCGCAAAATGTATCTATGTGGTGAGCAAACTACTAATTATGTTTAGTGGGAGTGGGTTCATGTTACTCCTACAGCTTCCGATTCCACTGTCATGAATCGATGCAGATATTTTAGGATCTAGACATCTCTCGGAGTCATCTTCAATGAATTTCTTGTATATCTTCTCAGCTAAGGAGAAATATCTGACGGGATTACAAATATAGAATATTATTATATTATTATTTATTAACGTCCACTTTTTGCAACTAAGGCTAATTGGGGCGGGTTATTTACAGGTTACCACCCTATTCTAGCCAGGGTGGGACTTAGTATGTTATTTAATGAATTCCATCACTGAATAATTTCCTTTGCCCAGGTGAGAATAGAACTCGCCACTCTAGGTGTACCAAGTGAGATTAAGGTCAACGCCTTAAATAACCTGAGCCCCAAAAAATATAATTTGAAGAATCATTAGTATCGTTTATATGAATTCCAATTCAGTCAAGTTATGAGTGCTTAAATTGATTGTGCTTGAATATGATAAACTATTTCTCTCTCTCGCTCAAATCTCATTTGCTGTATATTTAAAAATCATTTAACCTGGGGCTAATAATTTTAATGTTTTTTTTTTTAGGTTCAGACATATTCATTACATACTGAATTGTTACTTCTTTATAACTATTTTATTTAATATTAGAGTATTTCCTTAAAATTAGAGAAACTAAATTCTACCACTGAAGGTTGGCCTTTTTAGTAGATTTCCCTTGAGGCTCGATTTTCGAAAATTTCCTCAAATATTCGTCAATCCTGCTTAGTAGATACAAAAATTAGGTCCGTTCAAAATTTTATGTGTGTAGATCTACAAAGATATACTTAAAATAATCTTATTACTCTTAAAAATTCGCTTTAGGTTGTATAAAATTAAAAAAAAAGAAATCTATAAGCTCATTAAAAGGACCAAGAAACTCGATTAAATATTGAGAAACTACCTAGTTTGAGGATTATGCCATTTACAAAAGCAATATGTTTTCTTTTTCAGTCAAATAAACTATAAAGAAACACCTCAAAAAATAGCATATGTATTAAAAATACATTTAAAAAGACCGTTGCATTAAAAAACGCCACAGGCATCGATTTTACACATAAAGAAGATCTGTCTTTCTGAATTCATGGTGCCAAAACAAAAGATGTGTCCTAATTGCAAAATACTTTTGTGTACGACTTAAAATGATTTTTGAATGAATAATACTAATCTTTTTGTCAAATGAACTTAATCTTAAACTATATTTAATTTCTCCTAAGTTCTATCCCCTGGTTTCTCAAGAGTTTAAGAACAGCATCCCAGTCGTTTTTCACAAAATGTCCACACTCTTCTAATACAGACAAATCGCAAACTTCGTGCCTTGGCATCGAGTCCAAACATAAATAAAGAATAAAATACTCATGTATTAACTGTAGTTGTTTTCAATAGACGAATATATTGTGCTGACACTTTGCCAATATCCACGGAGGATGGGGTCACGACCTAGGACCCTCCTCCGCCATCTTGACACTGACAGCTGTTCTACTCCCCGTTCCAGATTCCATCTTCAAGATGGCTGATTTAATAACCCAATTTTTTAGAAAACTGTAATCAACCTTAGCGATCTTGCGTACTCAAATTTTGTAAATTTCCGCTGAGTTAAAACTACAACTCTATCGAATATTGTCTCTGGAATATGCTGGATGGTAGAGGAACCAATTGATAAGGGTCAATAAGAAGGCCAAGTCCTCTACAGTTTTTTTAGAACTGAAAAACTGTAGAGGACTTGGCCTTCTTATTGACCCTTATCTATCGAATATTGACAGTTACGGCCATTGTTTTTCTGAAAGATTTCGGTTTCAGATTTCTACGGACTTATCCTTTTCCTGACCCCATTTTCACCAGCTTTGGCATAGTGTCTGTAAGTGTGTACGTCTCTTCTTTTCATAATTCTTACATGAGATTTCGCACGTCTTGTTGTACACCTTTCCTTTTGAACGAAATCGACTGAGGGAAGTTGTGGGGGGGGGGGGTCAGATGAGGGCAAAAACAAAAAAAAATCAAATTTCTCCATATTTGCTAGAGGAACAGAAGATTTGAATAGTACCTTTTTTGGTATTCACAAAAAGATTCATGTATTATGTTCTATGACAATTTTGATTTGTTTCAATGGACCTGAGATATCATATATGACTTTCAAAACATATAATTTTTTATGTAAATGTATCAGTACCTATTTGAGATGTGTATTGAATCTTTATTGTTTGTGATAAAAAGATTTATAAAATATGTATTAGCAGAATTCCCTTAGTGAAAATCACCTATGAAGCTTGCACTCATGACTTTTAAAACTTTTCAAATATCCATCGATCCTATCTAGGAGATGACGAAAATGAGGTCCGTTCAAAAGTTTTATATACATATACTTGCTCAGATACCCGGCTTCGCCCGGGAATTCATTTGAGGCTGAATGGTTAATACCCGCCATTTCTGTGGATTTGTTAATAATAAAATTATTTTTTTATGTAAGACTTCACTGTCCTCCATATTGTCATATTTCCCGTTTCCTGTGCATTATGCATAGATTTGAATTATTAAGGACAAAATATTAACATACATTGAATTAATTTTTCCCGGTGAGGTACCTGGTAGTTCCAAAGCATTGTTGAGCAAATTTCTCTAAATAATAAAATAAACAACTTTGTTATGTGCATATTTGCCGAAACCCCAATAGGAAAGTAAATATCACTATTTTTAATTTCAGGCCTACCTTATAACCCCCACTCCTGCCCGTTCCTAGAAATGCTAGTATGGCTTATTATAAGGAAGACGTTAGTGCTAATTCACATACCGAGTTTGGTTTAGTTCGGTTGAGTCTTTTGTGTCAAATAAAATTGTTGACTTCTGCTATCACTTTTTGGCGTATAACGCCTTTATAATTAGGTATACGACAAAAGTGTATATGTCAAAAGTTTCTCTAAATAACAAAATAAACAACTTTTGTTATGTGCATATTTGCCAAAACCCCAATAGGAAACGAAATATCACTATTTTTAATTTCAGGCCTCCCTTATAACCCCCACTTCTGCCCGTCCCTAGAAATGTTTGTATGGCTCATTATAAGGAAGACGTTAGTGCTAATTCACATACCGAGTTTGGTTTAGTTCGGTTGAGTCTTTTGTGCCAAATAAAATTGTTGACTTCCGCTATCATTTTTAGCGTATAACGCCTTTATACTTAGGTATACGACAAAAGTGTATATAACAAAAGTTACTCTAAATAACAAACTAAACATTGTTTGTTATGTGCATAATTGCCGAAAATGCAATAGGAAACGAAATATCGCTATTTTTAATTTCAGGCCTCCCTTATAACTCCCACTCTTGTTCGTCTCAGAGAATATTAACATAGCCTAAAGTCTAAGTTGGGTTAGTAGTAATATACATACCAAGTTTCATAAAATTCGGTTCAGCCGTTTATGCGTGAAAAGGTAACAAACAAACAAACATACACGAAAGAAACAAAATGCAGTTATGGTGTCTATGGCATGTGAAACGAAAAGTTATCGTGAAATTTTGCGAAAAAAATCAATGTACAGACAGAGGTTACAATTTTATATATATATATATATATATATATATATATATATATATATACTAGCTCAGATACCCGGCTTCGCCCGAGAATTCATTTGAGGCTGAATGGTGATTGTATTTTTTAGCAGGCTTTACATTACACAATATTTTGACATTTACCCGTCCCAGTAATTAGGATTTATACCCGTCGTTGCCGTGGATTTGCTAATAATAGAATTATTTGTTTGATAAGGCTTCACAGTCTTCGATATTTTTATATTTCCCGTCTCTTATACATGTAAATATGGTGAATTTTTATTTCAGGCCTCCCTTATAACCCCCCTCCCGTTCGAACCTAAAAATTTTAATATAACTTATAATCATGGAAAAATTAATGCTAATTGACATACCGAGTTTTGTTAAGTTCGGTTCAGCCGTTAGTGCCCGCTAAAGTTTTAACGTATAACTCATTTATACTTAGGTATACGACCAAAGTGTATATAACAAAAGTTACTCCAAATAACAAAATAAACAACTTTTGTTATGTTTATATTTGCGAAAAAACCAATAGGAAACGAAATATCACTATTATTAATTTCAGGCCTTCCTTATAACCCCCACTCCTGCCCGTCCCTAGAAATGTTAGTATAGCTTATTATAATGAAGGCGTTAGTACTAATTCACATACCGAGTTTGGTTTAATTCGGTTGAGTCTTTAGTGCCAAATAAAATTGTTGTCTCCCGCTATAATTTTTAGCCGTTATACGCTAAAAATTATAGCGGGAGACAACAATTTTATTTGGCACAAAAGACTCAACCGAACTAAATAAAACACTCAGTATGTGTATTAGCACTAACGCCTTCCTTATAATAAGCCATACTAACATTTCTTGGGACGGGCAGGAGTAGGGGTAATAAGGGAGGCCTGAAATTAAAAATAGCGATATTTCGTCTCCTATTGGTTTTATACTTCGGTATACGATGATAGCGTATATTAAAAAAAATTTCTCTAAATAACAAAATAAACAACTTTTCTTATGTGCATATTTGCCGAAAATGCAATAGGAAACGAAATATCACTATTATTAATTTCAGGCCTTCCTTATAACCCCCACTCCTGCCCGTCCCTAGAAATGTTAGTATAGCTTATTATAATGAAGGCGTTAGTACTAATTCACATACCGAGTTTGGTTTAATTCGGTTGAGTCTTTAGTGCCAAATAAAATTGTGGACTCCCGCTTTAGTTTATAGCGTATAACTCATTTATGCTTCCGTATACGGCAAAAGTGGATATAACAAAAGTTACTCTAAATAACAAAATAAACAACTTTTGTTATGTGCATATTTGCTGAAAAAGCAATAGGAAACGAAATATCGCTATTTTTAATTTCAGGCCTCCCTTATAACCCCCACTCCTGTTCGTCTTAGAGAATATTAATATAGCCTAAAGTCTAAGTTGGGCTAATAGTAATATACATACCAAGTTTCATAAAATTCGGTTCAGCCGTTTATGCGTGAAAAGGTAACAAACAAACAAACAAATAAACAAACAAACAAACAAACAAACAAACAAACAAACATACACGAAAGAAACAAAATGCAGATATGGTGTCTATGGCATGTGAAACGAAAAGTTATCGTGAAATTTCGCGAAAAAAATCAATGTACAGACAGAGGTTACAATTTTATATATATATATGTGTGTGTGTGTGTGTGTGTGTGTGTCTTTTAACGCTCTAGCGGTCGAAATTTTTCCGAACTCCAACCAAACTCCCCATTTAAACGTTTTTTTATAAAAATGAAGATCAAGTTCGTTTACGGCTAAAGTCGAACTAGTGTGAGGTAGAGTTTAGAGGGTGGATTTGGGAAAATTCCAAATATCTCCGTTACAATACGTCGGATTGAAAATGTCTATTGAGTTAACCGTATTGCAAATATAATGTTCTATAAATGTTGTTATGTTCGTTTCTTCATTATCTTGATTATTAACCGAGATATTTGGATTACTTAGTTTTCAGCCTTCAGTAAATCCCATTCCTACACATGTCATATTAAGAATAAGCTGTTATATTATGAAGCACATTATTTGAAGCCTAAATACCAAATATTGTTCCCATTAAACTTTTATGTTTTGAGAAAAATGCAAATGCGTGACGCACGTGGAAAATCTGCTTAGTTAACGCAGCCCCTGAGTGCGGAACTTTTATTACATTTTTTTGATCTGGTACACTGAAACTGTATCTGTCATATGTATCATATCATATCTCAGTTTCAAAAGAAATTATTTTAAATGAAATTAACGTAAACTTTTATTTATTTATTTTAATAGGTATACTAGAAAGTCATGCTGTGCCGATATTAGATTTTTTTAAGATGCATTTATCTTGAGAATTTCAAAAAATGATTGCTATCAGAAATTAAAAAAAATCTTTTTAGCGCTGTGGCTACTTAGAAGTAGCAGTTTTCTCACGTGGCAGTTTGACAACCATCTTGCCTTCTATTCTGTGCTTGTAGACAAATAATTGATAGCACGAAAGTCTATAAGAGTTTAATGCTAATTTATTACTTATACTAATTTAGAGTTAGCATCTCAAAAAATCTCAGCAGATTACCGACACTTTGCAAGTAAAATGAAAATTCTGGAAGTGGTAATCGTAAAAATTAATGCAGAACTCAATTTCACTAATGGAAGAAAAGATTTACTAAGCCAATAGAAAGTGATTTATGAGTCATTCTGGATAGAATCCCGGTTTTACGTAACCCTGAAATATATGGAAAATGTATACGATCTATTTATCTTATTCATAAACATTCAAAGGTATTGATAAAAGAAAATAGTCTTTTAAAAAATTACCGACTTCATTAAACCTTCATCTTCCTAAATTGATTTCTGTTCCATGCTTTGTGAAGTAAATCAATTAAAGTTACTTGTTGTTGCTTCCATCATGCTGCTTCCTAAAATCAAACTTTTAATAACAATCTGAAAATATCGACTAAAAATGAGTCTTTCCACGATTATTAAAGAGCAGATCGTAATAATTTAAGACACCAAGTCTTTAAAAATTAAAATCATATCTCCTCTGAAATTATATTAATTTTTTTTCTTGCCGATACCTGTTATGGTGGGAAAAAAGTCATTTATTAAGGTCCATTTAATGTTACTAATGATAAAAAGGCGAGTTACCTGCTGTGTAAGAGTTTTTCAGTCAGGGACTGACTAATGGTTTTATTTAGTGAGTTCGTCTTTAAATAAATTCTTATTGCCCATGTAGGAATCGAACCCATGACTCCAAGTTTACCAAAGTCATTAACTTTAACGCCTTAATACAGGTGACTAACTTGATCTCATGGTGAATACAACCAGAGATCATATATATTATATAATTTTTTTAAAAAATCATCTACTATAATTGTTTTCTGAGATAAATCTAACAGACAATAAAACCAACATATTGTCACGTTTGTCACAAAAATAATAAACATTGATTATTAGGGTTCATTTGGATCGCAAAATTAAATACACAAACATTAACGTTTTTATCACAATACAATTTATTTAAAATTTACAATGGAGTTAATTGCAATATTGAAGAGAGTTGAACTCAGTACTCCTCCTTGTGACACTTCATTCTCCTGGAAAAATACATCAGAGAGGGTAGTACCTGTCCTCACCATGAATGATCTTCTGGAAAGATACTTCTTTATAAAATTTAATATTTTTCCCTGTATTCCCCATTCTACTAATTGGGATAAAATAAGTCTTTTCCATACTGTGTCGTGTGCTTTTTCTATATCTAATGATATTGCCAGGAGGAGCTTTTTATTTAAAAAAGCATTATGTATTTCATTTTCAATTCTAGCAATGTGGTGTAAAGTGTTGTGATGAGGACTAAATCCACACTGAAATGGGGATAGTAATTGCTTACTTTCTATATACCACACCAATCTTTTATTAATCATTTTTTCAAGCAGCTTGGAAGTACAGCACGTCAGAGATACAGGCCTGAAACTAGTTGATAGTTTTTTATCTTTCCCAGGCTTCAGAATAGGCACAATTATTGACTCATTCCAGAAGTGAGGATAGTGTATACCTTCGAATATCTCATTTAATTTCTTTACTGCTAATTGTTAACTTCACGTTCTTATTACTTAGCACAATCACTCGAATCACTGGTGTTCACTTAGAAAATTGCACTGCACTGATGTTCACTAAAAACTGGACTGAACTGATGTTAAAAAAAAATATGCACTGAAATGTTCAATTAATAAAACTGAAAAACTGCAGGATGACGACCTGATCCCCCCCCCCTCCCTACACCTGACTAAAGAAGAAAGACCAAAAGAAAAATCATGAGTAGAAGAAGGGCCATGCGATGAAAACTAAGCGAAAGAAAACGTGCAAGCATGCAAAATAAAAACAAGTACCTCATGTACACACGCATATAGACGGGATATACACATACATACCGGGCTGTGATGTAGGATAGCATAAGGATTTGGGGTGAAGATTGCCTTTTTTCTGTAATTTATTTATTATCATTATAAGGGGGTTTTCTATATAGGAGTCCGGGTGCTGGTTGTCTGAGGAGACGTGCTGAGAATCACAGTCGATACTGATAGCTAGGGTAACACGAAAGATAGTCGGAGAGTAGGCTAATAGGAGAAAGGGTTAGTAAATAGAGATAGATGTGTTATTGTTTAAGTGTCAGTGTGTGTGTTGTAATTTAGAAGACTGTGTGTAGGTGTGTCGCCTCTTGTGTGTCTACTGTTCCAGTAGGTCTACTAGTCTTGTAGTGAGGTTTGTTGGTCCTAGCCATCGTTCTGGTCGTACCGGTCTTGGGAAGTCGTCGAACAGTCGGTTGTCGGCTTTGCAGTCCGTCATAGAATTTGTGGTAGCGCCGTCTGATGAAAGAGGCGATTGTAGGTATGTTGAGCAGTTGGTGTAGTTCTGGTGCTTTGGTTTGTCTCAAGGATGTATTATATGTGATAGTTTTCAAAAATAGAGTTTTGAAACTGCTGAAGCTGTGTAAGAGTAGACGGAAGAAGAAATCTAAAGAGAGGTGTTCCGTATGTTAGTGTGGGACGTAAGAGCGTCTGTGATCTGAGTATTTGACTAAAGGGAGCGGGCTTTTGTCCTGACCTGCTTTACCTTCCTTGTGAAGTGTGCTCTGAATGTGAGGTGTTTCCCTAGCTGGATTCCCAGGTAGTTGATCTGTTCTGATAGTTTCATTGTTTTGTTAGCAGATTTCCCTTAAGGCAAATCAGCTATTGAGGTCGTACTCATGATGCGAGTTTCCAAATATTTCTTCAAATGTCCATCGATCCTACCCAGGAGATGACGAAAATGAGGTCCGTTCAAAATTATATATTTATATATATATTTGTCTGTTAACGCTCTAGCGGTCGCAATTTTTGTTTGATTGTCACAAACTCGGAATTTAATCGTTTTATGTAAAAAGGAAGATCAAGTTCGTTAATGGCTGAAATCGGACCAGTGGGAGGGGGGGTTTAGAGGGGGGAGTTTTGAAAATTCAAAATATCTCCGTTGTTATGCGTCGGATCGAAAAATTGTATAGAATAAATCTTATTGCCAATTAAATTTACTATAAATATTGTTCTATACATTTATTCTATATCTTGAATATTAACCGAGATATTTGCATTTGTATTCTGCGTGTGGTCGCCAGGAGTAGGCTATGTTCGGACTTTCCGCAGAGAGCTCTGGCGGCCGTTTCCATAACTATACGTCCCTCGTGAATAGGTTTAGAGGTTAGGTTAACTGTTTTTTGGGGCAAGAAACTACTGGATTATTACGCCCTAAATAATGTTTTAGGTTTAGAGGTTTCTTACTACTACAGTTGTAATTAGGCAGATTTCTCTATTGTAAAACTTCACTTGGGAAATCTGCTTAGTTTACGCAGCCCCTGCGTGACGGACTTTTTTGTATCCTAAAGCTACCTGGGCGACTCGCTGACCCGCTACTCTTTCCGAAGGTGAAGAGTAACGCGTCTGTCTTTGTCAGGTTTACTGTTATGTTTATGTCATTCAGTCCTTTTGTCACGTCGTTACAAGCTCTCGGCGAGTGTGAGTGCGTGTTTGTGTGATATGGATGTGCTGTATATCGCGATATCGTCGGCGTAGGCGGTAGGATATTTTTGCGTGTGTGAATTGTTTGCCGATGATGTGTCCTGTGTATATGTTGACCTGATATGCCCGGCAACGGCTCTTGAAGGCGCCAACTCGCCCGCTGATTGGACGGCCCCAGGTCGTCGTCTTGACGGGTCTAGATCTCCTCTCTGGGATGCCTCCATTTTTTTTTTTTGTACTTCTTAAATACGTGATTAAATATATGCATCTTCCAAGTAGCAAAAAAATCCCTCCAGTAGACCAACGCATAATTTCCAACAATACCATATACTTCTCTGATTTAAGTAGATCATCTTTTTGTACTCATTTGCTGTGATTTGTCAAGAACTGTTAGAGAAATGTGAATATAGATCTTATTAGGACAATTCTTTTGTTAATTTACATTAAAAAAATAAAAATTTTATATAAAATGCTGAACCAACAATTCCATTTGATATTATTTTCGTAAACTGCTCTTCAAAATGGCATTAATATGGTTAATGTTCATAAAATAATGAGAGATATGTAGTTATAGAAATTGCCCTAATTTCCATTATACTAATGATAATGCAATCGATGTTGTTAAAGGATTTAATTCTGACAATGGATTCTAGGAAAAATTGTTAGGAGAGTGCTATTGCACAATTTCAGGCATGATTATTTGTTTTCTTCTTATTTATTGAGAATTTCGTTGAAAATTGGATCGATGTATATAATATTTAATCTCTGAGAGGTTTCTGACATAGCAAGAGAGTACTTATACGCAAATCTGGTTAAGTAAGGCTGATGGAGATTCCTGTTCTCTGTGGCCAACAGACTGATTTAATTCAATTACTTTAGGCAGGTTACGGGCCAAAGGTAAGACCTGGATCGATAGGTTGATAAGATAAGCTACATGCCTCCACGATAGAACCTTGGAAGGACGCCACACTCCAATCAGCCAAATATGGCGCTCAAACCCACACATCATCAACAATAACATCAAACTTATGAAAGTTGACTAGTTTATATAAGCACAAATCATTCAAAGAAGCTATATATCATAAATTATTCAATTTTTCTTCCTTTCTTCGAGTCCATATATCTAGAGGTTTAAAACCACCAGACATTTCTTTGCTATCCACTGCTCATGTCAGCTACGATTAAACTGCCCCGCGCTTGCATTTTAGCAGATTTTGCTCCTCTTTCGGGCCGGTTTAATTGTCCAAGAAAATTCAGTTTTGATACTTTTCACCTCCCAAAAAACAGGACTTCAATTTCAAAAACAAAAGCTTCACTCCTATATTCAAATGTCAATTAATAAAGTACCGTTTGACAGTGACTAGATTTGATTTCCTGTTATTGACAGAAGCATGGCCTAATTAAAATAGAGTGGCCTACATTTATGTCAAAAAACAAATATCAAGTTCGTTAAT
The DNA here is from genome assembly GCA_019009955.1 of Riptortus pedestris. NCBI lineage: Eukaryota > Metazoa > Arthropoda > Insecta > Hemiptera > Alydidae > Riptortus > Riptortus pedestris. Next base: position 69,957,276 of record CM032228.1, read on the forward strand.
GGCTGAGATCGGACACGTGGGGGGGGGGGTTTGGAGGGGGATTTTCGAAAATTCGAAATATCTCTGTTACTATACGTCGGATCGAAAACATTATAAAACCAATCTTATTCCAAATTAAATGTACTATACATATTGTTATAAACATTTATTCTCTACATTCAATATTAACCAAGAAATTTGCATTTTTCAGTTTTCAGCATTCAGCGAACCCCCACTCCTACTCATTTCATATTAATAATAAGCCCTAATATCATGAACCACTTTGTTATAAGGTTAAATACCAAATATTGCTTTCATTGAACTTTTACTTTGTGAGATATATGCAAATATCTTCTGTTGGTCCCACCTCCTTCTTATGTTCTTGGACTACTAAAATTTGAGTGATTGAGATAAAAATTATTCTGATTCGTTATAAATTACAGTACTAGATATAGTAAACAGTTTTCAATAAAATTAATATGTTATATTCAGATATATTTCAGTAATTGTTTTTCTTTCCGGTGAAGAATAATTCTATCTATCTGGTCAGCTCTGAGCGGTTGGGAGACCTGTTTGTTTACAATTAAGTAGGCAGGTTATTAAAGATGACTGAAATATTTCTCATTGCCGTATGCATGTATTCACTTAATATTCACGGTGGTGTTGTGCTACCAGAATTTAGATTTATCTATTGTAAAACTTCATGTGGGAAATCTGCTTAGTTTACGCAGCCCCTGAGTGACGGACTTTTTCCTCCACCTGCCAGAATACCAGCTTAGAATATGTTGTGTTTGTTTTCAGGAGGAGGAAGGAAGTGGTAAGAAGCCGGCAAGCAGCGGGAACACAGGACACGGAGTGAAGCTAGGATGGATAGAAGGGGTGCTGATCCCCTGCCTCCTCAACATCTGGGGTGTGATGCTATTCCTCAGGCTGTCCTGGGTCGTGGCTCAAGCAGGCATTGGAGAAACACTACTCATCATACTCATATCTGCAGGTGTATGTGTCATCACCACCCTGTCACTCTCAGCCATATCAACCAATGGAGAAGTCAAAGGAGGTAAGCCCCCTTATCGCTTTCTCTTTGATCCCACTCAATGCTTTGCTTGTTCCAATGTACCTTTAGAACTTGTATACAGCAGTTGAACAATGCAATCACGTACTTGTTACGTCATCGTTTGATTTCTAACATTTTCAAGATTATTATAAGCCATTGAACGGTGTAGAATACGAAATTTCCTTACTTAAGTGAAAAAAATCTTAGTTAAGGAGACATTTGATATTTCCTGTTCAAAATTAAGTAAAAACTTTAGATTTAATTTGTTTTTTTTGACTGAATATACTTCAAATAATTTAACTATTTTTCCCCCACACTAGACATTTACTAATGGTCTAATATGACTATAAAACCAAAACAATCTAATGTGGACATGACTTCCTATTACACCAGTTAAATAAAATATATAAAATACTGCAATATTTACATCTACAAATATTTCATTAAAAGTGACATATGATATCTTAGTTTCAGTTTAACTGAACAAAGATTGTAATAAAACATAAATTGTAAATCTCTTTATGTCTCTAAACAAAAAAAGTCCGTCACGCAGGGGCTGCATTAACTAAGCAGATTTCCCTCGTGCACCAAAATTTGCATTTATCTCAAAAAGTAAAAGTTCAATGAGACCAGTACTTGGTATTCAAGCTTAGAATAAAGTAGTTCATGATATAATAGCTTATTGTTAATATGACATGAGTAGGAGTGGGGGTTTACTAAAGGCTGACAACTAAAAAATCCAAATATCTCGGTTAATATTCAAGATACGGAAAATACTTGTATAACAACATTTATAAGCAATTAAATTTGCGACAATATTTCTCCTATACACAAGATTGGTCCTACACAATATTTCGATTCAACTTATAATTGCGAAGATATTTCGAATTTGAAGAAATGTTTCAAAAATCGCGTCATGAGTTCCCTTAAGGGAAATCTATCAAAAGATAAGTCCGTCAGCCAGATATACGTAAGCAGGTATCCCTCGTATAACACACTTGTGATATCACCTCACCAAATATTCTCTATTTCTTCTTAAAATAACGGTAACGTTTGAAGTTTCAAATATCACTTTCCTTTCTTCTTTCGTTTTCTCCTAACCTTCACAACCCACCCGGCATCACCAGCTACCGGGTAACCCACCCCCAGTGTTCCATTACACCCAATCACAATTACCCCCGCCCTTAAAAAGGAACTAAGTTCAGTAGAAGGGGAACTATCATTTCTCACCCCCGGTAGGTTGCACTACCTTCTTACAGCCAATCAACTGAAGCTGGGCCTCAGATAAAAAATAAAAAAAAAAAAAAGGTTTCAACCCCCCCCCCCCTCCTAATTCCGGGTCCTATTTCTGCCATTAACTATTTTTAGTGATGAACGAAACAGTTAAATACCGAGAATTGTGTAGAACAAATAAACATTTTCGAGTTGAAAGTGAAATCTTAAATAATGACGTCATCACACAACGTATTTGCGAGTACCTCATCTAGTAAATAAATATCGGTTGAAAACAATGTTTGGTATTTAAGCTTCAAATGAAGTGGTTCATTATATAACAGAGTATAGTTTATGTGAAATGAGTAGGAGTGGGGGTTTATGGAAGGCTGAAACTAAAAACTCCAAAAGATAGAGAATAAAACTATATAAAATATTTATAGTAAATTTAATTTTCAATAAGATTGATTCTATGAAAAAAAAAACAACCTTAAACACAATGTGCATTATTAAAGAATTAAATTTTGATGACTTTTTGAAAGGTGCCACTTTTCGTTAATTTGAAACTAATTTATTTTCAAAATTCTGTTATTTGTTTAGCAAGCTTTTTTTGTTAACATGCTTTGAGTATTAAGAAAATAAATCAATCAACAAAACACCTAAAAGAAGAAGAGGACGATAAAAGCCAGAATAGTAACGAGCATAGTTAAACCGACGAAAGTTAAACGTTTAGAATGTTAAACTTGAGCCCATTGCCCATTTGAGTTCAGAGCTACAAAATTATCACGTTTTAAAAAGGATCTTCTTTGCGTTGTGAAGTTGTTATCCTAACTTTTCTGTAGTTAAAAGGTGCTAGTCTCTCGTTCATGAAAAATGTGAATACTTGAGCACAAATGTAACTTTAATAATATTGGCAAAACGTATTAAGGAAACTTAGCGCGACATATAAAGAACTCGTTTCTTATTTATGAATGAATAATTGTCATTTCACTTTCAAATTTCTCTCCTCTCGCAAAACTGAAATGTGAAATTCTGTTTCCTTTGGATTCATTTTATTATTCATTGATTTTTTCCCTTGAAGTTAAAACTCCATAATAACTTTTTTTTTTTTTATTTTTTTTTTAAAGAATACGGCCAGAAAGACACAATCCTCTACCCTAAATTCTCCATACATAAAACATTTTAGATTATAACGTCTTGTGAAAAACCTAACTGAATTTCCTATGGGAAAATATAAGAATGATATTGTTCGAATTAAAAAAAATGTAAAGAAGTTTAAAACTGCATTAAATTACATTTTTCTTTACACAGTTATCTTAGTATACAAGTGAAATTTAATACATCTATTTTATCAATAATGTTTGAATATTAAAATGACTGTGTATTACGTTCAACGTAACTTTTATAAAATAAAATCATCTAGTGTCTTATAGAGAGTGTACGTAAATTTTTCTACAAAAAGGTACTGTAAAAATAGAATATAACGCTTTATTATGAAGACAAATACAAAAGTAGTAAAATAAGAAAATAAACAGTACATGAACCAGAGAAGCGAGTATTTATACTCAAGTACGTATTGAATGCCTCAAGGTGAAACTTTAAGCAAATAAACTATCCTCTTCCAAGGTTGCTGGAAAAAAAATGTATACCCTACTTTTACTTTAATGCTACTGTTTTAAAGATTCCTGTGTTTTTTTTTTTTTAATGTTTCCTAAATATGTTATTGAATAGCAGATCTCTGGACATGCGCTCCTCTATGCTTTGAAGGTTTAGCCTAAACAAAGTGCCGTGCTTGCTTGTCTTCAATCTCGTCTTGAATTGTTGAATGGATGCCAAGACTATTTTTAGACTGAGCAACTGGAGAATTAAATTCTAATTAGCAATTATACTGTTTGGTTTATTATGATGGACAGTTTTAATTACCAGATGTTTAGACAAAATATTATTTCTTAGTTGATTCGTTAAAACTCACGTATAAAACATATTCATTGGAACGTTAGGGTTCATCATCAAACAATCCTTAGAATTTTGAATACTTCATCTAACGGTCATTAAATGATAGGCTAGAATCTGAAAGGCATACATGCAACTATTCAAAAGGCACTTTCTAGAAAATGAACGATTTGAAAACGGAAACAATTTTGAAATTATGATACTAAATATGTTAGAAATCAATTGTATAATTATAAAGATACGTGCTCTTCCATGTTGAAATTTTTTAAAAAAAAACAACAGAAATCCTCACTAGAGGTCTACCAATGTAACGTCTAACTGCTCTGAAATAACATTATTTTTGACATTGGAAGATATTTCTTTTTCTGTAAGAAATACTACTTTGTTTTCGAAGATTTCTAAAAATATTTTTAATTATTATGCAATTCACACTAAACGCAAGTTGTAATAATTCGCGCTAAGTCGGAATTATAATTGGATGACGACGGGCATTTAAAATAAGACTGAAGTAATGAATTTTGTTCCTTTGAGGTTAATATAAGACAGGGATTAATGACGATGGATTCAATAAAACATTGATTAAATCAGTTGTTCGCTGGCTTAAGTAAAACTGTGGCCAAGAAAGCAACGCGAAAGACTAAAAATGATATAATTGCAGTTGAGCTAAAAACTTTTTCACATCTAATTAATTAGGGTCTCAGGTTAGCCATGTGAGTGAAAGCGTTGACCTTAATCTCACATGGTAAACCTAGAGTGGAGACTTCGATTCCAGCCTGGACAAAGGAATTTATTTAGTGGCGGAATTCATTAAATACTGTCCCACCCTTGCTAGAAAAGGGTGGTAACCTGTAGAAACCCGTCCCAATTAGCCTTAGTTGGAAAAAGAGGACGTTAATAAATAAATAATAAAATAATAATTAGTTCTAGAATGTTGCCAATTTAGTTTAATAATTCGAAAAAAAATGTTTTGGCGTTTTTCTCCCAATGTTGAAACAGCAGAGTTTTTTGTGAAAAGCCAATATTTACAAAAGTTGTTTTAACTCTACAAAATTGGTATTATCCAGGAAATTTTGTGTACTTATATACGTTCTAAAACTAAAAATAATTTCACTAAAATTGTCACAATCTTGATTCATTTAGGTTAAGAAGGGTTCTGCAATATAATGTATTTTTTCTTATTTTAATTAGACAATTAAAAAAAAGCTTTAAGGAGCTCTCTTCCAAGCATAGTTAAACGTGTAAGAATTTACCAAAAGTGGCAGTCCTATAAGTTTCTGTGGCAGTCCTATTGTTAGTTCTGTTGGGAGCTCCCAAGAACTATGGCTCCATTAGTATTTCGAATTTCGTAGTTCGCCTCCCCCCACCTTTGTCTGGCCGGATAATAAGAAAGACGACACTTGGTTGGTTTCGCATCACTGTATATATATTGGCGTTATATTATTTTTATTAGTCTACTATTTAGTCGATTTGGCATCAAAATAAAGTTCTTCATTTATTATACGAATTATTTCGCTCGTGCTAGCCATGCTTTTATGATTTTGGTAAAATTCTCTTGATTTTTCTATATTTTTACTTTCTTGTACGAGTAAAGGAATTATTGGAAAAGCGAAAAATGTTTGTTTTCTTATTTAAAAGATACTGAATTTCACATTTTGACCCTTTCTTGGTCTATTTAGACTATTTTCAGGGTGACGCAAGTATACATTTGGGTCGTTTGTAGAATTGCTGTAAAATTAGGAGTTGTGCACCTCCTCTTTCGATTAAAATCGAAGAACTAGGGGGGGGTGAGGGAGTTATGGAAGACAACAGTAAAACTTTGCGCATTACGCCCTACCTATTAGTGATACAGTAGATTTGTATAGGACTAATTAGTAAATTATGTTTTATGACAACTTTTGATCTGATGGACTGGAACCGTGATATCACATGTCACTTTCAAATGAAATAATTGTAAATGCAGCGCAGTAAAACATTTTGATTATTTAATATAATACGTGTAGAAGCATGTCATATGGTGTCCAAGTCTGAATTGTTTTAATTTTATAGTCAGAATTGACGATAAGTAAATAACTAATGACATTTAAGTGTAAGAGAGAAAAATAAAGCAATTTTCAGCCGTTTCGGAAATGCATTCCATTCATAAATTCAACTAAATCAAAATGTTTCATTAGACTGGAATAGCCTACTTTTAAGTTGAGTAATTCTCGCTTTTCAAACGGTCGAAGTGAGGCATCTTATTGGGAAATTTTGGGTACGAGCGAAGGTATTTTTCTTACAAGTTGGGACCTGTGCCTGTAGCTCAGTTAGCAAAGGACTGGGATATAGAACCAGATGCAGCATGTGTAAACAATTTTTCTTTTTCAAATAATAAGTAACTAAATTCTTAACTTCTGATTGATTCTAAACCTGGATTTAATGCCCTCCGTGGGCACAAGAAATCATTTAGTGACGGACTCAACGAATAAAATCCTAACTCCCAATCTGGCTAGAAAAAAGGTCTATCTCTTACAATAAGTATTATTATTAATTGGAGTTTAATTGATCTAATGATTAATATTTATTTACAGGTGGCGTTTATTACATCATTTCGAGGTCTTTAGGCCCAGAGTTCGGTGCCTCTGTGGGTTTGATATTAGCGTTCGCGAACGCCGTTGCAGCCTCCATGAACACCATTGGGTTCTGCAACTCTCTGAACGACCTCCTTGCCGAGTACGGCACCAAGATCATCGACGGTGGTGTAAATGACGTCAGAATTGTCGGTGTCATTGCACTGCTCGTTATGGTCATCATATGTGCTGTAGGGATGGAATGGGAGTCTAAGGTGAGTTGAATTAATATACATTACACAAAAAAAGGAAGATAAGTCCAAGGCATAGTAACAACAATACTTCATTATGAACATCATTAGAAAAACAGATAAACTAAGTAATAGAATTTTACATTCTATGTGTTTATATACGTAGGAACAGCTGTTCTTTCATAAAACATATGTGAATCGTTTTTCTAAGTGTGTAGAAAGAAAAAAAAAGTATATATATATATACATATACATATTTTATTTCTTTTATTAGTTACATATCTTTTATTATATTACATTAAATAAAATCTTTTATTATATTACATAAAATTCGTGTATATATATATATATATATATATATATATATATATATATATATATATATATATATATATTCGCGGACCCGTCAGACGTTGCCCTGCATGATATTTAAAGCGATTGGGATTTTTAATTTAATAATACTATGTTTAAAACAAAAGTTACTTTTAATAACACAGAAAACAACTTTTGTTATGAGCACGTTTGCCTAAAAATAAATAGAAAATGAAATATCGCGAATTTTTTATTCAGGTCTCCCTTATAACCCCCACTCCCGTTCGAACCTAAAAAATTTAATATAGCTTATAATCATGGAAGAACTAATGCTAATTTAAATATGTATAGAGTTTTGTTAAGTTCGGTTCAATCGTTAGTGCCCAATAGAATTGTTGGCTCCCCACGTGCTGGAAAGACACACTAGTGATCTCATCTTCCTGCCTATCCCGACTGAAAATACGAATTACTCGGTTCGTATTTCAGTTAGGAAAAATGCAGAGAATATCAATTGTAGACCATCAATTTGGTTCTCTAAGCTTTTACGATCATAATTGAAGAGATATTATGAATTTTCGAACCCCCCCCCCCACATTCTTGGCTCGAATTCAGTCACTAAAAATATGATCTTTACCGATGACTGAATCAGTTTAATATTCAGTATGGCATTGATCAAATGGCTAATCGGAAGAGGATTAGCCATGCTTAGTGCGCATGATTAGTGCGTACACTCAAAATAAAGAATGGCGAGCTGAAACCTTTCTTCTGCATTATTCATTTAATTAGTTTTCGTTTTGGCATTTCCACTCCGTTACTGTCAAATATTATATAGTCGTATTCCTGTTTTATTCGTCAGTCATAAATGCACTTTCATCAATTTTAAAACTTTGTAAATTGCTCGGCCTAAGTCGTCAGCACTTGGAGTCAGTCTACTATTTGATCATTAGGTTTATTGGCCCATCACATAGCGGGTGGGATACGTCAGTATATCATCGCTACGTCGTTGCCATAGCTATCGGTAATTACTGGCTGATCACGTAGTTCATAGCATAAACTTTATACCTCGCTGGACACGAAGACAACATCGTTAGGGACAGCTAATCCATACAGGCATGTAAACAGCCTACGTCACAAGATAAACAAACTTCCTCAAATGAAGATAACAACTAATAGCTGACCAAAGGATTATATAAATACAGGAAATTACATGGGACTGCCGAGTACAACTAAAGACTGGCTTGAGGATGGTATCAGCTCCCAAAGCACAATGCCACGTACTCGACGATCAGCCAGTAATGATGGCATCTACCGACAGCTATGACAATAGTATTAATTTTATTATTTACTATTTTGTTATTTTCAATTTTTTTCCTTGTTTTACTTTACTTAAATGCTGCTATAAATGTATACAATTTTAATCATTGTATAAAAACGTTTATATTTTTAGTTTTTGTTGAGTCTAGTGCTTTTCGACTTGTCCCGTTGAGTCTTTGTAAATATTTTTCGAATGGTAACTGGATAAGGAAGAAAAAGGGGTTTAAAGGGGGCTAAAATAAAACGTTTGAATTAACACCGTTATTTTGAGTGGAAGCCAAGCATATAATCAGTTTTCTTAATAGTTTAATGTTCTATAATTTTTGTGCCTTATTAGAGCTGCGTAGCCTGGAGCAAAACCGCCGGGCGACTCTCGGGAGTCCGTTTAAAATTGTATATATACAACTAAGGTAATCGGCTTCGCTCGGGAAATCATTTGAGGCGGAAAGATAGTATTTTGTTTTTGGCAAGGCTTCTACATGCACAACTACACTTCCCCCGTCTGGGCGCATTGTTTTTCCGTAAGGGTCATTTGGGCGACTTATAGAAAAGAAATTTTAGATTTGAAGAATAAATGAAAATAAGTCCCTAGACATTCCCTCTCCACTGTTGGACACACCGTGAATAATTCAAATTATAATCATGCAAAGCATTTATTATAATTAAATATCATTTACAATGTACGTATTTCGTAGCTAAGGTACCCGGCGATGCCCGGGAAATCATTGTTGACTGACTAATGATGGAAATTTTATAGCAAGACTTCAGTGTGTACACACAACTGCAATTACACTTCCCCTCACGACGTATTGTTTTTTCCGAAAGGTCCTGGTAACTTTTGGGGACTATTAGAATAGAAATTTTAGTTTTGAAGAATAAATTAAAATGTGTTCCTAATCAATCTCTCCGCACTTTTTGACACACTGTTTTTGAATAATTCAAACTATAATCATGGATAGCATTTATTATAATTAAATACCATCTATAATGTACATGTTTCCTGTCAAAAATCAATCCGAGCACCTATAGTTCAAGCATAGGTTTGTAGATAAGATTATATTCGTAATAGTAAATCTTAGTGGAAAATGACTTTTTTTTTCTAATCGTTGAATAATGGTAACATTATTAAACTGAAATGAGCGAAGAAAGTGAAACATTTTGCAATAGAGTGAAGAAAGTGAATTGCCTTCTTAATTAGTAATAAGTATAAATTAAAAAATAATTTGAAGTTGGAAATTAAATGCTTTTAAATGTTTCTTAACATTGTAAGATTTTATTTTAACAAAATAAATTGAAATGTGAATGAATTATTGGTGGAAATAATCAATATATTTTAAAATTTAAATATAATTATAATTGCCTCCCTTGTTTATAACCTGCACTTGTTTATAACTGCACTACTTCACAATCATCACTAGTTGTTTTATAACTATGCTTATAACCTTTCACAACCATGCTTATAACCTACCAACAACATACCATAATCTTCACAACATCCTAATTTTGTTCATATTCTGGTTAGATCTGATCATGTATTACACGATTACAGACAAATTTAATATTACACTCGTGACGAAAGTAGAATTTACAACTCTCGTGAAATTACCACACTCGCTTCGCTCGTGTGGGTAAACGTTTCACTCGAGTTGTAAAATGATCTACTTTCGTCACTTGTATAATAAATAACTATTTCTCCATATGAACACTATTAGTAATAAGAATAATTTATTTCACTTACTCCATGCGCATTATGTTACAATAGCATTCCGAATTCAGTCCTAGGCACTTATAACAATTTAAATGTGAAAATCAGAAACTGAATCTCTTGTGATAATTTATATTCATAAATAATAAGGTTAACCTCTGTGCGTGTTAACTGGACCGCTGAGGCGTGATCCCCTAACTCCCCAAGAGAGGATAATCTCTGTTCAGAACCGTGTTTAATCTCCAATGAGTCTTGAGAAACTGATTCCGGGATTAATTTACATTTACTTATTCTAATCAATAATTGAATGGCGAAACGTATATTAGAGTCATACCTATCCCGGTAAATAAAAAAATAACAGGTACTTGGATTAATAAGAAGAAAGTTAAAAATCATACATGACCGAAAAGCTCAATCAAACGAATGTGTCTTACTCCTGCGATTCACTCAGCTAGGCTACCCTTCCACAAGCAGATAGCATCAATAATATTGACAATAATGATTAATTTGCTTGGATTGGATTAAAAAGTACTAACGAGAGAGGCACCTCCAAGCGGAATAACGATTAAAGAAATGCTAGACTTCTTGAATATCACGGAAAAGCTTTTAAAGGCTCGACAATTTGCTTGTAATATTTTTTTAGACAAGGGTGCTTAACGAGTCTCTTCGCCTGTCTCCCTCTATACGTTTGTACCTAATTAACCTGTTGTTAAATCTGAAGGGTACAACTGTTGTTTGTTCCAAACAAAAAAAGTCCGTCACGCAGGGGCTGCGTAAACTAAGCAGATTTCTCATGTGCTGGTTCGACAACGTGTTTTCGCATCTCATCAAATATTGTCTATTTCTTTGTAAAAAAACGGATGAGTAGAAAATGGGGTTTACTGAAGGCTGAAAATAAAAAAGCACGAATAACTCGCTTAATAATTGAGTTAAGAGAAAACGCATAGAACAACAATTGTAGACCATGAATAGTTTAACAAAATTGGTTCTATAACATTTTTTGATATAATTTATAAAAACGGAGATATATTAAATTTTCAAAATTCCCCTCTATTCCAGGTCCACTTTAGCCAATAACAAATATGATCTTTAAACGTAAAATCTTGATTAATGACGCCATTACACAACGAAAATGCATGTATCTTGCATAATAAAGGTATCTTGAAAACAATACTTAGTTTTCAAGCTATTAATATAGTGGTTCATTATATAACAGCTTATTTTTAATATGGCATGAGTAGGAGTGGAGGGTTTGCTGAAAGCTGAAAACTGAATAATCGAAATATCTCGGTTCATTCATTCATGATATGAATATATACATAACAACATTTATAGAACGTTAAATTTTCAATAAGATTGATTTTACACCATTTTTCGATCCGACGTATAATAAGGAAGATATTTCGAAAATCCTCCTCCCTAACCCCCCCCCCCTCCCTCCAGTCCAATTTCAGCTGTTAACGAACCTGATCTTTAGTTTTACATAAAACAAAAATTTCGATGTATATAATATTTGCAACAGACTTCATTTTCATCATCTTCTGAGTAGGATCGATAGACATTTGAAGAAATTTTTCTAAAATCGCGTCGTGAGTGAAACCTCAATAGGTGTTCCCTTGTGGGAAATCTGCTGACAACCATTAAAAAGTGAATATAGGCCTAATCCTTCCTCTATCTAACGACATTAGGGGTAAGGGGTAAGACAAAAAAAATGAAATAATTACTGAGTTCTCCATTTTGTGAGGGAAGCAGCCTTTGAGAGTGAGTTATAAGGGTGAGGTGGATAGGCCATCTTGCCCGAGTGAGCATACACTGTCATTGATCAAAGAAGATAAATAATGTCAGGCCACCTAATTGGATGAGCAGACTTCACCGCTGCAGCAACACTCGCTACAACAAACGCTAGGATCCCTGTCTACAGCACTCCTGTCATGACCGTAAATATTAATTAATTTAATAAATTTCCCCTTAAGGAAAATAAGCTGTGTGTTTTTTAGCAGATTAATCAGCTTTTGATCACATGACGCAATTTTCGAAATTTTTCTTCAAATGTCCATCGATCCTACCCAGGAGATGACGAAAATTGAGGTCCGTTCAAAACTGTATATATATATATATATATATATATATATATATATATATATATATATATATATATGTCTGTTACTGCTCTAGCGGTCGCAATTTTGGTTTGATCGATACCAAACTCGATCATGAGTCGTTTTACGTACAAAGAAAGATCATGTTCGTTAATGGATAAAGTCGGACCACGGGAAGGAGGGGTTTAGAGGGGGAGAATTTTGAAAATTCGAAATATCTCCGTTACTAAAAGTCTGATCCAAAAAGTGTATAGAATGAATCTTATTGAAAATTAAATGTATTATAAGTATTCATATATATATATATATATATATATATATATATATATATATTCCCTATCTTGAATATTAACAGAGATATTTGCATTTTCCAGATTTCAGCCTTCAGTAAACCCCCACTTCTACTAGTGTTACCTAAACAATACTCTGTTATATAACAAACCACATTATTTGAAGCTTAAATATTGTTTTCCAGAGACCTTTATTATACGAGATACATGCAAATATGTTCTTGTGACCCCTCCCCCCTCTCCCTCTTAAATTCTTGGACTACTAAAATTTGATTGATTGAGATAAAATTTATTCTGATTCATTATAAATTACAGTACTAGATATATTACATAGTTTTCAATAAAATTAATATGTTATATTCTGATATGTTTCCGTTATTGTTTTTCTTTTCGGTGTCGGATAGAAAAACAATAACTGAAAGCCGTTGGCAGACTTGTTTGTTTACATTTGAGACGCTTTCCTGCTGGGAGGGGAAAGATTTCTTATTACCGTTTGTATTTATTCACCTAATATTCATGGTGGTGTAGTGTCAGCAGTATATAGGTTTATCTATTGTATAACTTCAAAATCTGCTTAGTTTACGCAGCCCCTGCGTGCCGTGCCACCTTTTTTTATGTTTTATGAAGTATCCCTGCAGGATTTCCCATAATCCTTTAGTAATGATAATACCTGGCAAAAAAGTCTCTTTTTTCTTCCTTTTTTAAAATAGCATCAAATCAAAATCGTAATTTTTATACTTGAAAAAATAAATAAAATAAAAGTATTATAAAAAAGTAAATGAAATTAACAGTTACATAACTACACGTATAAATAATAATTTATTATATATAAGAGTTTAAAGCAGTTTAGGCATCAGTTCAGCCCAACCCTACAAATTTTAAGATCAGAAAGTCATAGTTGTATTCCAACAATAATTGCGGTTTAGTAGCTGGCCAAGGTCCATTTTGAAGAACTAGCAGATTTCCTCAAGGGAAAGCGCCTATTGAGGATAATGGTGCGATTTTCAAAACATTTCCTTAAATGTCCATCGATCCTACCTAGGAGATGACGAAAATGAGGTCCATTAAAAATTTTATATATATATGTCAAGGTGAAACAGCGAAATCTGGAGAATGTCGACATTCACCGGCGAATGACAATATTCACATAGTCGCTTGGTGTATGTCCGAAATATTTGCTAAATACCCTTATTTCTGACTTTCATCGGTGAATGCCGACATACACGGGTGAGGGTCCGAATGTACAAGAATGTAATAATGAAATATTCGATCTTTCACCGACGTATTTCGTGTTTGTTGACATTCTCTGATTTCGGTCTTTCACGGTAACATATACATATATATATATATATATTTGTCTGTTCACGCTCTAGAGATCGTAATTTTTGTTTGATAGTTACCAAACTGGATATTCAAACGTTTTATGTAAAAAGAAAGATCAATCGATGGCGGAAGGTCAATAAAAAATAAAAACATGAAATGAATATTAAAATAATTTTAGCAGATTTCCCTTTGGGAAATCAGTTATTGAGGTTGTACTCATAACGCGATTTTCTAAAATTTTCCTCTAATGTCCACCCCCAGGAGATGCCAAAAATGATGACCGTTCAATACTATATATATATATATATATATATATATATATATATATATATATATATATATAGGTCGCAATTTTTGTTTGATCGTTACCGAACTAGATATTTAAACGTTTTATGTAAAAATAAGTATCAAGTGCTTAATGGCGGAAATCGGACCATTATTTTAGACCAGATTGAAAAAGTGTATAGAACAAATATGATTGCGAATTTCATATTCTATAAATATTTTTATAAGTGTTTTTCCCATTATCTTGATTATTAACCGGATATTTGTATATTTTTAATTTTCATCCACCAGTCCTACTCATGTCATATTAATAATAAGCTGTTATATTTTGAACTACTTTATTCAAAGCTTATGTAAATACCAAATATTGTCTTCATTGAACTTTTAATGTGTGGGATACATGCAAGTACGTAATGTGATGTGTCATCAATTAAGACTTTCCTGTCATTACTAGAAAAAGTTCATTTGATCTATACAATTCTCAATATTTAACCCTTAATGTTCATATAACAACTTAATGTTCATATTCGTTAGTGGCTGAAATCGCACCAGAGCTAGGGGAGGTGAGAAAGAGGGGTTTGAAATTTCAAAATATCTCCTTTATTATGTGTTCAGATCAAAAAATGTTATTGATCCAACTACTGATGCTCTACAATTGTTCTATACTTTTTGTCGTAACTCATATATTAAGCGAGTTATTTGTTCTTCAATGTTATCAGGCATCAATAAAGCCTCACATCTGCTCAACAAATTTTTACAAAAAAATATAAAATATATGGTAAGATGAGATCAAGAGAGTGTTATAACTGCACATGGGTAATCTGCTTAAAGTTAAGCAGCCCATCATGACGGACTTTCAATTTCTGAACTGTCCACATGATGCCTCATCAGAACAACAATAGAAGCCAAAATATTTTGGACACAATAATATGCTATATTAAATAAGAAAAATGAAACAATTATCATTAACAGAGGTAGAAATGGGATGGAAAACAATTATTTGGCCATCTATGCTGGGCTTCTTCTAAAGCCCAGTGTTATTTTGATACACAAATATATATATATATATATATATATATATATATATATATATATATATATATATATATATATATATACTAGCTGAGATACCCGGCTTCGCCTGGGAATTCATTTGAGGCTGAATGTTGATGGTATTTTTTTGGCAAGGCTTTACTTTGCATAATATTTTGACATTTCCCCGTCCCAGTGTTTAGGGTTTATACCCGTCGTTTTTTTTTTTGTAAGACTTCACTGTCCTCCAAATTGTCATATTTCCCGTCTCCTGTGCATTATGCATAGATTTCAGCTATTAAGGACAAAATATTAACATAGATTTGAATAAATTTTTCCCGGTGAGGTACCTGGTAGTTCATATTGGACAGAATTGTTGAGCATATCAATATTTCTACGCAAATTACTTTAGTTTTACTGTATATCTCGTTTATAATTCGGTATACGAAAAATGTGTATATAACAAAAGTTACTCTAAATAACAAAATAAACATCTTTTGTTATGTGCATATTTGCAGAAAAACCAATAGAAAACGAAATACCGCTATTTTTAAATTCAGGCCTTCCTTACAACCCCCACTACTGCCAGTCCCTAGAAATGTTGGTATGGCTTATTATAATGAATACATTAGTGCTAATACACATACCGAGTTTTATTTAGATCGGTTGGGTCTTTTGTCCCAAATAAAATTGTTCACTTCCGCTATATGTTTTAGCGTATATCTCGTTTATAATTCGGTATACGAAAAAAGTTTATATAACAAAAGTTACTCTAAATAACAAAATAAACAACTCTTGTTATGTTCATATTTGCCGAAAACGAATAGAAATCGAAATACCGCTATTTTTAAATTCAGGCCTCCCTTACAACCCCCACTCCTGCCCGTTCTTAGAAATGTTGGTGTAGCTTGTTATAATGAAAGCGTTAGTGCTAATACACATACCGAGTTTTATTTATTTCGGTTGGGTCTTTTGTCCCAAATAAAATTGTTCACTTCTGCTGTAGGTTTTAGCGTATATCTCGTTTATAAATCAGT
This sequence comes from Riptortus pedestris, assembly GCA_019009955.1. Taxonomy (NCBI): domain Eukaryota; kingdom Metazoa; phylum Arthropoda; class Insecta; order Hemiptera; family Alydidae; genus Riptortus; species Riptortus pedestris. Next base: position 69,973,668 of record CM032228.1, read on the forward strand.
ATATGAAAAAAGTGTATATAACAAAAGTTAATCTAAATAACAAAATAAACAACTTTTGTTATGATCATATTTGACGAAAAACCAATAGGGAACGAAATATCGCTATTTTTAATTTCAGGCCTCCCTTATAACCCCCACTCCTGTTCATCTCAGAGAATTTTAATATAGCCTAAAGTCTAAGTTGGGTTAGTACTAATATACATACCAAGTTTCATAAAATTCGGTTCAGCCGTTTATGCGTGAAAAGGTAACAAACAAACAAACAAACAAACAAACAAACAAACAAACAAACAAACAAACAAACAAACCAACAAACATACACGAAAGAAACGAAATGCAGTTATGGTGTCTATGACATGTGAAACGAAAAGTTATCGTGAAATTTCGCGAAAAAAATCAATGTACAGACAGAGGTTACAATTTTATATATATATATATATATATATATATATATATATATATATATATATATATATATATATATATATATATAAAACTAGCTCAAATACCCGGCTACGCCCGGGAATTCATTTGAGGCTGAATGGTGATGGTATTTTTTAGCAGGCTTTACATTGCACAATATTTTGACATTTAGCCGTCCCAGTGTTTAGGATTGATACCCGTCTTTCCCGTGGATTTGCTAATAATAGAATTATTTGTTCGATAAGGCTTCACAGTCTTCGATATTTTTATATTTCCTGTCTCTTATACATGTAAATATGGTGAATTTTTATTTCAGGTTTCCCTTTTAACCCCCCTCCCGTTCAAACCTAAAAATTTTAATATAACTTATAATCATGGAAGAATTAATGCTAATTGACATACCGAGTTTTGTTAAGTTCGGTTCAGCCGTTAGTGCCCGCTAAATTTTTAAAAAATCAATGTACAGACAGAGGTTACAATCTATATATATATAAAATTGTAACCTCTGTCTGTACATTGATTTTTTTCGCGAAATTTCACGATAACTTTTCGTTTCACATGTCATAGAAACCATATCTGCATTTTGTTTCTTTCGTGTATGTTTGTTTGTTTGTTTGTTTGTTTGTTTGTTTGTTACCTTTTCACGCATAAACGGCTGAACCGAATTTTATGAAACTTGGTATGTATATTACTACTAACCCAACTTAGACTTTAGGCTATATTAATTTTCTCTGAGGCGAACAGGAGTGGGGGTTATAAGGGAAGCCTGAAATTAAAAATAGCGATATTTCGTTTTCTATTGGTTTTTCGGCAAATATGCACATAACAAAAGTTGTTTATTTTGTTATTTAGAGTAACTTTTGTTATATACACTTTTGTCGTATACCGAAGTTTAAATGCGTTATACGCTAAAAATTATAGCGGGAGTCAACAATATTATTTGCCAAATATGACTCAACCGAACTAATTAAAACTCGGTATGTGTATTAGTAGTGAATCTTTCATTATAATAAGCCATACCAACATTTCTATGGACGGGCAGGAGTGGGGGTTATAAGGGAAGCCTGAAATTAAAAATAGCGATATTTCGTTTCCTATTGGTTTTTCCGCAAATATGCACATAACAAAAGTTGTTTATTTTGTTATTTGGAGTAACTTTTGTTATATACACTTTTGTCGTATACCTAAGTATAAATGAGTTATACGTTAAAACTTTAGCGGGAGCCAACAATTTTATTGGGCACTAACGGCTAAACCGAACTTAACAAAGCTCGGTATGTCAATTAGCATTAATTCTTCCATGATTATAAGTTATATTAAAATTTTTAGGTTTGAACGGGAGGGGGGTTAAAAGGGACGCCTGAAATAAAAATTCACCATATTTACATGTATAAGAGACGGGAAATATAAAAATATCGAAGACAGTGAAGCCTTATCGAACAAATATTCTATTATTAGCAAATCCACGGCAATGACGGGTATCAATCCTAAACACTGGGACGGGTAAATGTCAAAATATTGTGCAATGTAAAGCCTGCTAAAAAATACCATCACCATTCAGCCTCAAATGAATTCCCGGGCGAAGCCGGGTATCTGAGCTAGTATATAGATAATTTTCAAAAATACCTCAAATCAAAAGTAAGAGCAGCCTTGAAGAAAAGAAAAGTAAATTTTATTTGGACCAATACATAAGTATTATACACAAATGGATGTTATTATACAAGATTTGTTACAAAATTAAGAGATTTTGGTACAATTTAGGACGTAGACGTCCTTCAGTTATTGCACCTAAATTATAATGAGTTGCTCCACTTGACATCGGGAGGCTTGAATGATACTTCCTTACAAGTTGTTGAAGATGTACTGAAATAGGAGCAACCTCCAATTCCCTGTGGATTTGGCTGTTCCTAACAAACCAGGGAGCATTCGCCGCTATTCGAAGTACTTTGCTCTGGAAGGACTGTAGTCTCTTTTTGTGTGTGTTGCTGATGCCCAGCCTTGAGAAGTATACTTCCTAAGAAGAGGGTAGCTCTGCTGTTACTATTTTTATATGAATTTAATAAGTAGATGATAAAAACATGTAAGATGTACCTACTTATTTTATTCTTTTTGTTTAATAGGCTCAAAACTTTCTACTAGTTGTTATAGTCGCGGCAATATTTGACTTCTTAATTGGAGCTATAGTTGGTCCTACTTCAGATATGGATAGAGCAAAAGGTTTTGAAGGATTTTCTTGTAAGTAATATTCATAAATTTCAGTGCAATAAGGATATTATATTATTATAGTTATATTTAAATTATTAAGTTCATAATGAATACTGTTAGTTTGTATGAACACATATCTACCACATTATGTATATTATAATAATACCTCTATCATTAATTTCTATTTTATATTTAGGGCAAACATTCAAAGATAATTGGGGAAATGATTACCGATTGAGTGAAGGATTGGTTCAAGATTTTTTTTCAGTGTTTGCAATATTTTTCCCATCTGTAACAGGGATACAAGCTGGAGCAAATATTTCCGGAGACTTAAAGGTAGAGGAAGTGAAGCAATCAAATTTAATAGACTTTAATAAATATCAAACTTGATTAATTTTTTTTTTAAATATATTAGGATCCTGCTGATGCCATTCCAAAAGGTACACTTCTCTCTCTACTTATAACAATGTTTTCATATGCACTGTTTGTATTATTTGCTGGTGGGTCTGCGTTGAGGGATGCTAGTGGAAATATTACAGATTTGCTCCAACCTACGTTCCCTTGTATTCAGGATGGATCATGTCATTATGGTCTTCATAATGATTACACTGTAAGTATCTTCATTATACATTTTTTTAAATTTCAATATTTGAAATTTATTTAACTCAAACTTTGCTAAATTTATTCATTGAACAATCAGTGGTGTGTGTTTGTGTGTGTGTGTGTGTGTGAGTAAGTGAGTGTTTTGAGGTGTCAATGTTGAAGACTGTTGTTATTTCAGCTGAATTACCTGTTAGTATGATACCCATAAACTAAGGATTACAATAGTTAAATTTTTATTAATTCTTTAAGGCAATTTGTTTCATGAAATACTCTTTTAATGATTGATTGTGTTGGCAAAAAAAAAAGTTATCTGACAAGATTTTGGATTATTTGAATTTTTTCTTAAACGGATCACTCCTTCTTTTACCATTGAAGCATACTTCTAATAGTGAACATTACTGTTTTTGATGCTTATTTTTTATTTACATGAGAAAAAACTACTTGTAATCAAGGCCTATCCTCTTGGCTAGTTTTGTTAATACCATGCCACAATACTAATGCATAAGTATTAATGTCTCCAATTTCAATTTTTTTTTTTTCAAATAGAAAACATTTTAAAAAGTATTAGGAGTTATTATTTTCTAATAATCTGACTAATAACATAAGTTGAATACATCTATCTTAGAGGTGTTTAATAAAACTTTTAAAAAAAAATTTTGCTTCCTTCAGAAATTTTTTGTAATTTTTATATTTTCATGTGTGCTGAGTTTGAATAAGAATTCAACAAAAATTCTATCAGGCACCATTTTTAAGAGAGTAAATGTTGTTTTTGAAAAAAATAATGAAATAGCATTTTTTTTCTTACTTAATTTATTTATTTTCTTATAAATAATTACAATGATATTTCAAATAATACAATATTTAATATTGAACATAATATAACTTTATACCTCGTCAATGTGTATATTTCTTCCTTTCATAGTCACCATCAGATGTCTCCCATTGCAGTGTCCAACATTAGTCAGCATCTTCTCATTCCATTTACCACTATACCTCTCCCTCATTTTGGGCTATATCTTAATGAAACCATTCTCTGTGTTCTTCGGAAACTGCTCCCAATAAATGAGCTATTTTGTTGCCCAAAAACTGTTGACACACATTTTCAAACACTGTCCAAGGCTCTTTTTTTCAGTTACATTTAATTTTTCTTTGAATTCCAGGTCCTAAAATAGAGCCCCACAAAAAATCCTCCCTTTAATCTTCGCTTTACTCAATTTCTAAAACTTCTGATTCAAGTACAAAAATCCTTCCCCTTCCTTGTCCATTGCTTTCATTAAATCCCTTATCAGCCCTAATTTGATATAGAGACGGGAAGAGAATTTTGTTTTCTTAAAACAAGGGAGGATTGAAAATATTTTTTTGATGAATTGTGTATACGCTCTGGCCACTTTCTCAATGTTTAGTGATCTACTTTTATCTGGTGCCCCACTCACATAAAAAGTAACAAAACGTAGTATAAACACCTTGGAGCCCTGTAAGCATTACAACAACTTTGAGGTAGACTTCAAGATAAGCCAGTTTAACCAGTTATAAACTAGGTCCCTTCATTTTATTACTTTTGAAGGGAGAAACAGTGTATTTAGCCAAAGATTAAAATCAAATGTGAATGGGAGTTGTGTTTTATTTTTTTTTTTTTTGGTTCATAAGAGATTTTGTTAATGCACTTTTTTGAATATAATTTTCAGGTGATGCAGTTAATATCATCAGTGCGACTCATTATCTATGCAGGTTGTTTTGCTGCTACCCTATCGACTGCTTTAACAAACCTTCTTTCAGTACCAAGGCTCATCCAAGCTCTGGGTATAGACCATATATACCCTGGATTAATATACTTTAGCAAAGGCTATGGTAAAGCAGGAGAGCCTTACAGGGGATATGTCCTTACCTTTCTCATATCTTCAGCATTTTTAATTATAGGTTCGTTAAGTAATTTGATTAAGTCATTAAACAAGTAATAAGACATTCATAAGGCTCTGTTTTAAAAAGTACGTTCGTTTTAGCTGACTTGAATGCGATTGCACCTCTAATATCGAATTTTTACCTTGCTTCATATGCTTTGATCAACTTCTGCACATTCCACGCTGCTCTGATTAAACCACTCGGTTGGAGGCCAACGTTTAAGGTTCTTAAATGCATAAATAATTGCAACTTTTATTATGTTAACCAAAATAATATATATAAATTTTAATTTTATTTTGTTCCATTGTTAACAGTTCTACAATATGTGGCTGTCTTTGATGGGATTTTTTGCATGCGTTGTAATAATGTTTCTGATTAATTGGCAGACATCCCTAATAACATTTGGTGTCTTCTTTGTACTGTACATCGTTGTAGCCTACAGAAAACCAGGTAAGTAAATAATTTATATATATTTATAGTATTAGTATAATCGAATTATGATAAAATAATTTTAAAAAAGCTAATAATTCATTGATACATTTTAGTAAAATTTAAATGCAGGAATAGTTCTGATAAGAGAAAATATCCTGCACAGAATAGTAGAGATAGTTACTATTTTACGTGAGTGAAAGTAGGAGTTTACTGAAAATTGAAATAATAAATTTTCTAATTCTCACATTTAACCCCCCCCCTAGTCATGGTCAGTTTTTAGCCATTAACGAATATGATTTTAAGTGTTAACCGAATGGAAACGGTTAAATATTGTGTATGGCATTGATTAAATAAGACGGTCCATGATATTTTGGTTTATTGTTAATGTCGGATGACTAAAATTCAAATAAGCATATATCTCAGTTAATATTTGAGATAGGGAAAAGTGTATAAATCAAAATTGATAGAACATTAAGTTTGCAAGAAGATTGATTATATACGACTTTTCGATCTAACTCATAATAACAGATGTATTTTGAATTTTCTATTTTCCTTGCTCTCCCCTCTTCATTCTAATTTCATGCGTTAATGAACTTGATCTTTAGCTTTACATGAAACTTTTATATACATTGAGTTTAGTAATGATCAAGCAAACTTTGCGACTGCTAGAGCAGTAACAGACTAATATATATAATTTTGAACAGATCTCATTATCACTATATGCTAGGTAGGATTGATAGACATTTAAGAAAATTTTCCAGAAGCCGCGTCATAAGCACAACCTCAATAACTGATTTCTATTAAGAAAAATCCGCTAAAAGCATTAACACATATGAAAAGTTAAATGATCATCTAGTTATATTTATTTCTGCATCATACGTTTACAGATGTTAACTGGGGCTCATCTACTCAAGCACAAATTTACAAAACAGCTTTACTAACAGTGCAAAAGTTGGCAAGCAGCAGCGAGCATGTCAAGAACTACCAACCTCAAGTTCTGGTGCTTTCTGGACCTCCCGAAAACAGACCAGCTTTAATCGATTTGGCTAACTTGGTAACAAAGCACAATTCTTTGCTCATCTGTGCTGATATTTATAAGGTAAATAATATTAACAGAATAAAACAATATTGTAGTTCTTTATAACAATAATCTCATACAACTGTTTATTAAAGTCTTAATTAATTTTGAATTTATTTAAATTGTTTGAATTTAAATGTTCTATGCATCCAAAAATCTAGGTTGGACCAATTACCAATACCATTTTTTTGTTTAATACAAATTTAAAATAATTTTTATTTCAAATTAAATCAGAAATAAACTCATCTGTATGTGAGTACTTACAATAGTTTTTCATAGAAGCTTTTGAAATTAAATTACTTTAAATCAATCATAAATTGTTTTTCCATCATTTTAATCAATGTCATAAATTAAAATATGGTAGGGAAAACAATCAGGGTTTTGGCTTTAAATTTAATGTCTCTAGAGCCTTCTACCTACAGAGCAAAATGGCCATGTATTCCCAAAACCTAAACATTATGGTAAAAATAATATACTAATACATTTAAACAATGATGAAGTTAATAGGGGTTTCAAATGAAGGTTTTCAAACATTTTAATTCATCATAAAATGCCCTGACATTTGATTTCGTGTTAAGATAGCAAATAAATCGATCGAGAGCTAATGATCGATTTTAGCAGCGACCTGTGAAAAGCCCGCAATGGATTTGTCTTCCAATCCTTCAGAATGGGAAGGAAAATCTCTCCGAATGTGGGAATTAATTGTGCCATTTTGTTGTCGAAGGAGAGAAGACTGCGAATGAAGATTTATCACTTCATATATATGTTTGTATGCGTGCGTGCATCCGTCTGTGTGTTGTATGTGTTAAAATTGAGGGTCATTTGAAAGTCTATGTCAAGACGTTTGACATAAAATGTGATGTTTCTGTAGAGCTTTTTTTTTTTAATTTAATGATATCTCAAAATATGTTATTATATGCAATAGTGAGAGATGTCAACAATACCTTTTTATATCTCCTATTTTAATTTTTGCAATATACCATCCTCTACTATTTAGAGAAATATAATTGGACCTAAAGGTTCAATTTGTCCTGGAAAAGTCCATACAAAAATGAACAGATCTCATTTTCTTAATTTACTAATTTATTAAAAATTGTGTCAGCATCATCAGTACAACGTCAATAGCTGATTTTGCTTAAGATAAATCTGCTAACATATGACCCCTAACTTCTATCTCATGATTCTTGAAACTTTGATAAAATTACTAACAATGACAAAAGTATTGATGTTGTTTCAGGAAAGACTTGCATATCGAAATCGTGAGAGCCGTATGCAAAGAGGGCATGAGTGTTTAGGAGCAAAAAAAATTAAAGGATTCTTTACAATAGTTGATGGACTTGGAACAGCAGAGGCTGCTCGCTCTCTTATGCAAACTGCAGGTGTTGGCAAACTGAAACCAAATGTATTGATGATGGGATACAAATCCGACTGGCAGACATGTCCTTTTCAAGATTTGAATGTCTACTTCAATATCTTGCAGTAATATTTTTTCTTTATTATTCTAAAAATATTTGTAGGTTAAATAACATAATGTCTCACATATTTTGTGATGATGACTATTACTAAATGCAGGATACCAATAATCATGAAACCATTAGTAAACTCCTTGCTTTGAATAAAAAAAGAATGTCTAATGGTGATCAGTAATTATAAGAGCATAGGATTCAATGCTATAAATTGTTTTACAATGGATTCTCAATGCATGGGGTTTGTCTTTGTAGGCTCATACATATGAGACACAAAAAGAACCCAGTGATAGCTGGTTACAGATTGAGAAGCCAACATCACCAAGCCACAACAAGTCGTGTCATTGAAATGCAATATTTTCTACCTCCTCATTTTAAAAAAATTAAAAAAAAAAAAAAAATAACAACCCTTAAAGCTCAGAAAAAGTAAATGTAAACAGAATAATAAAATTTTAATAATAGTGGCAGTAAAGGCAAACCCTTTTACCTTAAATCTGCAGTGTTTGTTTTAATTTTATTTTGGTCGTTAAATGACCAATAAGTAACTGAATGACAGTAAATATGATATCCATGATCTTCAAATTGAAATTAATTAGATAAAAACATAAATGAATAATCATTAAAATATGATTAGTCATCATATTTTCTTGAGCTCATAGGCAGTGCAAACTCAAAATGTGTTAATTGGGTATAATCAAATTACACAATTCAATTCCAGTAGGCTATTTCTTATTTTATTTTATTTGATATGAAGTTTAGTTTCAGTTTAATTTTGTTGTACTGCCTAGTTATTTGTTAGAGTGACTTTCATTTCATCTTTGTTAACCGATATCACATGGTGTTAGACCTACACATTTTAACTTAACTATTATTAAATTTATGATGAAAATCCTGCAGAACGAACATAAATACTTGTACTTTTGAAAATCAGAGAATTTAAAACAGTGCTATAGCACATCTATCTAATTAATCTCAATTTTATTTAATAACTAGTGTGAATACACTTTAAAAATGTTGAAATGTTTTTAGTGAAGCATTTGCAAATCGGTTGGCTGTTGTTATTCTGCGTCATCCCCAAGGGCTAGATTTTTCTCCACCTACATTATTAACTGAACAAGGACCTATAATAGAAGAGCTTGCAGCCTCAATGACTGACCTCACGAATGTGTCATCATTGAAAGGGACACCTGAACTTCCAAGAGTACTGTCTCAGACATCCTTCACAATTTCTGGTAAATACGTGTTTCTTTTCATTGTTTCAACATATTAAAAGTATATGACAAATTGGCTCTGCCATCTTAGATATTTTTCCCTTTGTTTAAAACTACACCAATTCAAAAATAATAACAAATATCAAAATATTACGATGTCATAAAACAATTTAATTGTTATAATAATTTTGACAGTCATATTTATCATCTTTCGCACATTAAAATAAATTGTATTAGCACTCAAGAAAATAGTAGAAAGAAATTGTATAAAAAAAAAAAAAAATTAATAAATATGAGTCTTAGGTTTTTGTTATTATACTTTGGCCTTCATTATAAAGATTTATTTGTCAAATAAAATGAGAAATATAATAAAAAAAAAAAATCATAATGATTTCTGTAAAAGTGACAGCGTCTTCTTCTCCTGTCAAGAAAGACAATTTAACCTATTATCTAATTATTTTCTTTAGGAAATTTAGTATCTGACAGGCCAGCAACTGAAACACCACCATTAACTAATGGAATTAACCCAGCAAACTTTATGCGTACTAGAAAGAAACCAGCACTTCATCAAACTCTTCCCAAGTATGAATTGAAAATTCATTTTAAAATTAACATAAATGTCGTAACTTCAGTTAATAATTTTATACTTTTTTATTACAGTCTTCCAGAAGTCAAAAATGAACTCAGTAAAGCAGTATTAGACACAATGAGGCTGTTTGATAAAAAATTTAAAGGAGGTTATTTAGATGTTTGGTGGTTGTATGATGATGGAGGTGAGTACGCAAAAAGTTTTAATAGTCAGAATTGATTAAATACATAAAAAAGGATTTTTTTTAATACCAGGATTTAGGAGTTATTTTTAAAAATTTAAATAAATTGAATTGGGTGAAAAGAACTGGTATTATAATCATTTTAAATATTCACACAAATGAGCTTCTTAAAATTGTTTGTCATTCAATGTCCTAACATTCATTATGTGCTCCTAAAAACTGCACAGAAATGAAAAACCTATACTTCTAATCAAGACATTTTACCAGTCCGTATTAAGTTTTTAGAATTGAGGACAAAACATAGAATGGCTTAATCATATTACATAACTAAGAAAGAAACTATATTTCCTTTGCTTCTTATTGAAAATGTTGTAAGAAACATCTTCCAATGGAAACTACTAATATACTATGATTATTTCCACAGATGGTTAGTTTATGGTATTATGCATGTGGGTAACTAAAAAAAACAAAAAAAAACGTATTTCTGTTATCTATATATAAAGTAATATATCAATTCCAGAAGAAAGTAATACGGTTTATTATTTAAATGAAAGCTGAGAGACTCCTGACGGCCACTCTTTTAACAGTCAAAAATAATGTATTTCCTTATACACACACACACACACACACACACACACACAAACGTACACACAACACACACACACACACACACCAAACAATATTGTTTGCATAAATATGAACTTATTTTACAAAATTAATATAACAGATAATCTATACAACAATCCATAAGAATATGTTTTATCCCCAAAAGATAAACAAGTTTTTCGTTACCTATTAGTTCATATTCCAATAACTGAAAGCTAAATATCAATAAAAGTAATTTATGACAGGTATTGTTTAGGAATAAACAAATATAGATTAAAATTACCACTCTTCTAGAATGTGATAATTTACTTAGTATGTTTCAAACGTGAATAGCAGTCTTAAAGAGAAAAATTGAATTTAGAGTAACAACAGCACAGCATTAAATTTACAACTACAAAATGGATATATTTGTATTTTTAATTATATTGAAAGAATATTTCCAGTCTATGAAGCAACATTAAAATGTTTTTAAGCATAAACCAATAGGAAAAATTCAGAGTAATGAAGGCTGGTTGGGCTCTGATGGCATTTAAAAGAGTAACCGTTGTTAATCGAAAAGAGTTTTTAGGGATTGTTATTACATATAGAGTTAAAATCTTATCAGGCAAGGAAGGAATATGTGGGTTCTCTATTATAAGAATAACTCAATTTCAGCTCTGGGTCTGAAATATTTAAGCTAACTGTTAAGCCGGATGTGTGGGCACAAGTCAAATTTAAGTAATGCAAACTGTGAAATAATGCATTTTATTGTTGAGGGGTTTTCTTTTCTACTAAACTACAACAGGATTGCCATCTTCTTCAAGAGAAATGAAGAAATTTGATTATAAACATACTTTTATATTCTTTACCTCACATTGCTTTATTTCATATCATCAATTTTGTATTTCAGGCTTTACTATTCTTTTACCCTACATCCTGAGCACCAGACAAATCTTCTCATCGTGCCGGATGAGGGTTTTTGCTCTAGCAAATAGGAATTATGATCTAAAAACAGAAGAAGTAAAGTGAGTAATAGTTTTGTGTTGATTTTTTCATAAGTATTTCTAACCTCCAAGTCTTATGACCTCTTCCTCCACAAAATACAATAGTTAACAATAATTTATTTATTTATTCTTTTCACAGGTTACAATATTTTTCTTCCTCACAATTTTTTTTCTTCCTCGCAATTTGAAAAATATTAGATTGTATTTCAATTTTTTTTTATTATTAAAATGGTTATGGAGTAAAGCAATCATGGTTAAGGGAACCAAAAGCTGATATGAGAAGTATTTTTTCAAGTTCTTGTTTGCTGTTGGTTTCTGTAAGAAACAGTGCTATTAACCTAAGAGTATTTGAACCACGTTTAAAGCATTTTACTTTATTTTATTTTTTTTTTAAATTTGTAGAGCTTGAAATTTCTCAAAATCAATTTTGAACGATATTAGCCATTCAATAGCCAGATTTGTATGAGTAAAAATGCTAAATAAATTAATAGTTTTCTACATAGAAAAACAAAATCTGCTGTGGGATAAACACTCCAAACAAGTTGAAACTCGATGCCTAAATAAGGACAGGCTCAGATCTTATCAATCAACAACCACAGAGTTTTTCAGTAGACAAACTAAAGTTCGGTAACAGGTGCCACCTAAACTAAGCAGGTTTCCCAGATGCTAAAATGACTTGCTGATGACATCATGTGAAGCCTATATTAGCAGGACATTTTGATTTTACCTCTTCCCTAAGCTGCTATTCCTCCTGATCTGATTTCAGCCGTTAATGAGCTTACTCCTTAGTTTTGTATAAATTATTCAAAGTTAAGAGTTTGATGACGACCAATAAAAATTATCAATGCTAGAGTATAAACAGAATCATATTTTAAATTTAGAATTATCTTACTGCAATGAGACTTGAAAAAACTTACTTAGTCTAAAGTAGCTTATGCACTACCCATTCAACACTCTCGACTGGGAGGTACAAAAATAAATAAAATTGGGGTTTGCCTTATGTGTACACTGCTTATGTTTTCAGTTAGAGAAAACTAATTAATTACTTTACAGTTTAGTCAGTGCCAGACTCAAATCGGTGTTGGTTGGGAAATCAGCAAATATTTTTAGAGATATGCATAAGGAGCACTACCTATTGGTATTACATTTTAATGAATGTTGATATTTACAATGAAACAGTTAATGATAGCATTGCCTAATCATAGATTATTTGAAGCTAAATGTATCAAGATTGAAAATATTATTGTCACACACAATTTCCCTAAACTAAACTAACCCTAATTTGAAATGCAACATCGCATAAATAGCTATAGCCTACAATACATGATTTTTTTTCCTCAAAGGTGATAGATAGATGCTTCACGTCTCATATGAAGAGATATAAAATGAAAAATTAATATGTAATATAGATTTCATTATTTTATCAACTTTTAGCCTTCCACCTTTTTACCTTTCAACAAAGTTTACATTGAAGTTACATTTCAATGATAAACATGTTTTTTTGCGTTCCCATCGGCGAAAGATGAGTTTGATACTTCTTTATTTAATCATTTTTTCAATTAAATAGCAATGCAAAATTTTAAAATTAATTAAATGTAATTTCAATCCTTACAAGTGCCCATACCTTTGGATTATCCTATCCTCATAATGAGAGTAGGAAAAACCACTATATCTTGAGAAATAAATATAGTTTGAGTAAATATTAACTATGATCATCAAAAAATAAAAGATTATTTTTAATATTTATCTAATACATATTTTTTTTTTAATATAAATTTCAGTATGGCAAGTCTTCTAGCAAAATTTAGGATAGAGTATGAAAGCCTAACCATGATAAATGATATTATGGAGTCTCCTCAAGCAAGTACAAGAGAATTCTTTATAGACTTACTGAAAGGATTTAGGGAGTCTGAAACAAAAGATGGAGGTAAATAAAATGTATTATTTATAACATTGTTTTAGTTTGAATAATTGATATTACTACAAAACCGAGAAATTAGTAAAGAATTAGTTGGCAAGTAGCCAAAATGGTAGTGATTAAAAAATAATTTTATTATTTTTCATCACTATTTATGTTTTTTTCAGAGTATATGCTACCTAATAACTTTAATTATCTTACCAATCAGTAAAAGAAGATGAGTGGTTATGATTATCACCGTATTCGCATAATTTATTTTATGTGGCTATATGTCAACATTCCCTTGAGACTTTCCTTAGAATTGATTTTCCGTATGCCAATAAGGACATGACAATGAACCCTTATTTAATATTATTAAAAATCAAATTATGAATGTTATTTATTAACAACCACTGTATATTACTGTGGCTAACTTCTAAAGGTTATATATAGGTTACCACCCTCTTCTAGCTAGGGCAGAACTACGGATTATATATCACTAGGAAATGCAGTGGTTTCCCATTACCTTCTGCACCAGACACTTCATCAATAAAGGCGTCATGAGGAAACTTCGATTCAGACTAATAGAGGCATGAGTAGAGAAAATTCCACTCAAGGGCAGAATTGTTGGATAGTCATACCTCTGTAGCCTGTATAAGCTGACTAATGATAGGCATTAGCCAGTATCAGTATGCAGACTATAACTTTAATCCACTCTCTAGTCATCTACTCACTTGTTGTAATTAAGAATTTAGATATATATATATATATATATATATATATATATATCCAAGTATATTTGGAGGCCCTCGTAGAGTAAGTGTTGTAGTGTCCGTTACAAATAAAAACGTGGGATATATGGTTACATATTATATTATGAGAAATAAAAACAGTAAGAGAACAATCTCCATAAACGCACCTACTCAGGAATCAATACATGAAATTAGTCATGGGATCTGAAATTGAGCCCAATGAAGAGTGATGTCAAGATTTTTTAAAAGTCACGGTAGTGTCCATTACAACAGAAAAATTGAAAATTAGTGTATTATACAATTGAAAATTTTTAATCATGAAATGGGAATTACATTCAGTCAACAAATGTTTCTATTAATGGAAAATTTGTAATTTATTTTAGCAATTATAACAAAATCAAGTTATGAAAATATAGAGTCCGTTATACATGGATTGGAGGAACTAGAGTTACAAAACATTTGTATGAGGATTTTTTGTTTATCATGAAAAAATCTATAAATTACTTTCAATGACATTTTTAAATATGATGCTTTGGAACAGAGACATTTTATATGTCTTACAAATAAAAATACTCTAAATGAAATGTAGCATAACATTTTGTATATTTAATTTAATAGGAATACAAGAAACTCATTTTGTGAACATATAAGATTTATTATATTATATTTTGTACTGAACATTTTACTCAGTAAGTAATGTTTATTCTATCACTATTTTATTACAGCTCCTATGTTGACAAATGAAGAATTAGAAAATCTTAAAGAAAAAACTGACAGGCAGTTAAGACTGCGAGAACTGTTACAGAAACATTCAAAAGACTCAACTTTGGTTGTAATGTAAGTGCATATTATTTAGTAAATATGATTTGAGTCTTAAGTTTTAGTTACGATCATTTAAAAAAAAAGTTGTAAACTTTATTTTTGGATATAATGGGCTAAGAGGATATGCTTTATTATAAAGAAGCAAATTTTTATCATAAATTATGAAAGAAGCATATTTGAAGCATTAGTTTCATATTACCGTATGTAGCAGCAGTCATGTATTGCCCTACAACTCGCATTCATTTTAGGGAACTTATTCATTTGCAACAGATGAAAATATTTCTTGGCCTTTTGAAAAATTCATGGTGAGGTAGGAAGGTAGGAATTAATAAAAATGCCATATTGCTTCACAAACTTCAAAGCACTCATCCAGAAAACAGTGCCCTCCTGGTAAAATCAAGCAATTAAAATGTATGTATATATATATATATATATATAAAATCCAGAATAATATGCAAACCTTGAAGGAACATTTCTAAAATAAATTTTCCAAATGGAATCCAAATACATAAAAATGTTCAATGATGGTCCCAATGAGCATTTAAAAATAAAATGTACACAGAGAAGACAGCACATCATAAAAAAAAAAAAAATGAATGAAATTAAATGGGTCTAATTGCTATTTATCTGTGTTACAAATTCACATTAGAGGTAAACAAGTGGCCTAAAATGTAGCAAATTATTGAAGCAATAATGCACCTTAAGAAACAACAGTATAATAATGTCTTAAAGGAATAATATAAAAACAAGATATAATGCACATGAAAACCTTTTTTGTAGTATTTAGTTCCCCAAGAAAAAATAGTTTAGTTAGACAACCACAGGTACGTTGTACTAGCTAGTAGATAAAGGTTATGTTTGAATCATCTCTTCAAATTTAGTATATTTAAATCTATATCTAAACATTTTCACTCTATCTAATACAAAGTTTTTGTTTAAAGGTCATTGCCAATGCCCCGAAAAGGCCTTGTGTCAGCAGCTCACTACATGGCATGGCTAGAATGTCTCACAAGGGGAATGCCTCCATTTATACTCCTCAGGGGAAATCAAACTCCAGTTATCACTTTTTATTCATAGGTAATAAAATACATATGACAAAATTAAACCATACCTATTTTAATAAGGAATATTAATATAATTACCCAATTATGCATCATATTTTTATCAAAGGGAATGTTCAATCAGAAACTTTTTTAAAATAAATTTATTATATTTAGAGCAACAACATCAGGACGGTCAAAAAAAGCTCACTACCAAAAAGATTTGTACAAATGAATTGGCTTGTCAGTTGACAAAATCTAAACCAACACATCAAATGGTGTTAGAATTCTTAACCATAACCAAGTATTACGATGTATGAAATAAAAAAACGTTTATCCTTCTTTCGATTCTATTGCTATTAGTAAAATTCTTTCTAACTTTACAGAAAAATATGGAAAATGGAGTCAAAGAATTAATTAACCTAAACAAAGCGTAGAGTATAAATTTCATAAACTTCTTCATCAGAAAAAATTTAAATAAATACTTGAGAGTTTGTATGGCACCTTATTTTGACAGAGATGGGGTTACTAAAACAGTATACAAAATGTTTTACTAAACTAAATTTAGAAGGGTATTATCACAAATGCCTGAGATCAATTTGAAGTAGCTGGTATGAAGTCGACAAATAAGGCATCTGATAATGTAGAAATACGCTCTTATTTACTACTGGAAATAAATTAATCCAGCACCATTGCATTTATATATATCAGACTCAAAAAAGTGTCCAAAATCAGTTTCAAGATGCCCAAAAAAAATCAGTGCATAGAAGCTACCTCCTGACAGATCTAAAAAAAGTAATAAAATCAATTAGTGATAAAGCTGGTTTATTTAATAAAGAATCAGATGGGGTCACACTATATAATTGGGTTAAATCTATATTTCCAGGTAAGAGACATTGACTTTGGCACCTGAATCTCGACTAAAATGGTGGATCAAAATGTATGATGCATGATTTATTGACTCCATTACACTTATTATGCAAATTAATGTCATATGGGAGAGGCTGAGAATAAGAATAATTTAATACAAAAAAGGGAGAAAAAATGGTATCGGAAATACAGGAGCAGGAACCAGAATGTAGATGCAATAAATCTCATCTTCATTACTAGAATCAGTAGCTATTATTCTTTATTTTAAACCTAAGTAAAGAGCTCTTTCTAGAACATTGTTCTTATGGAGTAAGAAATTGATTCCTCACACCTTCATCCCTTCTTGCATACAAAAACAAAAGTACATTTTCTCATGAATTCGTAATTTTCATGGCTTAGTCTAACATATGCACTTATTTGAAGTGAAATTAAATAATTTGTAAAACATTTAATAAAAACCTAGACTAAGCTTTAACAGAATAACTACAACAAATGAGTTCCTAGATAGTTCTTATACTATGTTCAATACTGATTTGCGTTGTTAACTGTGTAATAGTGAATTCTTGATTGAGACCAGCATCAAGAACTCACTCTTTCAAAAATATGATAGTGATCCCACATTCATATTTTCCCACCTATTAGTATCTTTTGTTAGTTAGCAGGTAAATTACATGCTCGCCTGTATGATTTTAAATGAAATAAAATTCAAATTAGCAATCCCAATGAAATATCGTTGATGCAGAGGCAATGGTTGTGAAAATTCGTTCTCTGTTTAATTTGTATTAATAAGAATGTATATGAAAATATCTTTTGATACCGTTAAATGGATACTGATGTTTAACTGCATATGTAAAATAGGAATAGATTGGAAAGGCAGAAAGAAGGTTACTTTGGAATTTTTACAAAAACCAGGGTGTCCGTTCCATATGTTCATTGAAGAGACAATAATGAAAATGAAAGAAGTAGCCCAAGGTATAAATACAGATTAACAATAAATCTCGTCATAGCATCAGATTTGCAGATGACATCAATGGTGGCAGAGTCCAAAGTTGAGATGAACAGAATGCTGCAAGTCCTGAAGGACAACTTAGATCAGTTTAAACTCAAGATAAATACACATAAAACAAAAGTTTTGGTAGTAGAGAAAGAATCAAAGCCAAAAAAATATAAATATTGGAAACATTATACATAAAAAAGTGAAGGAGTTTTGTTACCTAGGAAGTATCGACACTGAAGACAATGATATTAGAGCTGAAGCTGATAGAAGTTCAGCACTTGCTAAGCAATACGAGTATTTAACCAATAAATGCTTGTTAAGTCATTTGTATGAATTGTACGGGAGTGAAAATTAGACTCTTCACAATAGGGAATATAATATAAGATTGAAAGAAATGGAAATGCAGATTTGGCACAGAATCACCAGAACAAGTTGGACTAAAATAACCAAACATGGAAGTTTAAATGAGGCAAGTAAAAGTAAACATCTAATCAAAGTGAGGAAAAAAGGAGTGTGAAACTTCTTGGGAATATCTTAAGGCACAACAATTGTATCGCAAATATATTTGATGATATTATTGGGCATAGGGAGGCTTAGAAAATCATTTTTTGAAGACATCAGATCTTATGGATTCTGATGGACACAGTAATACGAACAGCACAGCTTTCGAAAAAACACAATGGCTGTCATGTAGACTTTAGATCATAATGATATGAAAATATATTCTTTTTGAAATAAATTTTTATTACATTAGACATTAATTTTTTTTTTGTTATAGGTTTATGGCAGAAGTAAGAAATGAAGAAGCATGTTCCAGTAGATATTAAAATTTTATTTTTTAAATGTCAAGATTACTATAAGGACATATGTAGACCCCTCTCCCCTTGGGGTCTTTAAATTTTATCTAAAGTTCTAATTCAATTTTGTAAATAATAGATAAATAAGTAGTTATTACTAGTAAATTAAGATTTACAAAAGAACCAAAGCATACAAATTATTATTCTTTAGTACCTACTACTTCTTTTCACTGCATGCTCAAAGCCATGGAAAGAATTCAATAGATATATAATAAAACAAACTAATTTGAGGGGATGGTATTATTATTAATGTTGATGACTTCATTGTTTATTATATATATATATATATATATATATATATATATATATATATATATATATTTATCAGCAAATTTATTATTATAACAAGTTGTATTAGAATCAAAGTTTATTAAACAAATAAAACCTCCAGTACTTAAGCTTTTTAGGCATAATAGTATTTATATCACCATGTTTTCAAAGGTCCAAGAGCAGTGGTAGCAGAAGACAGCTACTTAAAAAAAACAACCAGAGATGCCCAAAACATTTATACCTGCATATAACATACAATGAAATAGTAGAACATAAAGTGATTGCCTTTCTGCATATATTGTTATTTACTAGCGATGTGATTTTAAGTAGTAATTAAAATCTTCAATGTAAATTAGACCTTGAAACATCATCATCTGCTAGTGGAAATTTTAAAATATGTTAAATCCAGTGATTCACAGTTGGTCGCTAAGTAAAAAAAAGTTCTCATCAAGGCAATCACCTTTATATTCCGTTTATTTTGACAGTATAAAATATTCAATACTTCAAATACATTTTTGAAGATAAAAATAGACTTTAATTGTCTTATAATATCACTGAACAGAATAATCTGTTTTAAAAGAGCCAAGGAGAAGAAATAAAAGACAATATTAAACATAATACTTTGAATTATCCAAGAAAACAAAAGTTTATACTCTACCCAAAAATTCTAAAAACACTTCAATTTCTAATGATTAACTTAATGTCTTGAGTTTACAATATATAAAATATAATTCTTACAAAATGGGTGTTGATCAGAGAGCTTAACAATGAAAATAACATTATCAGGGTACAGAAAGAACATTCAAGTTAGATAATTATAGTAAACCAGTTCTGGACAAAAAAATTCGTTTTTTATCTTTTAACAAATAATGTTCCCATAATCAAATTAAGTATTATTGCTCTTATTTATCTATGTAAATATTCTTGCACAAGTAAAATTGATTCCATACACTTCTCAATAGAAAGGAAGAAGTAAAAAAAAAAATTATTCATTCCTATTTATGCAAGCTGATTTTGAACAAATTATATATTTTTATATGTGAATTTAAATATTATTAGTCATAAAATAATAAAAGTATTCTAGAATAACCAAGTAAGATTTTAATGTTTGTGTTTCAAATATTTATTTATTTATTGTTTCAAGGATTTGGTGCTGAGTATAAGAATAAATTAATTAGAAAAAATTGAATTTAAGGATAATGTAAATAGATGTACTTATTTCTCTATGTAATAAAAAAAAATGACCTTTAAAAAAAGAGGGATTGGAATGGAAAACAAAAAAATATTATGTTGGACATGATACTTTATTATAGTTTTCCACTTTTTTAATTGTTGCTGTTAAAAGCTTTGTCTTGTATATTTTAAATGTAAATAAATTCATATTTTAAAATTATTATTTCAGATGTATGTTATTAAATAATGAGTGTTAGCTGTTGAAGTTAAAACCAAAGAATTGTTTTAATAAACTGTTACCTAGTGAGATTAACAAGAAGAATACATTGAAAGCTAGTGGTATTACGCTGCATCACAAGTGAAACTGTAAAAACGGTTTTACTAATGCATGATTAGATTGTTAGATACTATTTCTTTAAGGACGTTATTTTATAATTAATTTACAATAAACATATTATTTAATGAAATTATTATTCATTTTTTTATAAACCCTACAGATTGAAATAAAGAAGTGTCACTGACAAAAATGAAAGTGCAGCAGTTTTTAAAAATGTTATTTAGTCTTGGCAAAATAAATATATATTATTGTTTTGAATAGAACCTATTATCTATGATTAGTATACACAACTTGGATTTCAGCCAACCAGTTTAGTCAGTCCATTCACTGAGGCGATTGGCAAAACTACAGTACTTAGCACAGAGTTCTTTATATAGGAATGATGTAGGCACTCTTGGAGTAACATAGTAGTGACTCCTGTGGTATCACAGCTGAATTCTGAAAGTCTGATGAGGGCAGGTGGCATCGGGAAATTAAAAAATTCCTCTTAGTTAGCACGATACAAATTACAAACTATTAACCGAGCTCTGGCAAGAAAAAGGTTCTCACTTGTATATAACCCATCCATAGTAGCATAAAGTGGATATAAAGAAATAACATTTATAGAACTTACAAATAATGGTGCTACATCTTCCAACCGTGGGGCTAAATAAGGTAAAAATAAGAAGAAGTCTAAGTTCTAATCATTGAGAAAAATAAGATGAAGTTTATTGGCATAAGCTAAAGCCCAAAAATGTAAAAGATTATTGGGCAAAAGGGAAATGGGAGGTCCCATAGGTAATTTTTCGAAGACAGCAAAAACCTCATAGTCCTCAGTGTGTACGGAATATTAAAAGAACTGTGAGCGACAGATACTGGTGGTAGCAGTAAGATGTTTTTAAAACGTCAATCATGACAAACATCAGATACTTTCTTGAGTTCCATTTGTTATTTAATGCATTTGAATTAGCTACAAAGTACTAAAGACAACAACTTTCCTAGTTATCTTAAGAGTCAAGGGATGTCATTTTGTTCGAATGTTAATGGTAGCAATAGTAACAATGCCTACGAATTTGATTCTAGTGTATTTGTACTGACTTATAAAAAATAAATTAAATTAGGAATGAGAAAAATTAAAATCAATTATTAAAAAAATCTGAATAGCTTTATTGTAACAAGTCACATGATAATTATATACAAAAAGATATTTACAATAATTTTAGAGTATATGTACACTGTTCATAGTTCAATGACATAATTCGGATGTACAACAAGCAGAGGATCGGCTTCATCAGTATCACCCTTTTCCTTCATTGTAGTTAGAGGTATTATAACACTATCCTGTAAAATTAACTATGGTAAGAAAATAAACAATAAAAATTTGCATAAAAGAAAAAATAATTTCCCAAATGTTGTTACTACTGTCACTATAATAAATTTAAAAATCATCTTTATTTGATGACAGATTCCAAAATATTTTCTTTTCAGTTAGCATGATTATAAATGTAAATAAAAATGATTTAAAATATTCTAATATAATAGATACTTCAGTCAAATAAAAGAGGGGTCCTGCTTCTCTGCAAAATTTAAAACATAAGTTATATTTTTATTTGTCATGCTTTTAAATATTAGAAAAAAAAAATAGTTAAAAGGAATGGAACTTCAAATTTAATTTCACTCTTTATTGCATGTTTATTGCATGATTCTTCAGCTATTGAAGAGGCCTTTTTAAAAATTTAGATACATAAGTATTAATAAATAAAAGAAATGTGATGAGTTAAATGTTAAAATATTATGTAACATTTTTTTCATAAATAAATAAGGCTACACTTACAT
Organism: Riptortus pedestris; assembly: GCA_019009955.1. Classification (NCBI taxonomy): domain Eukaryota; kingdom Metazoa; phylum Arthropoda; class Insecta; order Hemiptera; family Alydidae; genus Riptortus; species Riptortus pedestris. The sequence goes on from CM032228.1 coordinate 69,996,174, forward strand.
GAAAAATAAGACGATCTAAAACTTTCTCAATCAAACCCTTTTTCTCAATTAGTTCTTCTTCCGAGTCAATTGAGTGGCTGATTTGTTCCAGATACCAACTTATAACTTCACTTTTTGGGATTCCCAAAGCTGAAAAATAATATACAGATTACAAAACTAATAATTTTAAAATAATCTTTATTGAGGGAAAAAGGAAACTATATTCACAAAAATGTTAAATTTAGCTTTGAAATGGCAATGAATAAAATGTATAGGTGTCACAATTTTATTTTATTTCCTTTTTTTTCTAATTTAAAAAACATATTAAGAGGTGAGCAAGAACAATAAGTCCATGAATATATTCAGGGTGTAAATCATAAGCAGGTAGGTGTGGTTCAAATGCATCCCCTTAATAACTGATTTCACACCACAACTTTTATAGAGAAGTAACTCTTATGGTTCTTGGTTTATTCTCAGGCTTATATTATATGAAAAGCACGTTGATACTTAAATAACTTTGATTCAAACCCAATACATCCTTCAAACACTGAGTCAATAGGAGAAAAAAAAAACAGGTTCAGATCTAATTAAGTGACTATACTGAGTACTAAAGTATAGGACTGGCACAGTAATGAAGTACACAATAATATTGGGTACTTGAATTAGTTTGTAGCGTTTTCTCATAGATGGCACTATTAGCAGGATTTTCAAATTAATAGTGTAATTTCTCGTCCGCGCAATGATACTGTCATTTGGATTAGTTTTTAGGGTAGGCCTTTCGGTTGAATCATAAATAACTAATTCTTTTACTTCATCAAATATGTCTAACTTTGTACCTGATAATGCTTTGGCAAGGAGTTCTCCTTGATTACTTGAACACTAAGAAAAGTGCTGACGAAAGCCTTCGAATTTTAGAGGATGTTTATGGTGGTCTAGCTGAGCAAAAGTGTCTGATGAGGTTTGCTCGATTTATAAGAAGTGATTTTGAGCTGGAAGACAAGGAATGACCTGGGCAGCCAAAAAAAATCGAAGATGAGGAATTAGAATCATTGCTTAATGATGATCCATGGAAATCGCTTCTATCACTCAATAATATATTTAAAACTATTTTTGCAAAATTAAACCGCAATTTTCAGGGGTGGGGAGGGGGGGGGTGGGAAATCACTACAAATTAATTCAAACACCCAATTAGTAATATGGCCTGAATTACAACTTATTATATAGTTGTCTTGATATTTTCTGATATTTCACAAGTCATACTCCTACTTCACCACGCATAAATTTCAGGGGCATGCCCAGAGTAAGAACTAAATAAGATATAAAAAATTAAATAATAAAATACCATCTCCTTCTGAGCTGCTTTCTTCTAAACTTCGCATGTGGGTAACAATCATATTTGACAATGTTTTATATTCTTCAAAAGATAGAGTCAGTTTCTTTTTAGTTGGCTGTGGATCAGCTTGTTCTGTTTCCATAGGTTCATCTGAAAATTACAACCAAAATTACAATAACTGATGGGTACTTCTTTAAAGAAGATAAGTCTAATAACCCTGTTTACATAGCCACAATTAAAAAATAATTATATAACTCAAAATGATCAATTATGGCGTATTTAGAGTTATTTCATTAATTTCTTAATATTGTTTTGATCAGCTTACACAAAAAGACGTTAACTGAATTAATGTTCTTATAATATAAGAAAGTCTGTCACCGAGAGGGTGTTTCCCTCAAGCAGGTATATTATGCGCTGATGCTCTCAACTCGTCATCTATTTCTATTTCCCAGTAATAAGAAGCCTATGTAAACAGGAATCAAAATACTAGCTGTATACAAGATATTTACACATTTTCAGTTTCTCTCTCGTCTAAACCCCTTCCCCCATGGTCCGATTTCAGATATAATCTTTATTTTCACAAGAAAGGGTTAAAGTATTAACGAGTATTGAATATGGTATTAAAAAAAATCATGTATTAAGTGTACAAATAAATTTCCGTGGCTATTCATAAAAAATTAGGAATTTATTGTGGCAGAACGATACATTATGTTTTACTCAAAGTATTTTTTTATCACTTGCCACTATTTTTCCCCATATTTCTATTCGCGGATACCACGTTAGACGAACTGTTCATCTTTTAACGCTATCGATAAATCTACCAATTTTTTCGTTCATATAAGTGGGAGTTAACTGAAGATTCAAAACGCAAAATTCAAATAATTTGGTTAATATAAGTTAAAGAAAAACAAGTGTAATGCATGACTACATTGTAAATAAATCTGGTTAAATCCAGATGAATAGTAATAGAGATATATATGAGAATTGAGGCCACTAGAGTCATAGAATGTTTATTCATTGCTGTTATGAGATCGTACATTTATCGACTTATCGCTGAGTAAAGTTACAATGAAAACAATGATTGGTACTTGGCTCAGAATAAGATGTTTCACAATACATAGGATTATTTTTAATGTGAAATGAGTAGGACTACAGGGTTATGTTTGACTTGCTTTAACAAAGTTACTAATTAATATTGAGTCAAGTATAACAAATTTCTTCACAAATTCTAATGGTACTTATTGGTTAATGGGAGGCCACTCATTTAAAGACGATTATTAAATCATAATAAAAACAAAATCACTTTATTATTTAAAATAACACTTCGAGAATTAATAATTAAAGTCAATTTATAATTATACTCCCCCACCAGGAGAAACAAGTTTGAAGGAAATGATCCTGAAATTGGGTTCTATACAAAAATCGTTGAAACAATGTAGGATTGTGCTAAATGGCATAAAAAAAGGCAAAGAGGTACTAGCAGACACCACTTGTTGGATAGCTACCTTGCGACATTGTCCAGTTCAGGACTATTGCTAATTTATAATAAATATTGTCATTTATAAATTCTAGAAGTGTTATTTTAAATAATAAAGTGATTTTATTTTTATTATGATTTAATATTCATCTATAATTATAAATTCTAGAAGTTTTATTTTAAATAATAAAGTGATTTTCTTTTTATTATGATTAAATAATTGTCTTGTAAAAATATCTCAAATTCAAAGAATACATTTTCTAGCATCATAATTTAATAATTAAATAAAGGAATTTTTCTTGAGATTGGGGCTCAGGTTAGCCATGCGAGCAAAAGCATTGACCTTAATCTCATATTGTAAAACTAAGTGGCGAGTTCGATTCCCTCCTGGGCAAAGGAATTTATTTAGTGATGGAATTCTTTAAATAAAGTCCTTAGCCCCATCCTGGCTAGAAAAGGGTGATAACCTGTAGATAACCCACTACAATTAGCCTCAGTTGCAAAAAGTAAACAATTCAATTTTAATTTTGACATTAAATATAAGACGTGTTTTTAATTTATTAATTCATAGTTATTAAACATGAATTACTCAAGGGTGACATGCTCTATAAATGATGAGAAACTTGCCTCTACTTTTGGGAGATTATCTCTTAAATGTAGAGACAAGGTGTATCCAAAACAACAAAGGATAAGGATCAATTGGCTCCCCTACCGCTTCCAGCATATCGGGAGAAAATAAAAATTCCATTTTCATTGAAAAATTTCCATACACTTCTAAACAAAATAAGTACTCATTTTATTTTGAATGACTTACCAACTGCATTTCCATTTTCTATTCTTATTTCAGACTCCTCAGCTTCTTCGTCAAAGTGAATGTCAGGCTGCTCTACTCTGATAATAGATTTATTCAAGAGATTATATGCTTCTTTTACATGGCGACCCAGTACCTATATAATTCAATGTAAAATTATTATTATTATTATTTAAAAAAAAAAAAAAAAAAACTATAGAAATAACCAAAAATCAGTAAAGAATGTCACGAAGTATATTTGTTTCAAGGTTCCTTCAAATTAGAATTGGTATTCTAATAATAATTATAAGTTTGTCATTTCTACTCGATCTTAAAGACACCACATAAAACAACAGTGGCTCTGTGTAGTTGTGAAACAAAGCATATGAGTGATACAGTATATTATTACAGGATGCAAGATACAGGCTGAGAATATTTGTCGGGGCACAATAATGTGGCTAATATATGCCAATGGATTTCTAGGGATGAGCATGAGTGGGGGTTGGAAGGGAGGCCTGAAATTAAAACTAGTGATATTTTGTTTCCTATTGGTTTTTCGACAAATATGCACATAACAAAAGTTTTTTATTTTGTTATTTAGAGTAACTTTTGCTATATTCACTTCTGTCTTATAACAAAGTATAAAAGAGATATACACTAAAAACGAAAGCGGAAGTCAACAGTTTTAATGGACATAAAAGACTTAACCGAACTCAACGAAACTCCGCATGTAATTTAGTATTAAAACCTCCCTGATTATAAGCTATATTAAAATTTCTAGGTACGAACAGGAGTGTGGATTATAAGAGAAACCAACAAATTGTGATTTTCGTTCCCTATTAGTTTCTTGGCAAACATGTACATAACAAAAGTTGTTTATTTTGTTATCTAGAGTAATTTTTATTGCATTCACTTTTGTCGTAAAATGAAGTTAACATGGGATATAGGCTAAACCTATAGAGGGAGTCATTAATTTTATTAGTGCTTATTTAATTGTTTTTATTAGCAGATTTCCCTTAAGAACGACGAAAATGAGGTCCGTTCAAAACTGTATATGTGTATATATATATATATATTTGTCTGTTACCGCTCTAGCGGTCACAATTTTTGTTTAATCGTTACCAAACTCGATATTTAGTCGTTTTATGTAAAAAGAAAGATCAAGTTCGTTAACGGCTGAAATCGGACCAGTGGGAGGGGGGGTTTAGAGGGGAGGATTTTCGAAAATTCGAAATATCTCCGTTACTATATGTCTAATCAAAAGATTGTACAGAATCAATCTTATTACAAATTAAATTTACTATAAATATTGTTATATACATTTTTTCTCTATCTTGAATATTAACCGAGATATTTGCATTTTTATTAAATCTGGGCGCCTAACGGACGAGTTACTTTCCCGCCGAAAGCTAGTTCGGGCGTTTCCTTCACTGGCTCGGGCTCTCGTAAAATTTCTCTATTGTGAATTTCACGTGGGAAATCTGCTTAGTTTACGCAGCCCCTGCGTGACGGACTTTTTTAATAAATGCATATTATGACAAATGATGTTATATTTTAGTCTTTTAAGATAGTTCTAAGTATGATTCGGATTATTGAGGTGACAGTGGAAGTTGTAGGGAATCAAACTCTTTGGTTCTGGCAATATATCTTATTTCCGATGATATCTTGATGTTATTGAAACAAATATGTACTATCAAAACAATTAAACATTAATGGCAATATCATTATGGCAAAAGACAATATGTGTTTAAACTCGATATGATTGTTTAAAGATTACTTGGGCTACGATCTCTTCCCCTCACCTAGCTTTTTGAATAAAAATGAAATTATTTTTAGGGTACCACTATTATTTAATTCCATCAGGTAGATAAATTATTAAAATAATATTTTGAATCAATAATTTAAGGAAAAAAATTTTGATAACTCTCATGCGGGAGCGGAAGTTGACGGGAGGCTAAAACAGTTAATTGAGTTTACTTATTTCCTGTGAAATGCATTACTGGAAGTGATTTCCACTGAGATCTACTATTACGAATATAGTCTTATCTAAAAACGAGAAGAAGTATGTGTGCTCGGAGTGGGTTTGACAGAAAATATGTGCATTATAGATACTATTTAATTATAATAAATGCTATCCATGATTGTAATTTGAATTATTCATGGTATGTCAAACAGTAGAGAGGGATTGATTGGGAACTAATTTTCATTTACTCTTTTTAACTAAAATTTCTATTCCACAAGTCCCCTATAGTTACCTGGACCTTATGGAAAAATTAATACGCCCAGAAAGTATAATTGTACACATTGAAGCCTTGGTAAAAAAACAAATCTCAATATTCAGCCTCTAATGATTTACCTAACGAAACCGGGTACCTTAGCTAATAGAGAATAAATTTGAAATAAAATTTGTTCTATACCACTTTCCTGTCTGACTCATAATGAAGGAGATATTTTGAAATTTTGATTCCCCCCCTCCCTCTGGTCTGATTTCAGCCAATAACGATCAAACAAAAATTACTACCGCTAGAGCATTAACAGTCGTGCATATGTGAGCTGTATGTGCGTCTATTTGTGATTTATAGACATATATACACAAGAAGAAATTTGAATAGATATGGGTACAACTAAAAAAAAATAATAAAAAGAAGAAGAAAAGAAGGTTAAAAATACATATTACTTACCTCATCTAAACACTCCATTTTAGCCATAGCTTCTGACAATCGAATTAAACTTTCTAATTGCCTAACAGTAATACGCCAAGTAGATTTAGAGCCTGAGCTCCCATCCCTTTGCCTTAAAATTGTATACATTTCCACAAGGACTTTAGCACCTTCCTGAAAAATTGTAAGTTATTAATTTAATATTTTAGTATAATCAATAGAAACCGACTGGCATTTAAATATTTTATATATATATATATATATAAAATAGTATAACAATTTTTTATATCTCCTAAAAAACTACTTGAATAAAGTACTCTCAAGATGGAGTCTGTTGCAATGGCATTTCAAATCAGGTATTTAACCATTCCAAATGCATAATAAATTTTAAGATTTAATTTCATGAGATTAGGGAAAGGAAGAAAGAAGATATAAAACCTTGGTATAGAACCTATAAAGAAATATTAACCCCAGAATACTACCATCAATTTATCATAATCTATTACTACCACTACGCCTATTAGGCGTATAATACTATTATTTCATTTTTTAACTGGGATTGCATCACTGGTATTCAAATTAAAATAATTCAAAATGTCTCATACTATTTGTTGAACTCTATAAATGGTTTAAATTTAAAATTAATGCAATTTAATAATTTTAAAAACTCAAAATAACAGCTTTATTAAAAATTGTATACAAAAAATATTTATGAAAAGATACATTGTAGATAATATATATTCAATATAATACAAAATTATTCAAAAAACTTAACAAAATGAGTCAAAAAATTTGAAAGATAAATAGAAATAAATACAAAAAGTAAAAAGGTACATATCACATGAATGTAGGAACCTTTAAAAATTAATTTAGGAACTTTTAGCATTATTAGGAACTATAACACAACCTGTTTGTTAGGTTTGAGTATAATTATTTCCCTGCTGTTCAATCTATTCATTGGTGTGGGACAAAATCTTATTCAAAACAAAGTCATTGAAAAATAGGTGAAAACATTCAATTGGTGTCTGGGCATTTCTCCCATCATTTTTCGTCCGGGGACTGACATGCACGATATTTTTGAATGGGACTTTCTGTTGACATTTTTGAAAGGAATTGTTGACCACTCAAAGCATCCTCTCTTGCCTACTACTTTTTCCCCATAAATTTTTTCTATGTATTCATCATGTTCTTCTGATGTATCAGCACTTTTTCTTTTCCTTGTTTCCCTTTCTCGTGCGTTAATTTTTCCTTTTCTGGATTGAATAGATTCTTGAATAGCTTCTTCTACTTCTTCTGGATCGTCTTCATTTGTCTCTTCCACATAGTCTGGATCGATGTCTGTGTTGTCTGAATCGTACACCACTTCATCTGCTTCCCCTTCATCATCCGAAACCATTGGCATGTTAAGTTCATTGACGATTTCCTCGTCCAAAAATCAAACATTCATTAATTAATAAGATTATGTTAATTAACCCAATAAGAATTTCATCATAATTGCTAGTATAACTAACACTACGCCTGTGAGACGCAGAAGGCAAGACTGGATATTGCTAACACTATGTCTGAAAGACGTATGGATATTTACGTGCATTGCTTACACTACGTCTTAAAGGCGTATAAGTCAGAGAGTTTTTGAATATACTGACCTTGAACGAGGCGCTGCGGTGCTCCCTTTTCAGCGACTCGGAGATGACTAATCAGGCTTGGCTTATTTGGTGGCGGGGAGGAGTGAGGTTTAAAATGAAAGGGGTGGAGGCACGGCAAAGAATTATATACGTCTCATTGGCGTATCGTTAGCGTTCTAGGGTTAAATATACTTTCCATTCAAATATGGTACAAAATGAGCAGAAGTACCTTTGATATTTAGTTTACTACTAAGTTAAATTAAAATTATAATGAGATGCCAAAAAATGGAGGAAACTAAAAAAAAAAAAAAAATGCAAATAGTTTTCCCAGAAATTCTCAATAACTAAATATCATCAGTTCAGTATACTTACAATGTTCAATTAGTCATAAATATTAGATAGATGGTGGGATTGTAAATATGAAATTCAGCAATCCACATAACAGCTGTTTTGGAATTTCAAAGTTCAAAAGATAGCATTTATAAAAAGTAAGCAATTAGACCTTTCTATCTAAACTATGTATTTCAGTCAGAAGGTCATTGCCTAAATGATTCCAAGCTTCCCTCACTTTTCAGGCTACCCAAATGAAAAATAAAACTATTTTTATAGAAATAAATCTCCAGCAAGGTACAAAATATTATTCATTAATTTACATCTACCCCTAAAAAGATATGGAAGTGTGATATATAGAAAGGCAGACAGACATAATGGACTTTTGTTTAGATAACAGACACAAATAGCACAAAGATTACAATCAACATATTACATCAAATTGAAGGAATGATTGTCTCTGGTGATGGGGTTTGAGCCATACTTTCTATTAATATTATTTAGATGTTTTGGAATTTCAACAGCTTCTCTTAAAATACTTCATATTGTGTTTCTTCCTACTCATACTTCATGTTGTGTTTCTTGAGAGCATTTGTATCTTTTCCATTATTTCTTTCACATAAGGTATAATGGTAAATAAATTTCCAGTCGTTTCCAATTTCGTAATGTACATCTATCATAGACAAACTTTGCCTCCTTAAATTTATTGTCAATCAATTCTTTATTGTAACTGTTCATTATTAGTGTCTCTCTTAAATTCTTGTTTGAGCAATTCAATTTTAAGGCCCTTATATTAAAACTCTCATGATTAAAGTTTTTATCACTGCTTTTTTCTGAGCTGAGCAAAGTGAAGTAACATGTGGGCACTGGTTGGTAAGCAAGAGTTTCTGGTTAACAGGATAACCAAAGTTGAAGTCATTTCTCTCTAAAAGCATATTTAAAATGGCAGCTTTTCTTTTAGTTATCTTCGATACAAATTGATAGCTTATGTCTTGAATGCCGGTAAAATGTTGGAGACATGGACACTCTATGAGAGCGAAACCACAATCAAACATATTAAACAAAATTATTAAATTTAATCATGCTGTTTTTTTTATGATATTACAATGTTAAATGAAATATTCTCATTACTACCTCACTAATTATAGGCTTGAACTGTCTTGCAAATGTGATGTAACGTAGGACCTCTTCTTGTGAGTAAGGCCTTTCTTCACTATCGTCCACATTGTTATGAAGTGCCACAATCTTGCGTGCAATGGCATAATCAAGAACCTATAAAAATTCAAAAAGGCTTTAGACAAATAATAAAAAGATTTAATAATGTATTATTGCACCTCATGGGACTGAAATCTACATAAACAGTATGTGTGTAACTTTACCAACTAAGTTCCAAGCATGGGTATCGGCTAGTATTAAAAATCTGAAAGTAACAATATCCTATTTCAAGTAGTAAATTAATATTAATGATGATAAAAGCGGGGCATTGCTTTGGGTTTGAGTCTCTGCAAGTGAAAGGAAAAAAATACAAATAAAATATAATTAAATTGTTAATTAATTAGTGTGCTCAGCCCATAAAAATGTTATAAGATAACGTACAACTTCCAGCCAGCAACGGCAGATGCTACCGATAGATTTGTCAATTTTTTATTCAAGAAAAAAGGTCAAGACTGAAAACCTAAAGTTGAGTATTATATTAATTTATCTTTTAGTATTGTCAACCCATATAACTAAATTTCTTTTAAACCTAATAAGCATTATATGCTTATATATTTCAATGTGAACTGTAATTTTTAGAATATGAGCTACAATGATCTAACACATTGGTTGAATTAGACTTTAGTAAGTTTATTATTATTATTATTTATTAACGTCCACTTTTTGCTACTATGGCTAATTGGGACGGGTTATCTACAGGTTACCGCCCTTTTCTATCCAGGGTGAGACTAAGGATTTTATTTAATGAGTTTTTCATTAAATAAGTTCCTATTTGCCCAGGCGGGAATCAAACTCGCAAACTCTAGGTTTACCATGTGAGTTTAGGACCAACACTGTAACTCACAAGGCTAATCTGTGCCCCTGTAAGTTTCTTTATATATTGTGTGTTGAGAATATTTCTCTGCATTACTATATTATGAGTAGAATTTTTCACTTCTTCCTTCAATGGTGGTTGTTCCATCTTCAATGAAACATCGAAGAAAAACATTAAAAACCCCAATTTCTCCAAGCACATCTCTATGTTGCCAAGAGGCAACCTATGGTGCTGCCATCTCTGGGCCAACCATGGGAACCACCACCAGCTAAACCTTGGTGGACTTTGACCAGCAGACCTGATGCAGCTCAGAACAAATTGTGAAAAGGCCTAAGCAGTAAGGCTATAGTATCATAAGTGCACACTTATTGACAATTTAAATACTTTGTTTTTTTTGGTAATACACGACCCACCAACATGACTGAGTAACTAGCCTTCAGGCCAAGGGAGGTGGTAGGGGGAAAGACATGGAGAGAGAAAAAACAACCAGCAGGAAGAAATAAACTAGCAACTCTTCAATGCAGTAAACAGCACCAACATTTTAATGCAACAGGAGCCAGGTACATTAACCCAAAATTTTCAACATCAGAAGTCATCATACAAGACTGTCAGATCAAAGAGTGTTCGTTGAGTTTTAGATATTGAAACATAGAATGAAAGCATAGGGTTTATTTCATTAGTAAAATAAAGGGCTGATGCCTAATAGTAAAATAAATAGTTTATAATATAGCTTAAATAAAAAATTTAAAAAAATATAGCATAGCATATATTATACATTTTACAAATAAGTAACCCTAGCATAAATGGCCAAATAAAAAATAATACAAAAGTAATCACTATACACATGAAAAGAATAGATAAAAGATTTTTTTCTTTTCTCTCTATATACCTCATTGCATTCATCTATGAGGACAAAGAAGAGATCAAATCTTGACATAATAGGGGCAGTCAACGTTATATTTTGTTGTAGAGATTTAGTCCTGTCATAATGTCCACCAATAGGATTTGCTGCAGCAAGAATTGATGTTCTTGCATTCAATGTAGCACGTACGCCTGCCTGAAATTAAAAAGAATACATTAATGAGTTTTTCAATAAATAGAAGAAAAATAAAATGAAAGTAAAATAGTATTGCAAAATAACATTTTTGATCACAGACAATAAAAGAAATTATGGATAATTTAAAGTCAACTGTAAATGTCTTTAGAAGTCTCCATAATGTTAAATAATAAGAAACAAAATAACAGTCAAGTACTCACTATGCAAATATTACCAATAGGTTTTATTAGCATGATAACTATCTCCTATACCTTATATATATATATATATATATATATATATATATATATATATATATATATATATATATTATAATGGAGGAGGTTAGCGTACGAAAGGAGAATCGATCATACTAGCTATCACTTGCTAGTCTATCTAATCCCCCACTCACCAGTCCAATTTTGCCCAAGAACCAATTTTACCTGAAGTTTTAAATGAATCAGGAAAATATTCAGTATATAATCTGCTGTCAAGCGTCTTGAGCAAAAACATACTGGTACTCTCCCAGTATCCTCTCTCCTCCTCCTTCAACCTCCAAAAAATGGTACCCTTTTATTAGAGAGAAGTGCTACTCAGTCCATTATAATTTCACTCTTTTGTTTATTGCCATTTTTATAAATGTGTACAATGACTACTTCACCATTTCCTGAAGAATTTTTTCTTAACTTTGATATCCCATATCAACTAAACCTCCAGAAATTATATTCTCCATGTTTCAGAAGTTCCAAAGAAATATCACAAAACCAAGTAGACATTTTTCTAAGACTTGATTATTTTTATCAGACTGGATAAGTATCTTAGCTCCATATGTTCTTTTGTTTTTACAAAGCAGAATTCTCTTCTTCTCGAAATATGCTTTACATGTTTTTTTTGTTTTTTTGAAGAAGAAGAATTTTCAAAAATGCCTCTTTTCTTTTTTCAATTACCTTCTCACATTCACAATCAAACCAAGGGTTCTTTACACCTCTATTGTTAATTTATTCTATTCTTTCAACTCTATTGTTATTGTATCTCTTAGCCATCTCTTCAGTTCAAAGATCTCTCTCGTTTCGTTGCTGTGTTTTGAAACACAGTTTAATAGTTATGAATAAGATGCATAATAATATTAAAGTACATGTTAACTATCAAGAATAAAAATTCATCTTAAATGATAGACATAACTGTCTCTTAAGCACTGCTGAGATAAGCGATACTAAAAGTTTATAATGAAATATGAACACATTTACCTTTGCTAAAGAAATGGTTTGCTGTTCCATAGCTTCGTGAATAGCCACTTGATCGTGAGGATCCATTTTATCAAACTCATCAATACAACAAATACCATTGTCAGCAAGCATAAGTGCTCCAGCTTCAATCACAAAATCGGGAGATTCTTCATCTCGTACCACAGCAGCTGTAAGACCAGCAGCACTCGAAGCTTTGCCTGACGTGTAAACTGCTCGTGGAGACATTTCAGCAACCTACAAAATAACAAAAATAAAATGTAAAAATCAAATAAAGAGACTAACAGAATGCTTGTCTCATGCATCAATTAAAACTTACAAAACAATGAAACAAAAAACGTTTTGTCCCTGTCTATATATAATTCTGATTTACAGAAAATAATGCGAACACCAATAGATGTCTGGAGTCTAGACAAAATTACATTTATTGATGACAATTACTCAGCTCTGTGCCTTCAAAATACATAATAATAGAAATGACTGAAGTTAACAATAGATAAAGCATGAAGAGTACTAACAGTTTGAGAAAGGAATGAAATGAAAAACAAACGTATTATACTGTGAAACATAAAAACCCATCAAATTCCGACTATCAGACAAGCAAAACTATGACAATCTAATTAAGTCAGTATAAAACAGACTGATAGGGACAACATTTTTGTATTATAAGAAGTAAAATTAAAAAAATATTTTATTTTAAACACACAAAATAAACTTTTGTTTGAGGAAGTACTGGTCTTGAAGGAATGATTACTAGCACATTTTTGACAATTTGTATCTTGACTAAGGCAACTGCTTAGTTAATAGACCCTTAAGAGAAATCTGCTAAATAGTAAGTCTATGTTCAGGAATTAGTTATAAAACTCAACTGCTTGAGATGAAAGTATTTTGTATTTCTACCACTTTTTCTCTTTTGTATTTGAAATACTTGTTAATGGAAATATGCTGTACTTTTAAAACAACAAAGAAATTGGTATTTTAAAATAATATTTCAAAGGCATTTTGTACACTAGAACTACCAATATCAATGGAAACTAATTTTCCTAAGAATTATTCATAATAAAAAAATATTCTGAGCATTTAAACCGGTTTTATCAATTTAACTTGTGAATAATCTCAGTAATAATGATCAGTAAAATACAAAGCTAGGTTATGACAATTTTTGTAATAATTGCATTAAAACACAAACTAATGACCTCTGTGTGCTGTGCGGTGTAAGTGTATGTGTGCGTTTAGACATTATTTTCTTTTTCTTTTGGCACAAATAGTATTTTTTATTTAGTTCAGTAAGTGAAAACAAAGGCTTCAAGTAACTAACAAAAACTTTGAATTAACTTTCGATATTAAGGAAACTTAACGAGGTTAAAAGTAGTTAAAAGGAAAAATTATACAGTTAATAAAATTATAAACCTGCTTCAGAAGTTGAGATTTAGCTGTACTTGGATCCCCAACAATACAACAGTTAATATCACCCCTAAGAGTTGTACCTTCCACTGTAGTTTTGGGAACTCCTCCAAACAGCATAAGAAGAACACCTAGAAAATAGAACTGAGATAAAATTTGGTTTTAATAATTCATCAAAATACACGTATAAAAGATAAGAACTTCTTCCACATCATTTGAAAGAGTTATTGATTAAATATAAAGAAAAACTAAAATAACCATTCTCATTACATGTTTACAAGTGTATGGATTAAAAATAAAAATAAATAAATAAAATAAAAAGTCTGTCACGCAGAGATTGCATTAACTAAGCAGATTTCCCACGTGTGCCATGTATTTGCATTTATCTCAAAATTTAAAAATTCAATGAGAAGAATAATATTTGGTATTTAAGCTTCAAATAAAGTGCTTCATAACATAATAGAATATTGTTAATATGAGATGAGTAGGAGTGGGGCTTTATTGGACCGAAAACTAAAAAATGCGAATACCTCCGTTAATAATCAAGATAGTGAAAAAATGAACCTAACAACAAATAAAGAACATTACATTTGCAATAAGATTGGTCCTATACATTTTTTTGATCGTTAACGAACTTGATCTTTCTTTTTATATAAAACGATTATATACAAGTTTGGTAACAATAAGACAAAAATTGTGACCACTAGAGCAGTAACAGACAAATACGAGTCAACAGACAATCTATCTCGTATATAGATAGATAGATTATATATATATATATATATATATATACACTGTATATATATATATATATATATATATATAATCTATATGTATCTATACTGTGTATGTATATATATATATATATATATATATATACAGTTTTGAATGGACCTCATTTTCATCATCTCCTGGGTAGGATCGATGGACATTTGAAGAAAAATTTCAAAAATCGCGTCATGGGTACGACCTCAACAAAGATAGAAGCTGTCTGTTTTACTATAATAAACAACAATAATACTTAAGTTAGATACACAGAAAAATTCTTAATATTTCTGATGAATAGGTTGCTCACACATTTGATGAGGAAAGCTAATTATTCTAAAAATATGGATGAATTTAAGTGGCTTTTGTTTATAATAACAAAATTTATAGGTAATTTGAAATATCTGCCCCAATTTTTTTCCATTTCATAAATTTTTTCTCCTTTCTAAACACAGACTTATGAGGTTAAATCGGAGTTTTAATATCACACACTACCTTTCTTAACTTGATCACAGCCGTGTATAGCTGGAAATAAGCTCCTAATGAGATTATGATATAAATTCTTGTCTTGGTTCATTTCATAAATTTTAGTCCACTCTGCTTCAGTCATATTTTTTCGCATTATCTCTGGAGTAACCTCTTCCATAAGTAGTTCTCCACAACCACCAAACTGAAACATTTAAAGAAATATTCTTGGAGTTAATAAAATAAATATTTACCTAGCCATGCGAGTCTTAACAATTGAGGTAAACAAAAAAAGCATATTTAATGTTCTGTTGTAAGACATGCTCCCCTCTACAGCTCAGAGAAGTAAGTCTAGTTATGACAGCACATTTGCATGGGATATAAATGCATGGCCATTCAAGTTTTTTAATCTTTATACTTCTGTATTGGCAAAATTTTATACTAGTTTAATGATTTTATTCAAATTATTCATATTTGTTTACTTGGAGTATTGTGAACCTACTGAGTATTTTCGAATTGAATTCAATCTTTGTTATATTCAGAAAGTTCACGCATCATCTCAACTTGCAAGACTTATGGTGAGAAGATGAATTAGAACATATGACAAATATGAAACATGTAGCTCTTGATGCATTGCATTCACTTTGATGATATCAAGAGAATCCAGAGAAAGAATATTTATATGTTTTCATAAAAAGTGAACATATAAATGTCAAATTAGAATATATTACAAAATAATTATTTTATACCCTGAATTTACATCCTACTATGTTTTTCTAATTGGTAATTAATACATTTTAAAAACTAAACAATTGAAAATTATACATTTAATATAGATATAAAAGAGATCGTTCAACTAACTTCTTTAAGCCCATCTATTGGAAAATTAACCCTTAGGCTGCTTCGGACTGCTATATTTGTCAGATATTTTAAGTGCCAGGAATGCTACGGACTAAAATAGCCGTCTGGAGAGAGACAAGATCCATGTGCTATGGACTGATATAATAGTCTGTCTTGTTTAGCCCGAGACCGCCACTAACTATCAGATTAGTTCTTCCACTATTGCTATCTGTTGACTTCTTATAGAAGCTACAATATCATTCAAAGCCGATAGATGGCATATGGATTCACTTTCCTCATTTTTATCTTCCCTATACTGGGATTCCCTGTATGCCTACACTGTCCCTTTTTCAATCTCAAGTAACGTTACTCATTACCTGCAATTTTTTAGACAGTTGAGTGCTTCCAGAAATTTTGTTTCCTGATTGATAAATTTAGTTAGAACTTTTGCGGGTGTGAGTGAAAGTAAAGAAAGCTCTTCTTCCGATTATGATGAGGATCCTTATGAAAGAGACCGAAATGTGTTTATTAGTGAAATGCCTGAAACTAGTTGCTGGATCATAATACACTAATAACTGGAATGGGAATTAGTGCTAGAACGTAAAATTCAGCATACAGAGCTCTGTAGGAGCTAGACTACCCCACACAGCTGAATACTCACACTGCAGTACTGAAGCCTGAGGGTTACTAAACAAATGAATGAAGTAACAAAGACCCCATAGTAGCATGAGTTAAAGAATGGTTTTGAATATTTTGGCCCATTGACTCTTAATGATAGCAAATTAATGAACAAAGTACAACTATTCAATAAAATTGAAAAGTATAAACTTACTCTAGGGCTTGTTGGTGTGACACTGCAAGCTAAAAATGCCATACGATAATTTAGGTCTCTCACACCCAATGCTTTCAAGCCTCGAACGCCTTCATTGTTACTTTCTCCTACAAAAGAGCAACCATTTCTTTATAGATTACAACAATAATCATATAATAGAACATCATGTCATTAATTATGAATGAATTGTATCAACAGGTTATGCCTGTTGAGTGCAAACAAATCAATGAAGAGGGCTAAAAGGACATGTAGCGGTTTCATTTTGCCTCTACATAAGACTATCACCCAATAAAGGCATTGGGAAAATCATAACAGTGTAACCAACAGATAGCATGGGTAAAATAATGATAGTCATTAGAAGCATGAGTATGTAAACTACAGCTTTAATGTTCCTCCAGTCCTTACCCCATAGCCACAATGCCTATAAGAATTTAGTCAAGGAAAGGAGTCAATTAGCTAATAGCACTACTGAAAGTGTGAATGGAAAGCTTGTTCAAAAATATTTTGAAATTGTGTATTCAGTTAGATTGAGTGAAGAGTTTTTTTAGCATTCTAAATAAAGAAAGCAAATTAAGGGGACAGGCTATTTTGTAGATATCCTGGCTCTTCTAGCAACAGAATGTAATAGCCCTTTTCATATTTTTTGTTTATTCTATTAAATGTGAATTCCCTAAAATATGATGCAACTCTTCAAGACAATTTTGTTGAAAGATGTGTATTGCATTTTTCAGTGTTGGTACACATGGCATTAAGTGTCTCAAAATGATATCAAGTGATACATAACAACATCTCAAGCGAAGAAATCTTCAAATGTATATCTGTAGTCAGAATTATCGTTTGCTATTCTATTTAACAGTGCAATATTGTAAAGCAGGCATTACAGTCATGAATGTCATTAATGTATACACTGATATTAAAACTGACAAACATCACACCAAAACACGTTATGAAGGAACAGGGTCTAACACATACAGTATTTAGAAGTAAGAAGAGTCCTGAGGAGAAGATTGAACAAACTTTCCTTTATTAATATTGTTGCATACCAAAAGTTATATGTGATATTATGTGTGCTTTCCTTTCTTATTAATTTCTATTTTTCAATAAACAATCAAATAATCTATTATCTAAATAATAATGTGTTTGTGTGTGTGTGTATATATATATATATATATATATATATATATATATATATATATATATATATATATATATATACTCTGTGTGTCAACAGAATTATTAAGAATGTTCTGATGTTGTATACTCAGTTTAATGAGAGAAATTATGTAGATTCAAAGAAAATTTCCCATTCCAAAGCACTATATGGTAACTAAAAACATTTTCTGGTTCTCAATTTTATTTTGGAGAAAATTAGTAATTTGTGGATTCATTTTTTACGAGTAACAATGACAGAGTAAATTAGAATCAGCTGTTAAGCCCATTGTAATTTAAAATCCACAATTTTTAAGTACTAAATTTAGTGTAGCCAAATATATTATCATACCTGTTTTATGATGAGCACCACTTTCAGCCTTGGCTCCAGGCAAAGAAAGAGAACCAACATCAGGAACAACAATTAATGTCCCAGTGAAGTCATACCTATCACCAGCTTGTACAAGCTCCACTACCTCTCCGCGAAGAACGACCTCAACGCTGAAATAAAAGGATAGCAAATGTTAAATGTAAGATGTTCAAAATTGAAATCATTTTAATTTAGTCAAAAGGTGAAATGACAGAGTGGCAAAAGAAGAAAAACACTGAAACCACTTCATATATTCTTCTCCAATAAATGTTATAGGTCTCATTTGACACTTCTTAATGAATTCACTTCACAAAAATAAAAAGTAATTGGGCCTTATCATGAAGTTAGGTAGAAATTTTAAATAAGACAAAATGTAATGAAGCGAGAAAGAAAATAGTCACATGTTGGAAAACACTCATAATGTTCTTAACAAGAAAACATAAATAAGAAATTTACATTTATCAAATATTTTAATAAACACCAAGTTGATTAGACGTAATTGTGACTGCTTCCACAGTAAGGTCGGCTTTCTTTATAATTGTGTAAAAAATAGAAGGAACTCTTTTAAGATATTGCTTAGTCCATAAGAAGGAGCAAGATAGAAGATAAACTATGAGTTATTTGTGTTTAAAGGCTGTGAATTTCCTCATGTCCCCAAAACATACTTTGAAACATTTTAACACAAAAACAGAATATAAAACTGAAGAAAATAAAAGGTTAAAACTAAGAAAAGATAAAATAAAATTATGACTAATTTGAGTTTTCATGGTAGTAAAACACATTGTCAGTTTACAGTGGTTGTCTTTCAAGGAAAAATTGATCTCTAACCTGTGACTGAGTCATTAAACTACTGGCTGAATCACCAATCTATTAATAATAACTAAATTTATTTTGAAGCAATATATTTGCTATTTATGAAAAGAAAACATATGAACAGCCCATGAATAAGCAGGGTCACCCTCACACCTGTGGTGGGAAATCATGCGATCAGTTTCTCACATTCCCTAATGGCCGAATGTCAACATTTCTTAATACAAATAGTAACTCAATTACCTCACAATACTGATTGGGCAATACGGAACCACATAAAAACCTAAGCTTTTTAAAGTCGGGTAAGCAGATGGTTAATAAAATTTTGCACAGCGATAAAATAAAGGACTGTTGTTCGTAAACTCAAAATAAAACAAAGACAAACTGGATGAACAATTAGCCAGCCAATTATTAAAATTAAAAACTCAAACAAGAAATAATAAATCCACAAGAATATTTTTTAAGAAATCTGTAGTATTACCTTCTAGGAATACAGCCTTTGGGAAGTTCTGCTTGAGTTTCTTGAATTCTAACTTTTTGAAAATCAACGAACTTAGATTTGTCAACATCCAACATGAATCTTCGACGATTTGAGCAAGCTGAATTCCGACAAATGGTTGGTTGAGTATACTGAAATAAAGGGAATCTATTTAATGAATGAGACTTGTTTAGCTATGGACTAAGTAAAATCTCAAATCCACCCTGGGCAGAAAAGAGTAGTAAGCTGCATCACTATAAATAACAGAGTTATATAGTTTCTTCTATAGCCTATTTTGCTTAAAAATATTATATTTGAATTGGGGATTCCTCATGAACATTCCTAAAATGTGGAATATTTAATATTTAATGATAGTACACTAAAATAATTTGTGTTACTCCTATGTTTTATAAAGTCATCCTCATAATCATAAATACGTTAAGACAAATGAAAAATGCATCTAAATAAAAGCAAAAATTCAGGTTGATATAAACTCATTTTGACTCTGTACTTATAATATTTTCATTTTTCAATCAATTTTCGGAATGTTGTCACAATCCTCAAAACTATATAATGTACCAGAATATTTTCTAATATAACATTATAAAAGTTTAAAAATAATTAGATATAACTATCTGACTGAAATGAGATAACAGCTACTTAGCTGAAACTAAAAATAAAAAATATAATAAGACTATTGCATGCAGTTATTTAGTCTATCTCATTATCTTTTCTTTCATTTAGGAGACCTAAAAAAGATTCATTATTGGGCAAACAAGAATGTTACTTTAACACCCATTCTAGTTCTTCCTCTTCAACGTCCATGTATTTACTTTTTGTTTTGGTACTCTAATGAACTATTTCTTTACTATTTTGTACTCAGAAATAGTAAAACTAACTGACTGTAATGAATGAAAAGGAGCTAGTAGCTGAACAACCTAGCCAAAACATTCTATGATACCCCTTTTAATCTCTTGCAAATAGCCAGGTAGGAACTTATAGGCTGTGGACGAAATGGCTGGCTATACCACCACAGCAATTTAGTGGCCATTTTTATGTAAAGGAATAACTTCTCCCATTTCTGCTAATAAACATTTATTAATCCATACAGTCTATCATGTAGGGACTGCATAAAATAAGCAGATCTCCCAAATTATGGAATGACTTACTAAAGATGTCATCTCAGCATATATTTTCTACTACTAAGTAAAAACCCGGTGAGTAAAGTGGGTTTTACTGGACTGATACAAAGAAAGTATGAATAACTTGCTTAGTACTTGAGCTATGAAAAATAATATACAATAGTAAAGCATCATCAGCTTAACAAGATTACTTTTATAACATTTTTCTATCTGACTCATAACAGTGGAAATATTTTGAATTTTCGAGTTCCCCTCCTTATTCTGGGTCCGATTTCAGCCATGAACTAATATTATCTTTAGTGTTGAATAAAACAGTAAAATACAGACAACGGTATAAATCTAATAAACATTTTCGAGTTAAGCATGTAAATTCCTAAAAGATGATGTAATCACACAATGTATTTGCATGTACCAAAAACAAAATATGATACAATATTATACAAATAGATTTTGCTTTTTTACACCAAAGGACAATTAATTATTTAAGTCAATAGAAATAGTTAGCTAGAACATTTATCAATAAGGCCAATAAAATGGCCATGAAATAAAAAGGAATAAGAAAAAAAAAAGATGTAACAAACCTTAAACTGCTGTTCAACGTCTTTTATGACAGTCTGGCAGTCCATGCATGTGAATGTACCTGATACCAACTCAGGATGAACAGGATGAGTCCTAACAACTTGACCTGATATACGAATGAGAGTGCCTATCTTAGCTGTTGACAACTCACGAACTTTATGCCTGGTAGGTACATCAGTAAAACCAATATAGAACTCCTTGTTTCCTATATTTTCCCCATGGTCTTTAACAAAGTTCCGAACAGCTCGACAAAGGTAAGGGTCAATTCTATATAAGGGAAAAAAAAAAAAAAAATATGTGTTACAAAATGGGTTTACACATACATTATACATTGCCTAAAAAACGGTAGATAAAAAATCATATTCCACAATAAGTGCTAGTTTAAAACTCCATTTCATTATTTGTTACAATAAAATTAAAAGTCCATCAGGCAGGGGCTGCATACACCTCACAGTTTTCCTGACTGCGGGTATGACACACCATTGATCTATTACACTATCTATTTTATATTTCTACGTATAAATCCAAAGAAGTGGGGGCTTACTGAGGGCTGAAAACAAAAAAGTAGTAATACCTCACATAATCTTTGAGATACAAAAAAATCTATAGGACAATAATTGTAGAGCATTAACAGTCAAACAAGATTGGTTCCATAAAATTTTTGATAGGACTCGTAATAAAGAAAATATTACGAATTTTCGAATTTCCCTCTAACCACCCTGAATTACAGGAAAATGATAGATCTCAAAACACAAAAACCTAGAAAAAGGCAGCCCAAAAATACAGATATTGTTCACAAAACAACACCAAAGGAGTAAGACAAATTTAGTAATAATGTTTATGAATAGTCAAGACTAAACTAATGACTGCTCTCAACTGAACTCAAAGAGGAGTTATTATTAAAATTGCCCATTTAATAATATTTATATTTTGTGAATGAACATCATGTACAGATTCATGTACGGTGCCTACAGAAAATTAACTCCCCATTATAGATACTACAGAGGGGAAACAATAGTACCAAATAACAGTTAATATTATAGTACTGTAATTGAGCTATAATATTGACAGCTAATAAATAGAAATCATTACAATTAGTACTAAGGAATTTCTGCACAAAATCCTGTCTTCTTAGAAAAGCTATTAATGAAAGATTCCTTTTTTATTGTCCCCATGAAAAATAATCACATTCCAAAGCTCAAAAAGTAACACAAATCCATACCAAGATATTACCCAAGGACATATGACCGAAATAAAGAACTAACAAATAAGTATTGTACTATTACCTGTAATATTCCTCAATAATTGCAGTGGCCAAATTTTGGTTAAATTTTTCAATGTCTTCAAAATTAACTTCCAGCGTACATCTCTCAATAGACTGCAACTCCTTAGCTGCCTCAAGATACTTTATTTCACCGTCTTCACGAAACCTAAGAATGAAAGTAAATAATCAAACTTGTTCAGCGGTGTAGTGAAAATACTCATTACGAAAATAAAAACAATTACTCCTCCAAAAAGTCTTGAAACAGCTTCTGACAACGAACTCCAATTTCATCCTTAACTTTGGGGACTGCGTCTTGATTTTCACCGATATCCATCGAAATAATGTAACAGAAAACTTATCAAATACTAAAATAATTCCTGTGCAGTACACACTTGTTGATCACGAAGGGTGACTTCGCGCCCAAACGTCAGTGTAGCCATAAACAATCTTCAAAACATTAACAATAACGTTATCTTCCTTTAATAATAACATAATCTGCCGATACATATTTTAGTTAACATTCCATGAAAGCATTCTCAATCAAATTTGATAGTAGATAAAAATGTTTACAAAAATATCTTAAAATATAAATATCAAGCACAACAGGTGTTTGGAAAGAGAGGAGAGGGGGGGGGAGGAAGTGGTAAGATTTTCAGAAGTTATAGGGCAACATTTACGAACGAACTATATTCTTTAGTTTTCAATTTAGATAACAGCTTCACTTTTTCTAATGCTAAAGTAAGCTAATCTTTTTTAAATTGAATACCACCAATGAAAAGAAGATATTAGAAGAGTAAAATTACAAAAACTATAATTATAGAGGTGGATTAAATATTTAAAATTCTCTTTGCCTTCTATCAGTTTGTCATTTCACCAATAAAATATCTTGTATTCATAAGCGTAGACTTATGGTGGGTGAGGTCAAATGTTTAGAAGGAACACTCAACCTTAGCGAATGATTTGGAACTAGTAAGAATCAAGGTACGTATAATATAAGTATATTAAGTAATATAAGGTAAGAATATGACAGAAACTTTTTCCCTCCTTCCCCTACTAGTGCCAATCCTTTTAGCAGATGTCCCTTATATGTTGGATCGAAAACTTGTGTAAAACTAATCTTATAAATAGAAGAAAAGTTTCTATAAACGTTGTTATAAGCATATTTTTCTGTCTTGAATATTAACCGAGATATTTGCAATTTTTGGTTTTTAGCATCCAGTAAACCCCCATTCCTATTCGTCATATTAAAAATAAGCTGTTATATCATGAACCACTTTATTCCAAGATTAAATAGCAAATATTGTTTTCATTTAACTTTTACTGTGTGAGGTTAATGACAATACATTTTAACGAAGGGATCACTTTAACGTTCTTCCTTGAATAATTAAATAAACGTTTCAAACACAACACTTTTATTTTAGAAAGTTATAACATAGTTAATGAAACACGTAACAAGGACATTAATTAAATCACACACAACTTGGGCTACAACACAAACAACACATCTATATTGGTCTCCGCCATTCACATAACTGACTTAAATGTTGCCCTGGTGGCGTATATTGTTCCTGATTCCCTACATCACTTCCCGGCAGGTTGTCTTATGGTTACCTCTACAGCTATTCGAGAAAACCGTTATTATTATTGTTCCGGCGCACTTCCGCCACAGTACTCCCCCCTAATAACGGTGTCGAGGAATCTGACGTTTCGTTTAATCCGTCGGCCATATCGACTGGTGAGGGGTAGTGTTGGCATAGGCAAAGCCCAACACTTCCCAGTTGGGAAGTTGTAGAGTACAGAGCTTGTCTGTACGGCTGACGACAGGAAAAGGACCTGAATATGGTGGGGTTAAAGGCTTCTTGACCATATCATCCCTGAGGAATACGTGAGAGCACGTTTCCAAGGCCTCATGTACAAAAGTCCCTTTGTCTTTGGTGCTAACTTTGGCTGGGCGGATCCTCTCGACCACATCCTGTACTTCCTTGATGAGGGTGCTTGTGTCCTTTGCTGGAGCTACGGGAGAGAAGAAGTCTCCAGGAAGTCTGAGGGTTTGCCCATAGAGGGCTTCTGACACACTGTAGTTCGTACTGTCTTTAATTGCTGTACGAAGTCCAAGCATGACCGTCGACAGGTACTTGGCCCAGTGTTGCGAGTCCAAATGAAACATTAATGCACTTTTCAGGGATCTGTGCCATCTTCCAACCATTCCATTAGACTGGGGGTGATATGGTGTAGTTCTGATACATTCCGTGCCTAGGTATTTTGCTGGGCTCCTGAATAGGTCACTCTCAAATTGCCTGCCCTGATCTGTTGTTATCTTGTTGGGGACACCAAATCTGCTGACCCATCCGTTGTAAAAGGTAGTGGCCAATGTATCGACCGTTATGTCTTCCAGCGGGATTGCCTCAGGCCATCTTGTGTGCCTGTCGATAAGGGTAGCACAGTATCTCATTCCAGCAGATGGTGGGAGAGGCCCTATGAGGTCCACATGTACATGCTCCAAGCGTCCAACTTCTGCGACGCAAAAACGGTGTGTCGGTAAACCTTCGCACGTTGACATCCTATACAGCTGCGGGCCCATTCCGTAATGTCCTTCTGCATATTTGGCCAGAAATATTTCTTGGAGATATGCTTCCTTGTGGCTCGTATTCCGGGGTGGCTTAATTCATGTGTGGCCTTAAAGATGGGCTTCCTGCACTCCGGAGGAAGGTAGATCCTTGCTTGGGACGTGGAGATCTCACACAGGACTGGTTTAGTCGCTATTGGAAGGGCGATTAGGCGTAGACTTAAGTTTGGGTTAGTTTTCATTGCCTAACTTTGTCAGATGGTTCAAGAAACTGATCTCCTCGATCCTTGAGAGTGCATCAGCAACGTGATTTTCTGAGCCTTCTACATGTTTAATGTTTGTTGTGAACTGACTAATATAATTTAACCATTTTACCCTTATGGGTGTTGCGGAGGATGCTTACTGGCATTGCATATATTAAGGGCTTATGATCTGTAAGTATGGAAAATTCTCTTCCCTCTACAACAGGACTGAAATGTCTTACGCTCAAGTAGACTGCTAAGAATTCGCGATCGTACGCTGAGTACATCTGCTGTGCTTCAGATAGAGTTTTCGAGAAGAATCCTAAAGGAACCCGTTTTCCTTTGTCTCTCTGTTGAAGAACGGCTCCTACACTGTGATTCGAGGCATCACAGGCTAGTGAAAGTTCAGCGTCAGGTTTAGGATGTGAGAATAGAGCTGCTTCTTGTAGGAGTAATTTACACTGCTCGAATGCCTGTTCGCTTTTCTCGTCCCAAGTGATGATCCTCTTGTCGTTCTTCTTGGAATCGTGCAGGAACAGACTGAGTGGCTTCTGTACAGCTGCTGCCTTGGGTAGGCAAGGCCTATAAAAGTTGAACATCTCTAGAAATCTCCGAAGGGATTTTACATCTTTAGGTTTCGAGTACTCTGTGATGGCTTGAATCTTATCCTTCTGAGGTGCGATGCCTTCTGATGAGACGTGATACCCTAAAAACCGAAGTTCTTGTACACCGAATTCGCATTTCTCGGGATTCAATGTAAGACCATTTTCCTCAAGCCAACGAAATACTTCAATTAGGTGTTCAATATGCTCCTTCTGGCTTGATGAGGCGATCAGCATGTCGTCCAACAGAATCCAAACAAAGTCAAGGTCGCGGAATATTTCATCCATGAATCTCTGAAATGTTTGAGCAACATTTCGCAGGCCAAAACACATTCGGGTGAATTCAAATAAACCAAATGATGTGATAACGGCTGTTTTAGGTATGTCCTCCTTTCGTATTAGTATGTCGTTGTAAGGTCGTACCAGATCTAACCGAGAAAATATGGTTTTTCCATGGAGGTTATTACGGAAGTCCATTAAATTGGGTACTCCGTAGCGGTCTGGAACTGTTTGAGAATTAAGTTGCCTGAAGTCTCCGCAAGGGCGAATTCCTCCTCCTGGCTTGTCTACCACGTGTAGAGCGCTGGCCCATTGGCTCTTCGAAGCTCTGCAAATTCCCTGTTCTACCATGAGCCAAAATTCTTCTTTTACCTTCTTGCATTTTTCGGGAGGTAATCTTCTTGCCTTCGCAAATACTGGAGGGCCAGTTGCTTCTATGATATGCTCTGTATTATGTGGTGGAGGTTCCTTTGTTGGAGTAGGCCTGGTGATTCCGGGGAACTTTTGAAGTAGGCTGGCAAAAGGGTGATCACGTGGTACAGATGAAATAGCTGAGGACAGCTCTTTCACAACTCTTCCTCTTGAGGTCAGACTAGTTGTCCTGTCAATTAGCTGCTTACCCTTCAGGTCCACCATCAGGTTAAAATGGTACATGAAGTCAGCGCCGATTATAGGTTTAGGCACATCTGCCTGTATAAAATTCCAAGATAGTTCCCTTCTGATTCCCAAGTCTAGCTTCAGTTGCTTGTTACCGTATGTGTTTATTATAGTCCCATTGGCTGCATACAGAGTAAAGACTTCGGGAGAAGGTCTTCTTTTAGCCTCCGGAGGTATCACAGATATTGCAGCCCCGTTGTCTATGAGGAAAGTCTGTCCCATCCGCTGATCTCTGATGAAAAGGCGGCGTTGGGCTACTGCCGATTCGGTTAACGCCAATTCCGATCCGCTATTTAGTTTTCCTCCGGCTTCGTCTTCTTCCTGTCCCAGACGCATGGTTGCTCACACTTCTGGGCCTTGTTTTTAAATTTAAAATGATAAAAACATATCCAATCCGGTTTTTTTGGGTTGCTTTTAAAGCGACTATTTGATCGTCTTCGACAACGATTATTGATTCGTGATATTTGATTCGGTGTCGGGGTGTACCTAATTCTGCTACTTGCCGCGATAATTTTTCAATTTTGTCCTCTAAGCTGGCTACTATGCTTGCATTCTTGTCCAAGCGGGAATCGGGACGATTGGTTGACAATGAGCTAAGTTCTCCTGGTTGGGTAACCTCTTGAATTTTATCCGCGATTTCCGCCAATTTATTAACATCATTATGTTCTGTACTGACTAAAATAGTCTGTATGTTTTGTGGCAGTGCGCGGAGCCATAGTGTCTTGATAATGCCGTTCGCAACAGCTCCCCCTGCTAACTGTTTCATATGACGTAATAATTGTGAAGGTTTTTCTTCCCTTAGTTGCTTCCCTTCCAACAGCTGTTGGATGCGCTTCGCTTCCGAGTCCTCATAAATACTGATTAACCTGGCCTTTATGTCCTCATATGGCGTGTCACTTGGCCTCTTAACTAAGTCCGAGGCTTGCGCGAGTACGTCAAAATCTATTTTATGAATTATGGTATAAAATTTTGTAAGGCTATTACTTATATTAGCTCTATTAAAAATCTTAAGCTTCAATCTGGCAAAACCACAGCTCGGGATCTTTCTTCCAAAAGGGTGGTATCTTGTCGACTGTAGAGAAGGCTGATACTGCCTCAGGTTTGCTGTCTCCAGTTCCGTCCATAATAAAATGCTAAATACAATAATGGCGTACTCACAGAAAGTTCCCTTGGTAATCCTTGGCAATAACGTCGGTAATCCTTGGTAATTTTAACGAAGGGATCACTTTAACGTTCTTCCTTGAATAATTAAATAAACGTTTCAAACATAACACTTTTATTTTAGAAAGTTGTAACATAGTTAATGAAACATGTAACAAGGACATTAATTAAAGCACACACAACTTGGGCTAAAACAAATCTATATTGGTCTCCGCCATTTACATAACTGACTTAAATGTTGCCCTGGCGGCGTATATTGTTCCTGTATCCCTACATCACTTCCAGGCAGGTTATCTTATGGTTACCTCAACAGCTATTCCAGACAACCGTTATTATTATTGTTCCGGCGCACTTCCGCCACAGTATCAATGGAAATGTGATGTCATCATATAGGAATGTACGTTCTTAACTCGGAATTGTTTATTTGATCTATAAGTATTCTTGATATTTAATCGTTTCCTGCAGCACTTGATATTATTATTGACTGAAATCAGTCAAGGAAGAGGTAAGAGGAAAGGAATCAGAAAACTCAAAATACTCCGGTCTTATTTGTCAGATCGTAAAATGTTATTGAACCAATCTTGTTAAACTATTGATGGTCTACAATTGTTGTTCTATGCATGTTTTTCTTAACTGAGATATTAAGCGAGTTATTCCTACTTTCTTGTATTCAGTAGTCGTTAAACCCCCTGTTCTACTTATCCTCTCTTTTAGCAGATTTGCCTTAAGGGAAATCAGCTATTGAGGTCGTACTCATGGCGCGATTTTCGAAAAATATCTTCAAATGACCGTCGCTCCTACTCAGGATATGACGAAAATGAGGTCCGTTCAAAAGGATATATATATATATATATATATATATATATATATATATATATATATATATATATATATATAAAATTGTAACCTCTGTCTGTACATTTATTTTTTTCGCGAAATTTCACGATAACTTTTCGTTTCACATGTCATAGACATCATATCTGCATTTTGTTTCTTTCGTGTGTTTGTTTGTTACCTTTTCACGCATAAACGGCTGAACCGAATTTTATGAAACTTGGTATGTATATTACTACTAACCCAATTTAGACTTTAGGCTATATTAATTTTCTCTGAGACGAACAGGAGTGGGGGTTATAAGGGAAGCCTGAAATTAAAAATAGCGATATTTCGTTTTCTATTGGTTTTTCGGTCCTTATGCACATAACAAAAGTTGTTTATTTTGTTATTTAGAGTAACTTTTGTTATATACACTTTTGCCGTATACCGAAGTTTAAATGCGTTATACGCTAAAAACTATAGCAGGAGTCAACAATATTATTTGCCAAAAAAGACTCAACCGAACTAAATAAAACTCGGTATGTGTATTAGCAGTGAGGCCTTCATTATAATAAGCCATACCAACATTTCTATGGACGGGCAGGAGTGGGGGTTATAAGGGAAGCCTGAAATTAAAAATAGCGATATTTCGTTTCCTATTGGTTTTTCCGCAAATATAAACATAACAAAAGTTGTTTATTTTGTTATTTGGAGTAACGTTTGTTATATAAACTTTTGTCGTATACCTAAGTATAAATGAGTTATACGTTAAAACTTTAGCGGGCACTAACGGCTGAACCGAACTTAACAAAACTCGGTATGTCAATTAGCATTAATTCTTCCATGATTATAAGTTATATTAAAATTTTTAGGTTCGAACGGGAGGGGGGTTATAAGGGAGGCCTGAAATAAAAATTCACCATATTTACATGTATAAGAGACGGGAAATATAAAAATATCGAAGACTGTGACGCCTTAACGAACAAATAATTCTATTATTAGCAAATCGTATCAATCCTAAACACTGGGCGGGTAAATGTCAAAATATTGTGCAATGTAAAGCCTGCTAAAAAATACCATCACCATTCAGCCTCAAATGAATTCCTGGGCGAAGCCGGGTATCTGAGCTAGTATATATATATATATATATATATATATATATATATATATATATATATATATATATATATATATTTGCCTGTTAACGCTCTAGCGGTCGCAATTTGTGTTTGATCGTTACCAAACTCGATATTTAATCAGTTTTATGTAAAAAGAAAGATGAAGTTCGTTAATGGCTGAAATCGGACCAGTGAGAGGGGGAAATATCTCCGTTATTATGAAACATTGTATAGAATCAATCTTATTGCTAATTGAATTTACTATAAATATTGTTCTATACATTTATTTTCTATCTTGAATATTAACCGAGATATTTGCATTTGTATTGTTTGTGGTCGGCTATGTTAGGGACTTTCCACCGAAAGCTAGCTCAGCCGTTTCCGAAACTGTTCGTCCCTCGTGAATTGGTCTAGAGATTCGTTACTACTATTGTTATTAGTAGATAGATTTCTCTATTGTAAAACTTCACGTGGGAAATCTGCTTAGTTTACGCAGCCCCTGCATGAAAGACTCTCGAAAAATTTCCTCCTGTCCATCGTTCCTACCCAGATATGGATATTTTATCTTTGTGGGTTAACGCTCTAGCGGTCAGAATTTTGGTTTGATCGTTGCCGAGCTCGTTATTTAAATGTCTTATGTAAAACTAAAGATCAAGTTCATTAATGACTGAAATCAAATTGGAGAGGTTTAGGGAGGGGGGTGGGAGTCAAAATATATCGGTAATATGAGAGGGATCGAAAAGTTAGATGTGCGCAATTTGGTTGCAAATTTCATTTTCTATAAATGGTGTTTTATACATTTTCTCTGTATCTCGAATATTATCATGCATTTTTTAGTATTGTCTTCAGTTAACCCCCATTTCTACTCATATTAACAATATGTTGATGTATTATGAAAAGTTATATTTAAAGTTAACACATCAAATATTGTTTACATTGTAATTTTACAAAATCAAAACAGTTTCGCGTCGCATCATTATTTAAGGTTTTATGTTTTAGACTACATGATTTTTTTCTTGTCAATATCAAATGTGATATTTATTCGTTTCAAGCAAAAATAAAGATCATATTTGCTAATGGACAATGGACCAAGAGGGGGTTAGAGGAATTGAAAAAAATCCCAATACATATAACAGTTATTATGAATGGATGGAAACATCAAATATAACCTATCGGGTTAAAAAATTAATTTTCCTATAAATGTTGTTCTATTTATGTTTATGTATCTCAAACATAAAAGAAGATATTTGGGTTTTTAAGTATTCAGTCTTCAGAAAAACCTGACTTATGGCCCATCAAATTTTTACTTTGAGCAATTGAGTCACCAGACATCTAATATCTAGTTTGTATTTAAATTCCTCTGAATATAGGCGTCTTACCATTACAGAAATATAAAATAATAGGTAGGTAGGAGATCTTTAATTACGTCCTGAGAAATCTGCTTAGTTTACCCAGCCTCTGCATGACATACTTCTTTTATTTGTTACTAAACTTAAGTGTCTTGGGGCATGGAAATAACATTTTCCAAGCGGATTTATAATTATTATTATTATTTATTAACGTCCACTTTTTGCAACTTAGGCTAATTGGAACGGGTTATCTACAGGTTACCATCCTTTTCTAGCCAGGGTGGGATTTTAGGATGTTATTTAATGAATTTCGTTACTAAATAATTTCCTTTACCCAGGCAAGAATCGAACTCGCCACTCTAGGTTTACCATGTGAGATAAAGGTCAACGCTTTAACTCGTATGGCTAACCTGAGCCCCAAGTGGATTTATAATAGCAAATGATTAATGTTAATAAAACATGATTGATGTTAATATGACATAAATATTCCAGATGATTGGAAAATATACTACACCTTACTTATTTTTTTGCAAATTTTCTGCATCTACTAAGTAGGAACAGTGGGATGTTTAGTAGCATAATTAGTTACCCAGGACAATTAAGACCAAATAACACACAGCCCTACCCTGAACCCATATTTGCAGATTTGTACACATTTATACAGGGTTTTGGAGTGGTCGAGTAGAGGCTACTGAGCTAGAGGTTCCAAGATCAAACTCCGGGATCACACTTTAAATTTTATGTAGCTGTGCGGTCACTGGACTTCCATCCATTCCTCAGTGACACTCAGCATCCTGAGGAAATTCTGTTGCTACTTGAAGAAGTAGCGAGCCTTAATAGTGGCCTGTAATACCACTACAGTTCAAAAATGTCTCAAGGTGACTACTTGATCTTTCCAAATGTGGAAGGTCCTAACCCTTCATGACCTGTCGACCAAACAAATTCTTTTTATGGTGGAATCTTATAATGTCATGTGCAGCTTATAAACATTTAGGAAAATGCTTGGAGTTCTCAGTAGCCATGCACATTCATGCTCCTGGTAAACCTAGAATTTCAGGATCAATTCTAAATTTAGTTATTACCAAACACATTAAATAAGATCCACTCTGGCTAAAAATTGGTGAAAACTGTAGATAAACAACATGGCTCACCTAGTAGCATAAAGTGATTGTTAATTTTATAATTAGTTTTCATTAGTTTTTAGTTCACAATTGGACTTAATCGATGCTATAGAACGTTTCACTTGGAGATGGCAGTATGTATTTTCAATGGGGTGCTCTGTCTCCCTCTTGCATATGCCTCGCTAGATAGCTCTGTCCGTGCGGCGTTGCCGCTATATCTCAAAGTTGTCCAATTTTTACGGGAAAAATTCTGTAACGTTCAGAATTTATCGCTCCATCTGCCTATGCTAAAAATTTATCAAGAAAATAAAATCTGTTTTTGCAATTAATTGTTATTTGTCCATTTTTTACATAAAATTTTTAATGGAAATTCTTGTTTCTCTCGTCACTGTGATCTTATTTTTTAAGATATTAGTTTGAAATTCGACATGAAGTTAGTATATATTATCTTTATTCGTAGCAAGGAACAATTTTTTTTTTCAACGACATTCCTTTCCATGTTTTTGCCATAATAAAAATAAAAATTGAGAAATCCTATTTTTAAAAAGTAGCCTGCGGGGAATTTCCGTTCTATAATTGTTTATTAAGTTTTGTTATACTCCTTTTAAAGAGGACAATTCAAATTTAATTTTGAGCCTCCTCCAAACATTATGGGACGCTGACAACTGATGCAATTAATGTTTATATGTTGTGGGAGCGTCGCGGCACGGCGGCAGGAGGAGAGCTGGACCCCCCCGGCTCTCTCCCGCCCGCTCTCCCGTTCTTTCTTATAACTGTCTATTCTACCATGATTATTTAAAAAGCCTCAACTCAGAAATTGTAAATTTTACTGGGAAGCACTTTTTTTATTAATCTTTTTAATGTGATTTGAAGTTAATAACTTAAATATATCTTTCAAAATGTAATTTTCGACAAAAATTGGAGTTAAGGCCTTTTATAAACTGAGAGCAATAGAGGACTGTGAACAAACAGGATTGGGATGATTATTTATAACAATAATATTAATATATATCTTTAATCCATTAATAATTATTCATTATAATCATAATTATAGTTGCATAATTAAAAAATAAAACCATTTTAATCAAAGAAATTCCTAATAAAAATCTTTAATGACCTTCAAAAATGTCTATTGAAAGCAACTTAATTTTAGAGTATCTAATTTCTTAGCCCATCTGCCAAGGAGAAGAAGCCTATTAAATTTAACGTTTAAAGAAAAAACTATCCATTTAGATTATTGGCCAAAATAGTCAAAATCTTAAGTATGCTTCATGCCTAACAATCAAAACAAAAAGCACGAAAATGTAATATTATATTAAGAAAATATAATATTATATTAGGTGCTATATAAAAACATCAGTACTTGTTTCTTCGTCTGACAGAGGTTCAACTCCGCTCATTCCTTGCGAGTCCGTAAGCGATTGAGTGGAGAATCCTGACGTCGACCCCAGTCTTATTATGAAAGGCTCTAAATCGTCTTGTATCTCATCTGCCTTCCACATCGCCTCCTCTATTTTTTTAACATGCTCCACGTAATTCTGCCAATTTTCAGATTTGACTTTCTCATAGCCTTCCCTTATCAATGCTGCCATTTCATTCTTTTGAAACCGGGTATTGTTCATGGCTACATAGTGCTTCACTTGAGCCCACACAAGTTCTATTGGATTTAACTCGCAATGGTAAGGTGGCAACCGTAGAACTTGACAGTTACTTCTTTCGGCCATAGTGTCTACTCTGTACGTAATGTACTTGGTTTTGTGAAAGTTCACTAATTCCAGCAAGTCCCTCTTTAAGCTGTCCGCTTCAAATGATATATATTTAGATTCCAGCCATTCCTGAAGCTCTTTCTTAGTGTTTTTGGACGATGGGATTTGTTCTTGGCGCCGAGAATGGTACGAAGCGTTGTCCATAACAATTACGGTCCCTTCAGGAACATTTGGGAGTAGCTGTTCTTGAAACCACTTTTCGAAACATTCACCATCCATTTCCTCGTGGGCATCTGCTGTATTTTTTTTACATAAGAATGTAAACTCTGCTCCGCAGACGAACCCTTGCTCGCCTCCAGCATTAACCAGCGCAAATCTCGGTCCTCGTGCTGTGGGTTGCTTCAGACCAGCAGATAGACCTGCGAGAAATGCGTCTCGAGCCGACGAAATAGTTTTGTCCCTCCATGTACTCGTAATAGTGTGCCCAACGTTGACCCACGTCTCGTCAAGGTATACAACTTACAGTCCATCTGCTCTTGCTTTCCGGATACTTCGTAAATATTTATGCCTCCACGAAATCAACTCATCTTTCTCAGTTAGTAACGCGTTGTTCTTTCTTTTTTCGAAGGCAAAACCAATATCGACGAGTGTCCTATACAGTGTTGTTCGAGAAAATTTAGGCAAATCTTCATCCGATTTCATGTTGGTTAATAATAAATTCAAAGTCGGGGGAATGTTCTGGAAATAAAAGCTGTGAACCTTCTGGCGGATAGCCGATAATACAAAAGAATCATACTTGACTAATCGAGAATCCTTTCTTTGAGGGAGTTGTGAATGGGCCTTGGCTGCTTCTTTTAATTATCCTATAAACAGTTCGCTTTGAAACTCCCGTGGCATTACATGTTTCGTTCACAGCTTTGTTCACAGTGTAATTCCGTCTGAAGTAGTTATATACGTTGAAAACTATACCTTGCTCTTTGCTGCGAAGTTGTTCCCCCTGTTTTCGTCGCTTTTGAACTGCTGATGAAGTTCCAGGTTCAGCCATCTTCAACGAAAATCGGATGCGCAACTAAATGTCCTAACCCTTATACGAAATCCTATCGGATTGTTATCACAAATAGATGACCAAAAAAATTGAAAGGACTACTTGTAAAACTTCACTGAACTGGATGTGTACGTGGCAAATGCATAAACTGTAATGATCATATTTGCTGTAAGGAAGCTTGCTTATTGACTCCGAGAGGGTCAAATGTTGTCCCAAACAGGTAGGGGGAATAACCCCGTGGGTAATACTCCATCACTGGCCAACGCATCAACCCTTGATCAGCAGGTATAACTAAAGGACCATTGTATTGTAAAACAAGAATGTCATGTTAAGGAAAGAGAGAATTATTAGAAATATGTTTCCATACTTACATTAGGTGTTATTTAAAAAAATGTAAACGTTTGGAGAACAATGTATTCTAAACATTATTTTGCCATCCTCCTTACAACTTTGAAAGAAAATAACATTTCACAGAAGCACAAAAAATTTTGAAAATAATAAAATACCAAACCATAGAGTAACTTGTCGTTTTTATTATTAAACTGAAATTTGTATGCAGGCTTGGGTAGCTGAACGGCAGAGCAGGAGGGAGAGAGCCAGGGGGTCCAGCTCTCCTCTTGCCGCCGCGCCGCGACGCTCGCACAACATATAAACATTAATTGCATCAGTTGTAATCGACCCATAATGTTCGGAGGCTCAAAAATAAATTTGAACTGTCCTTTTTAAAAGGATTATGACAAAACATAATAAACTATTATAGAACGAAAATTCCCCGCAGGCTACTTTTTTAAAATTGGATTTCACAATTATTTTTATTATGGAAAAAACATGATAAGGAATGACATTTTAAAAAAAATTGTTCCTTGTAACGAATATAGATAACATAAACTAACTTCGTATAGAATTTCAAACAAATATCTTAAAAAATATGATCGCAGTGACGAGAGAAACAAGAATTTCCATTAAATTTTTTAGGTAAAAAATTGGCACAATACAATTTATTTCGATTGTGTATCTTGTTTTGTTGATTTATTCTTAGTATAGGCCGATAGAAGATTAAATTCTGCACATTTCAGAATTTTTCCCGAGTTTTTCAGAAATTTGGCGGATTTGAGTGAGATTTGGCAACAGCGCACGAGATCTACTGCCATCTCGAAGTGAAACGCGCTATAGTAGGAATTTAGTTTCCCCACAATATTTTCTTTTAAAAGTTAGTTTATTAAACTGAAATACTAATATCATAGCTCACAGCCAAATTTGAGAATATGCAAAGTTTGAAGGAACTTGCTCATCACATGGAAAAATAAAAAATAATCAATTACTATAACTACATCATGTGGCATGTACCATGTGATTATTCATTATGCTTAAAAATATTGTGTACACATTTATTTTATTTTTCAATTAAAAACCTATCTACTGAAGTAATAGTATATATATATATACAATATTGATATAAACAAGAAACTATAGGAGTCTTTGGCGACATAGTATATCTAAGAGTGACAATATAACCATGGCACTAGTTGACTTTTCATCAAGCCTTGAGAATTGGTATATAAGCAATCCATGCCCAGGCCACACCACAGGCAGGGCTGGAGAAGTATTTCGAAACTTAATCAATACCATAATGGTTTCACAATGTGCATTAGCATCACCCTGTATGTATCCGGACGACTTTGGACCCTATATGGACCAACAAAATTGTGGTGGAAATTGCATTCAATTTGATTTTATTATAGTTGGTGGTGGTACAGCAGGCAGCGTGATTGCAAATAGGCTTTCTGAAATACAATCATGGAGTATACTATTGATAGAAGCAGGAGGAGATCCACCGATTTCTGCAGATGTTCCTAAATTTTATATGTCACAACAATTATCATGTATAGACTGGAAGTTCAAGACTGAAAAAGAAGATGCGCTTTACCAGGGAATGATAGGGCAAAGGAATTTATGGCCAGCAGGGAAGGTAATGGGAGGTTCTAGTGCTATAGGACGAATGATATACACAAGGGGCAGTGCAATTGATTATGATATGTGGGCAAAGCTTGGAAATACTGGTTGGGGCTATCAAGACTTGCTTCACTACTTCAAAAAAACAGAAGATATGAGAGATAAAGACATTATGGATAGTCCAGAATTAAGCCAATATCATGGAATTGGTGGGTATATGGTGTTGGACACTTTAAATAGTAGAGAAATTTTAGTCGACCATATTAAGGATGCAGCACAAGAACTAACATATGATGATATAAAAGATTCTGCTGGTCCTATTTCGATAGGCTATTTTTCAGCACATGCAACTATTAAAGATGGTGAAAGACTAAGCACAGCAAAAGCATACATTTCTCCTGTCAGAGACCGGCCAAACCTCTTTGTAGTAAAGTATTCAACTGTTACAAGAATTCTATTTAATGGAAAACGAGCCATAGGGGTAGAATATAAGTGGAGGAATGAAATCAAGCTACGAACTGCTATGGCAAGGAAAGAGATAATAGTAACAGCAGGGACGATTAATAGTGCTAAACTCCTTTTACTGTCAGGAATAGGACCATCAAAACATCTTCGTAAACTAGGTATACCTGTAATATCAGACCTAAGAGTAGGATGCAACCTCCAAGACCATGTAACTTTTGGAGGTGCACTCATGACACTTAACAAAACTAAAAAATTTTCTTCACCTCTAGAAAGTTTGGATGCCGCTTATGAATACCTTTCTAGACGGACAGGACCTTTTGCAACCATTCACGAATCAGAAGTAATTGGTTTCATTGGGATCAATGACGATGAAGAACCAGATTTAGAAATGTTTCATTTATTTATACAGCGAGGAGGATTTCCAGATTTTAATATGTGGGCTTCAACTTTAAACCTAACTCCAGATGTAAGGGAAATGTACCTAAAAATCTTAGCAGAGTATGATATACTAATAGTAATGCCTATTGTACTAAGACCAATCAGCAGGGGTTTGGTACAACTCAGAAGTTGTGATCCAATGGACCCTCCTATTATAACATCAGGACACCTGAGAGAGTCATTGGACTTGGACCAATTGTTATCAGGAATAAAATTTATTACAGAAATGGCAGACACAGTAGCTTTAAAAAGGCATGAAGCTGAGATGAGACGTCTCAACTTTGCAGGGTGCTGTGAAGAATCTTTTAATACAGATGGATACTGGACCTGTGCTGTGGGTAACCTTGCTACTACTTTCAATGATTATGTAGGTACAAATAAAATGGGACCTTCTTGTGACAAAACTGCAGTGGTTGACCCTTCTTTACGTGTATATGGAGTGAAAGGCCTACGTGTAGCAGATGCTTCAATAATGCCACTTATTCCTAGTGGGAATATGATGGCTCCAACAATTGTTATAGCAGAGAAGGCCTCTGATATGATAAAAGCTGATTGGTTGACTGAAGCCGCACTTTCAAATAAGACAACATGCCCACCTTCATGCAACAAAAATGGAAAAAATGACAGTGACAAACAACCACAATCAAGGAGGCCCTTATAAATTAGTGTGAAGCAAATATATCTTGAAAAATAAACTATTTTTTTTAACTTTTATTTAAATTTACACCCACTTC
The DNA here is from genome assembly GCA_019009955.1 of Riptortus pedestris. Taxonomy (NCBI): domain Eukaryota; kingdom Metazoa; phylum Arthropoda; class Insecta; order Hemiptera; family Alydidae; genus Riptortus; species Riptortus pedestris. Next base: position 70,035,027 of record CM032228.1, read on the forward strand.
ATAGCACTATGAGTAATTGGAGCGAATTATCTTCAGGTAACCACCCTCTTCTAGTTTGGGTGGGCTAAAAATTGCACTTAATGAATTTGTCACTAACTAAATTCCTCTTGTTCATACTGCCATCAAACCTAGGGCTCAACAAGCCTATTTAAAGGCTAAAAACTGCCCCAAAAAAATTATTTGGTTTAATCATTCATAGTCTCTTTACAAAATGCTACAGCTTTTAGAGCGATTCCTGCAAATGGAATTCCATGAAAACCTTTAAGAACAATGCATGTCTGGTTTCAATATAATTTAATCAGTGAACATTAAAAAACGTATTTATCTACAATATTAATCTAATATTCAATCATTGCAGTTATCCCATGAAACAAAATTTATTTGGGAGGGTTTGTTAGTAATTAGAAATAAGAGATTTAGCTACCACAGTTTCAAATGAGGGAGAGGGGTGGTAAAAATCTGAGCATCAAAAATCACAAGCTAAAGTAAAATATATGGGAAAAAAATGTGCCACATTATATTGTGGAGATAAGGGATAGCGAGGATTAAAGAGATAATCCTTAGGGGCTCCTGGCTCTCCCCACCTAGGCTTGGTACTAGGAGATAGCTGGGTATATATAGAGCGCTTGCTCCGGCTAGAGTAGAACATCCAGTGTTCCATTACCCCATCTCATTAACACCCTTATAGTGGAACAATAGTTCAGTAGAAGGGAAACTCTCATTCTCACCCCTGGTAGGTGACACTACCTTTATACCATCAAATCTGAACATGCTGGATCTCAGATTAAAAAAAAAAGCTAGAGTAGAATCGGTGCCTTACCCTCTCTCTCCCTTTCAGTCTTCTACCTTGCTTTGAATAAACCTTGTAATTATGATTACTCTGCCTAAATCTTTCAAATGCCTAGCATTGCTCATGGAGAGTCCTGCGTCAGAGGCTGATGCCAATGATATCACAGGTACCTCTGAAGTGACTCCCTCCTGTAGCTACTCATGGCAGAGGCTAATGCCAATGATATCACAGGTACGTCTGAGATGACTCCCTTCTACCTACTCATGGCAGAGGCTGATGCCAATGATATCACAGGTACGTCTGAGATGTCTCCCTCCTACCTACCCATGGCAGAGGCTGATGGCAAAGATATCACAGGTACGTCTGAGATGACTCCTTTCTACATACTCATGGCAGAGGCTGATGCCAATGATATCACAGGTATGTCTGAGGTGACCCTCCTACCTACCCATGGCAGAGGCTGATGCCAATGATATCACAGGTATGTCTGAGGTGACCCTCCTACCTACCCATGGCAGAGGCTGATGCCAATGATATCACAGGTATGTCTGAGGTGACTCCCTCCTACCTACCCATGGCAGAGGCTGATGCCAATGATATCACAGGTACGTCTGAGATGACTCCCTCCTACCTACTCATGGCAGAGGCTGATGCCAATGATATCACAGGTACGTCTGAGGTGTCTCCCTTCTACCTACTCATGGCAGAGGCTGATGCCAATGATATCACAAGTACCTCTGAGGTGTCTCCCTTCTACTTACCCATGGAAGAGGCTGATGCCAATGATATCACAGGTATGTCTGAGGTGACTCCCTCCTACCTACCCATGGCAGAGGCTGATGCCAATGATATCACAGGTACGTCTGAGGTGACTCCCTCCTACCTACCCATGGCAGAGGCTGATGCCAATGATATCACAGGTACGTTTGAGATGACTCCCTTCTACCTACTCATGGCAGAGGCTGATGCCAATGATATCACAGGTACGTCTGAGATGTCTCCCTCCTACCTACCCATGGCAGAGGCTGATGGCAAAGATATCACAGGTACGTCTGAGATGACTTCTTTCTACATACTCATGGCAGAGGCTGATGCCAATGATATCACAGGTATGTCTGAGGTGACCCTCCTACCTACCCATGGCAGAGGCTGATGCCAATGATATCACAGGTATGTCTGAGGTGACCCTCCTACCTACCCATGGCAGAGGCTGATGCCAATGATATCACAGGTACGTCTGAGGTGACTCCCTCCTACCTACCCATGGCAGAGGCTGATGCCAATGATATCACAGGTATGTCTGAGGTGACTCCCTCCTATAGCTACCCTCAAGACACACCTTTCTTTCTGCCCCTGTGTCAATAACACACATTGCTGTGCCCCTTCGGTAAGCATCAACATTGACGACACAATAATTGGTGCTATCTGGAACCCATCAAGCACAGGACAAGTGACTGACCTAGTGCATGACATTATTATCACTAAGATTAGTTATAAAACATTTATTGATCAACATGGAGAAAAATATTACATTTCATCCTTCCCTAAACCCCCCACTACACTAATTAAATTTTAGACATTATGCTACTTAGTTTTACTTTAAATGTCTAAATATTCTTTTCAGTCAGAAAACAAACCATGCAGTTGTTAATAGTCAACTATATCTGTATAACAACTAAAGATTGTCAACAATTTTATTTAAAATGCAGGAGGGGTGGATTAGATTCTTCACATTTCAGATTAATCCATGACAATTGTAACAAAATTATGAAATTTTTGTTTGTCACGAAACAGGCTCTGAGGATTAGATGTACTTTAATGTTTGATTTGTGAGCGAAACCACAAATATTAAAGGTAAAATGAGAATTTGATTTTTAAATTAAGAGTGGGGGTTCACTTTGATATCAAATTATATGCTCATTAATATTTGATTTATAAAAAATAAATATTAAGAACAAATTGAGGATGTATTTTTCAGTTCAAGAGATGTTTAACTTTTACTAATTTACTTAAACATTTTCACTTCAGACTTCTGACCTCCAATTTTAATTTATTCCTGTTCTAAAAAAAATGCCTCAAGAAGAATTGTGAATTTTGTTGAATATGTATCAGTGGAATGAATATTGCCAATCTGAAATACATTATGCTTTTCTACTGCTGAATACATATATAGGAGTGAGAGGGGGGTTACTTAGAAGAGTATATATATATATATATATATATATATATATATATATATATATATTTATATATATAATTCTACTGTACGTGCTGAGGTCACTGAACTCCTAAATGGCTGGAATTTTTTTTGTATGCGTTTGGGTGACGCCCTGGATGGATTAGATTCAGAAATCAGCCTGGCAGATGGAGCAGGAGTGGGGGTTGTAAGGGAGGCCTACAATTAAAAATAGCGATATTTCGTTTCCTATTGGTTTTTTGGCAAATATCCACAGGATAAAAGATGTTTATTTAGAGTAAATTTTGTCGGATAACAAAGTATAAACGAGGTATACACTTAAAAATTAAAGTGGGAGCCAACAATTTTATTGGGCACTAACAATTGAACCGAACTTAACAAAACTCTATATGTAAATTAGCATTAATTCTTCCATGATTAGAAGCTATATTAAATTTTTTACATTTGAACTGAAGTGGGGGTTATAAGGGAGGCCTGAATAAAAAATTCGCGATATTTCAATTTCTATTTGTTTCTACGCAAACATGCTCATAACAAAAGCTGTTTTTTTGTGTTATTAAAAGTAGCTTTTGATTTAAGCATAATATTATTAAATTTAATATCCTAATCGTTTAAAATATCTTGCAGGGCAACGTCTGTCGGGTCCGCTAGTATATATATACACACACACACATATATATATATATATATATATATATATATATATATATATATATATATATATATATATATATACTCAAGGCTACACTTTAACTCACATGGCTAACCTAAGTCCTCTCCCACGAGAAATTTTATATACATATATTAAGGGAATGAATGTTATCAAATTTCAACATTTTGACTGCCTTTGGAAGAGAAAAATGTAAAGAGCAAATTGTGTTCACAATGTATTTTGCAGTCCTAACACGCTGTTTAGATTTATGAATTTTGATATTTTTAGTTCATAATTTATATCGCAACTTTCCACTAATTCATAAAAAAAAAATAATAAAAAATACACACAACCTTGAATGGGTCTACTTTTATCATCAAGCAGGCAGATAGATCAATGAAAATTTAGAGAAATTTGAAAATTACATCATCTTCCGAACGGAAATCTGTAAAAGGTTTTTTTATAGAACATTGATGAAACATGAAAATATTTGGTGAATTTTCACATTTCCAGTTGGTCAAAAATTTTTAAGGTTGTTTATAACTAATTTGTAAATCTGGAGGAGTTATTTAAAACTATACTTTCAATTATTTATTAAAAATATGGTTATTAGTTTGAATGTTGTGTATTTAATTAGATACAAATAAAAAAATACTCAATAGTGGGAGCTGAGAGGTAAGACGTGGGGGAGCGGTTGATACTTTAGATTCAAGGAATCAAAAAAAAAAGAAAAAAAGAAATTGTTCACTTTGGACAATGAAATCTGTACTATTTCATTCACAAAAAATAACTGACTTGCATATAACCGTTAGTGAAATACAAGGGCTAAAAAAGAAGTAAAAGTGCTACTAAAATAATATATAATTAATATACAATGAACGAGACAAAACTAAAATTTCACAATATCATTTAAAGCAATAACAAATATTTTAGTATACATTTGAATCTTAGAAGAGTATAATGTGAGATGAACATTTTATTACAATTTCTTTTTTCAAAACTACCAATACATATTTCAAATCCTTATAGTTCCAAAACAATTAAAAAATGGCAAGTGTATAATATGCACAAGAGATAGTTAAAAAAAATATTTGGAAAATATATATATATATATATATATATATATATATATATATATATGTTTAATCCCTATTTTAGTAATGACATATAACTTTAAATTTGAAATTTTATGTTAACCCCTCTCCAAGATCACCAATGTATTAAATTAATGCATCAAACAATTATTTAATCATCACCATACTAAAACATTGGTCCCTGAGGAGTTAGAAGGCTTTTCAATTGTGATAAAATTATATTCCAAATTCATAAAACTTTCTACACAAATCCAATAATACTCATATAAAATCAAACATATTGGGGGGGGGGATCATTTCTGTAATTTCTTAAATTATTATTTTAATCTCATAATTCAAAATAAGTTTAAACTAATTAACCCTCAGGAAAGCTCAGGACCTTACAGGTCCATTTGGTTGATATAAATAAACAAAATTCTTTACTGTTTAAAAAAAATACAATAATTAAATGTCACTTTCTTGTTGAAATAAATATTTAAACCCTTAAAATGAGTTCCTACAATTTATAATCTATTAGAATTCTTTCCCAACCCAAACTGTAGACTTGTGAGGTCCCCATGCTTAAGTAACTTTCAAACCGCGGGGACTTGAGGGTTAAATGGATTAAAATTAATAATGTATCATTATTCTATCATAATTTAATTATTACAAATCATTTATATGATTTTTTATTGTACCTGCAAACACAATCACATTTTTTATTGTACCTGCAAACACAATCACATTTCATATGGTTAAACTTTTACAAACAAATAAGATAAAGACCTCATTTTGCCCAGAATTGTTTTGGGTTGGCGTTATTACGTAAACTAATTTAAGTGGCTTGTAGCACTACTTTCAATAATTCCCATTGATTAATATACTCTTTTAAAAGCCTAACTAAATAATCTCACAGAATGATTTTTTTTTCATCCTATAATAATTCTACTTTCTTTAAAGTTGTTTTTTTTTTTTTCTCGTGTCATCAATTTCGGTTACATTTTTATTTTGCTACCAAATACGCACCTTGTAGAAGAGAGAGTACTTAATCCGTAGATGTGACATTTTAAGGGACACAATTAATGGGGTAACATTTAATACGGTTAACTGTGAGAGAAGGACAAGCTCCATAACTCCTATTGAATTCGTCGCAGTTAAGGTTATTGATTCTTCCAAACGTTTTCACTGATTTCTACAGATTCTAGACCATGTTTTAGCATATTTCCCTTAAGCTATGAGGTCGTACTCATGACGCGATTTTAGACAAATATTCTCAATTGTTTATCCCAAGAGAGGACGAAAATGAGGTCCGTCCGTTCAAAACTATATATATATATATATATATATATATATATATATATATATATATATATATGTCTGTAAACGCTGTAGTGGTCGCAATTTTTTTTTATCGTTCCAAACTGGATATTTAACGTTTTATGTAAAACTAAAGAAAAGATCCGTTAACGGCTGAAATCTGACCAGTGGAGGGGGGGGGGATTTCGACAAATTTTAAGAATTTAGCCTTTTCAAGTATGCATGTGTAGTTGCAAATTCCTTAAATAAAAATAAAATACATTGGAATCATTCTTAAGGTTTAAATTAATGAAATGATTAAATTAACTTCTTAAGTTACAAAATAATAGAAAGAAAAAAAAAGCAGTAAACGACTATAACCTATTTCTGTTTTCAATTCATAAATTTCAAAAACAGTGTATAGAGTATATAATAATACAAAGGAACTTTGAAGAATATTTGAAGCTTAGCTGATTATTTAAACTGAAATTAATATAAAAACAACAATTGATATTACTTTTAAATAATTAAACTCCAGCTTCAATTTTATCACAATTTATAAACAAAATATAAAAATAGCAAAGTTATAAATCTAAATCTGATATCACTAAAATCTAATGAAAAAAAATTAAAAAATTCTTTAACCAATAAATGGAAACTTCTGATTCTGATTTTAATTTCTCCAAACAAACTTGAGATGTGTCATTGATTAGTTTCCTAAACACAATGAAATATTTCAATTAATGTAAAATAAAATAAAAAACAATCATAATTAACAATTATAAATAATCAAAAACAAGTTAAAAGATTGATTGGAAAGTGAATATGAAAATAGGGAAATGATTACTAATACACAAGTGATCTTGAACATATCCAAGGGATTCTTTGCAAATAATAAGGATGAGCAAGCAGATATATTTCTAGGAGAGAATGAACAATGAGCAGAGCTGGACAAGGATGGTCAAAGGCAGTTTGTAAACTCTAAATGAACCTCAGGAGGTTTGTGTGCATTTAAGGTGACACAATTTTTGTAAAAGAGAAACCTGGATATTCAATTTTAAGTAGATGATGGCCAGATGTGTGCATGAGGGAAACTGCCTGAACATTGCAGGAAAAGGCATAGGAGTTTCGATAACCCAAACTGGCTTCTTAAAGCTGTCACATAGATCTAGGCTTGACTTGACTGAGAAGTTAAAAATAAATAATAATAATAATTATAATAAACTGTCAGGTGATCAATGTTTACATGGAAAGAATTTGACAATGTTGCTTATTGGAAGGTTGAGAGGAAGTGCTTATAGTCATTAGAGTAAATCACAACATATAGGGGGTGAAGGGCAGAAGCTTTCTATGCTATAGCTAGTGAAGAAAGTTTTACTCATTGATTGTTTCTTTTAATTTATTGTATTTTATTGGCTCAATGGGGGACCCAGTGTACTTGCAAGTTAAAGGGTGAGTACATCTACCACTACCCTCAGTGAGCTGAAGCTAAAAATAGGAGCAGGTTTGATCCCTAAGAAGAGAGTACTTTAGTTCTTAAGCATGCCAGTATCGCAGTGTTTGCGTATTAGCAGGAGTGTACATAGTTATTAGTAGGAAGTACATAGTCCTTGGGATGACAAATGACGGGCCCTTTTAGGTTCCATCCATGGGCAAGATAAGCGCTGGGATCTGATCAGTGCTTCGTAATAATGAGGCCCACCAATTTACTGGAGTGGAGGGCCTAAGCTATCCCTCCTCAGGAATAGCTAAAGATTTCCAAAGTCTATAATGCCACAAATATATCAACCTCATAAACTGGTATCTTGTAGGCAAATTATATTGGTTTTCATAAGAATAAAAATTAACTAAATTGATGTTTTACATTATAGAATATAAAAAAAAAAATTAGGTTAACTTTCATACATCCTCTGAGGTGTTATTAAGTTCACAGACTTCAGCAATTTCACTTTCATCAGTCTTCTTTTTTTGAACAGTATCTTCTAAACGTTTTGTAGGAAGTGAAACTAATGATGGCTGCTGTAGAAGTCGTGACTGAAAAATGAGTTTCAATTAAAAGTGAAAAAAAATAACTATATGAAATGAGAAATGGAATTAAAAATATTTTATTACTAGGGCCACAATTATGGGGGGGAGAGGGAGTACAATGTAATATGACAGGGGGGGGAGAGGGAGAGAGAGAGAGAGAGAGAGAGAGAGAGAGAGAGAGAGAGAGAGAGAGAGAGAAGAGATCAACTGGGCATATCTCTCTCTTCCAGGTACCTTTATTGTATGTTAGCTACATACAGGCAGCCTTATGATATACATGTTGTCTGGAACCATTAAGATATCCTGTTATGGTACCAAACTCAGCTGTACAAGACAAATACATATGCTCATTTTATATTAGTAAGGCTGAGCTGGGTTGGTTTCTATAGGCCAGGATAGCACTAATAGGATATAGATATAATTTGGTGGGGGGGGGACCTTAGGTTCAGTTTTAAATAATAAAAGATTAGAATTACCTCACAAATTACTTTATGCATTTGTTGAATAATTATCTCTTGATGTCCAGCAACAGCTTTCAAATATAACTCCTTTCTAGAGCAATCCCAATCAAAATAACTAGCTCCCATCTGAAAGAATATTGTATTATTCCACAGCAGTGTTGTTGGAAGTGAAGAATATTTTTACTTGGAGAGAGAAAAAAACGTCCAATTCTTCACAAACTTTTATTTCGGTTAAGCGCTTTCGAAGACTATTGTCTCCATCTTCAGATCATATTGGACAAAATATGCATGTACTCCTTTATCGGCAAAATTTGATTTCTACATAATTTTACAAATTGTCCAAAAAGTTATATGAAGTGTATTATCAAGTAGTAACTTTTACTAATGTTTAGTAAAGTGTAACTGTTAAGCTCCTTCTTTGTTCCGTTTTCTTTCTCTTCCAAAAATAATTTTAATACCCTTATTTGAGCTGCTTAATAATTTCCAGCCTTCATCTGCGACCGTTGTTTGTACTTCAATAATACCAACTCGAAAGTAATTACAGTTTGATATTCAAAATTAAACAATCCCGCAAAACCCTCTTCAGCCTGCAAATTTTCAGGAGGAAAGAAAGAAATAAGATATTTAGTGGCTCAGGAACTCAAAGAGAGATTACATTAGTAGGAGAGGGGGTTTTCAGGAGACTGAAAACAAAGAAATATGCAATCCGTGTTCTATATTCCAATCCTTCTGGTTCTATAAAAAACAAACATTATATTTAAGCTTAAAATAAGGCACTTTTAGATTGGTTTATCACTAATTCAGATATCTCGGAAGAATCGTATAGAACAACAATTGTAGGAAATTATATTTGCAATAAGATGGTTAATATAGCAATTTTTTATTAGACTCATAATAGAGGATTAATTTAATTTCTACCTCCACCCCTCCATCCGATTCCAGCCTTTAATATACTTGCAACTCTCATTTTATATAAAACTCTTAAATATTGAGTTTAGTGATGATCAAAAAAAATTATGATCACTAGAGCTATCGGACAACATCAGATGAATTGCAGTGTGGCCCCTCTCAAATTACCTCAATTCAGGTGGAAGGCTCAGAGGTAATCAGAACTCATCAGTTTGCTGTAACCTTCGGTCCCCTCACCTCACCCCAGATGGATGGATATTCTACAAGCAGAGACAGGATAAAGGATGGGCACAATACAATTCCCTTCTCCCTTTACCATAACTCCTTAATCCCCACATATTGCCCCCCCCTGTCTAGACCCCCACATCGCTCAATACGTGTTCTCACATTAGAGCTCTAGGCACCAGTGACTCTCCTGCCAAGAAAACAAGAGGCTCCTACCAACAAAAATAAGCTCTAATCTACTCAGCCAGTGAGTGACACCACCGGGAAGTCATTGAATATCTCCCTTGCCGAGGCAATTAACTGCAATATTAATCATTAAAATTAATATATGACATCTTTAACTTCACGTTAAACCTAAGGCGGATGATCAAAAAAATAATGAATACTTCAAACTATTAATTTAAAAATCATTTATATTTCTCTACTAGTTTTGCATCCATGTGACACCTCATCAGGAGAAAATCTAATACAGAAAGGCAACTAAAATAATAAAATAATGGCTGCATCTTTCTATAGGGCCTTCCACTAGCAGTGCCAGTCAGAGGATGGTTTAAAAAAGCATTAACTGATTTATATTTTTTTTTTTTTTTTTTTTTTTTTTTTTTTTAAATTCGTGACATCAATCTAAATCAGCTGACTTGACCCACCATGGTTTTTAAGCCATTCTCCAACTGGCACTGCTAGTGGAAGGCCCTATAGAAAGATGTAGCTGTTAGTTAAGTTGCCTTTCTTTATTAGAATTTCTCCTGATGAGGCGTCATATGGACGCATAGAAATAAAAATGATTATTAAATTAATCAATTGAAGTATTCATTATTTTGTTGACCTTCCATCTTAGGTTAGTTATTATTCAAGATTTAATGCAGCTCGAGATGTGTGTAACTACACTCTCCTTCATCCCATCTCTGTAATCAACCGACTCTGAGACACTAGACCTTTCAGCCCTGCCTCCCACCAAAATCTTGATCTTGCAACCCACACCCCAGCAATTTCTCTATCAAGGTGTTTGTTCACATGACACATGTACCTCATAAGCAACTCACCCAGAAAGTACTCTGCAGTCGATAAAAAATTTATATGAGAGGAGGTGATTGACCTTATCCTACCATTGAACATTCTGATTGTTTATTATTTTACTAATGTCTCCAGATACAGTATGAAAGTGCAGATTGGTAAGAATTCCTTAATATAGTACATTCTTTTATTCACTTGGCATCGCTGACTTGGTTCTCACATAAGGAACTGAAATTCAGAGGAGTAACTGAGACAAACTCACTGAATAAAATCCTTTGTCCCACCGTAGAAAAGGGTAACCAGTAGATAGCCCATCCCAATTAGCCATAGTGACATGAAATAGGTATTAATAAATGACAACAAATTCTTTAATATTGCTCTGTACAGTCCCAATTGGAATAAGAATTACATGTTACAGGCATCAACTGCGTGCAGTGCGATTTGTACATTCTCCCCTCTACCATACACCAGCTTTTCTATGGGATTCTTCCCACAACTCTCAATGCTAATTGTCAGCCCTTCCCCTTCAAAACCTAGATGAAATTTAATTCTACTTGTTCTATCTATGTAGGATCAAGTATTCAATTCTACTTACCTTGTCTACTCATGCTGTTGTATCTCTCCATCTTTCCTTCACCCACCTTTTTTTCATAATCATCTTTTCTTCCTAATCTTAAGAATTTATTATCTATTTACTTTCCCTTAAGTTCTTAACGTATTTTCCTACTAATACTCCTTTTATTAAAAGTGAGGAGCCTTAAAGGTATTTGTCTCTCACGCAAACTGAGCAGCAAAGCTATCTGCAACCGGAAATAGTCATAACTCGAGCATGAAGAAAAGAGAGAACAGAAGGTTTTCTGGAGAAGCACACTGTGTTCATTTCACCTATTCACTCATAGGGTAGCAGGAGTTCTAGTCTATTAGCAGATTTCCCTTAGGGGAAATCAGATATTGAGGTCGTACTCATGATGTGATTTTCAAAAAAAAATTTCAAATGACCATCGATCCTACCCAGGAGATGACGAAAATGAGGTCCATTCAAAACTAAATACATATATATATATATATATATATATATATATATATATTTGTCTGTTAACACTCAAGCAGTCGCAATTTTTGTTTAATCGTTTTATGTAAAAAGGAAGATCAAGTTCGTTAATGGCTGAAATCGGATCAGTGGGGAGGGGGGGGGGGTTTAGAGGGGGGAATTTTGAAAATTCAAAATATCTCTGTTACTATACGTCGGATCAAAAAAATTGTATAGAACTAATCTTATTGCAAATTAAATTTACTATAAATATGGTTAAATACATTTATTCTCTATCTTGAATATTAACCGAGATATTTACATTTTTATAAAGTGCAACGGACGAGCTATGGTCACTTTTATTCGTTCCCGCCAAAAGCTAGTTTGACTGTTTCGGCACTCGTATGGAGATTTCTCTATTGTATAACTTTACATAGGAAATCTGCTTAGTTTACAGATTTTGTTGTCTAAATTGATTCTTTAACTGATAAAAAATAAGAAACTTTTTGTGAGAACCAACTAATATTAAGTTTTTATTCTTGGTTCATCGTAGAGTACAAAATAAAAATTATAAAATAAATAAATGAAAGATCAGTATCTGATACTAAACTGATTTATTTTCATCTTGATGGAAGACAGCTTGAGATATTCTCCAAATGTAAGCTCTAAAATTATCTTTTTCTTTGTTTTTTTCCCATTCTAAACATGTTTCAAGAAGTCTAATTCTGTCTTGCAAATTTTCAATGTTCTCTCGATATTCTTTTTGCTAAACAAAAAACAAATATATGGTAAAAAATAAAATAAATTAAGAAATGAATGAAAAAAAAAAATTCATTGCATAAGATGAACTTACTGAATTTATCTTGTAAATTGTGTATAATATATTTGTGTGTGTATATATATATATATATATATATATATATATATATATATATATATATATACACACACTAACATGTATCAGGCACACACACACACACACACACACCCATATCAGAGTGCTTCAGAAGCAAGTGACTTATCATATTATTTTATTTTTTAAGAAACAGGCAACCAACTCTTCAAAAAGTAATCAATAATTTCTATCACTTGAAGCCACCTTTGTGCCTATGATGTCCTAAGGCATTCATGTAACATGATGAATCTTTTGATGTAAAAACTCTGTATGCCAGATCCCACTTCTCAAATATATTGCAACACCTGTCAAGAGAGGAAGTGAGCAATAGACTAGAATGGGAGGTAATCCGAAGCAGCAAGATGGGTGAGGGTAAGACAGATTGCTTAACTTCTTTGCTTGAAGTTCTTACTACAGAAATTACTTCTATTCACCAGTGCTATATATACTATTGGGCTATAGGTGGTGCTGAACTCCTACAAGTTGGCCAGAATAAACCTCTGGAGTCATTGTTTGATCTTCAGGGACTAACTCAAAAGTGGAATATACGTTTGAAGGCTCACTATATACAGTCCATAACTTTTTTAGCAGATTTCCCTTAAGGGAAATCAGCTATTGAGGTCGTACTCACGATGGGAGTTTCGAAAAATTTCTTGAAATGTCCATCGATCCTACCCAGGAGATGACGAAAATGAGGTCCGTTCAAAATTATATATATATATATATATATATATATATATATATATATATATATATATATGTCTGTTAATGCTCTAGCGGTCGCAATTTTTGTTTGATCTTTACCAAACTCGGAATTTAATCGTTTTATGTAAAAAGGAAGATCAAGTTCGTTAATGGCTGAAATTGGACCAGTGGGAGGGGGGGGATTTTTGAAAATTCAAAATATCTCCGTTATTATGCGTCGATCGAAAAATTGTATAGAATAAATCTTATTGCAAATTAAATTTACTATAAATATTGTTCTTTACATTTATTCTGTATCTTGAATATTAACCGAGATATTTCCATTTGTATTCTGCGTGTGGTCGCCAGGAGTAGGCTATGTTCGGACTTTCCGCAGAGAGCTCTGGCGGCCGTTTCCATAACTATTCGTCCCTCATGAATAGGTTTAGAGGTTAGGTTAACTGTTTTTTGGGGCTAGAAACTACTGGGTTATTACGCCCTAAATAATGTTTTAGGTTTAGAGGTTTCTTTCTACTACAGTTGTTATTAGGCAGATTTCTCTATAACACTTAAACTTCATGTGGGAAATCTGCTTAGTTTACGCAGCCCCTGCATGGCGGACTTTTTTTCTTTCCTTTTTTTTCGTTCTTTTCTTTAGACGTGGGCAATTAACCAGGTGATTAGGATTTTCGAAATACAGCCATTTTAAACCACAAGTCACAAAAAAGATTCAATAAAATGAATGTCACTGTTTCTTCAGGAAATTTTTCAGATTTACAACCCTTCATTCTGCCTACTGAGATGTAAAATAGGATAGAAGCAGCTGTAGATCCTAGAAGAAGAATTGAAACCAACGCTGTGCAAGTGATGGAAAACTGTAATTTGGGATACTCCTAATTCTTCTGAAACAAGTTTCCTTTTGTTTGTGTGTATACGACTTTCTACACATTCTCTGAATTGAGAGATCTCTAAATGTTCCTGAGCACAGTCTGCTGCCTAGTATTTTTTAAACCAAGTTAGTACAATGGGAATTGACACGTCTTCTGCCCCGCGTACTCCAGGAGATAACAGAGGCTGCATAAGTGCCTTAAAATAGCATACATTATTTAGGTTAACTCATCACTCATGTTGAAAAATGGGGGGAAAAGCGATGACTGTTTCTTCTTCAATGTTTGATTTAAGACGACCACAGTATTTTTAAATCCTTCAATAATATGACAAAGGTAAATACTAACTGTCTTACATTTATATTAATTAATCAAGTACATGGAATTTTGAATCACCCAGATAAATTATTTTAAAAATTCAATATTTGAAAGGCTTAAATAATTGGTAAGGCGACAGAATGTAAATGAGCTTCTCAATTTATTTATCATACAAATAAAATAATACAATTTAAAAGAAATGTGCATAAAAAATTCACCTCTCTCAGAAGTTTATCACATGAAGCTTTTAAAGAAAATATCCCTTTGCAATGGTGACAGGTTGTGCAAAGATTTTCAAACTTTGTAGTACCATATAATTTACAATTTGTAGGTCGTAAATTGAATGACATGTTTAGGAACTGATTATCCTGAAAGCATAAAAATCATTAAATATGTAAAATTATCATTTCTGACTAAATAGTCAAAACGTGTGTATATGTGTATGTCGGAGCATCTTGGGTAGGATCGATGGGCATTGGTGGAAATCTTTCAAAAGTTGCATCATAAGTACAACCTCAATAACAGATTTCCCAAAGGACTATCTGCTAAATATATATATATATATATATATATATATATATATATATAAATTTGAATGGGGCTCATATTCTCCATGTCTTAAGATGAAACCAATAAACATTTTGGAAAATATGTCAAAAATCGCTTTACCTACAACCTCAATGGATGATTTATTTTAATAGAAATATACTTAAAGCAAACAAAATCATTTTGGGACTAAAATAAAATTATCTAACAAAACTGAAATGAAGAACTTTATGGGTTTCTGTCTGATTATTATGTTACTGTACTAAAACACCATCTACACACACCATACATTTTTTTCTATTGCAAAATATATAGGTTTAAAATGATATCTTACTAAAGTTAGTGCTGAGTACTAATATTATAAATTATTTTAACAACCGCTTAATCATAAATTAGTTTAAGTAGTAACATAAATAAAGGATGACAAGGAGGGATAAAAATCTGGGTAGATGCATGGGAACATCCTTTATACAATATTCCTCAAGAGAATTAAGAGATAAGATAAGCTGGGGTACAAGGATACTGAAGTACAGGGATTATGTGGCCTCAATAAAGTTATACTATATAGATCCCCTTCGAGATACTTACATGGATTTCAACATATATATATATATATATATATATATATATATATATATATATATATATATATATATATATATATGTGTGATAGAATAGTCGTATTGATGAAATAGAAATGGTTCCCCGCAGAAATTTAAAATTTGGATTGACCTATGTACAACATGATCTGGTCATTTTCATCTCCAAATTATGAATCTGATCAAAAAGAGAGCCACACTTGTTTTAAATTTAATTTCCTATGAATGTTCTATACACATTTTTCATATCTTCAATATTAAGCGAGTTATTTGTATTTGCCTTCAATAAACCCATATATATATATATATATATATATATATATATATATATATATATATATATATACTAGCTAAGGTACCCGGCTTCGCGCCGGAATGATGATGGTATTTTTTCGGCAAGACTTTACTTTGCACAATAGTTTGAAATTTCCCCGTTTCAGTGTTTAGGGTTTGTACCCGGGGTTGGTTTGGAATAGAAAATGAAATATCACGAATTTTTATTTCAGGCCTCCCTTATAACCCCCACACCCGTTATAACCTAAACATTTTAATATAGCTTATAACCATGTAAGAATTAATGCTAATTCATATATTCCGAGTTTTGTTGGAATCAGTTCAACTGTTGGTGTCCAATAAAATAGTTGACTCCCGCTTTAGTTTTTAGTGCATACCTCGTTTATACTTTGTTATACAACAAAAGTTACTTTAAATAACAACTCTCGCCACGTGCATATTTGCAGAAAACCCAATAGAAAACGAAATACTGCTATTTTTAATTTCAGGCCTCCTTTACAACCCCCCACTCCTGCCCATCCCTAGAAATGTTGGTATGGCTTATGATAATGAAGGCGTTAGAGCTCACACAAATACCGAGTTTTATTCCTTTCGGTTGAGTCTCTTGTGTGCCAAATAAAATTGTTGACTCCCACTATCATTTTTAGCGTATAACGCATTTATACGACGAAAGTGTATATGACAAAAGTTGATCTAAATAACAAAATAAACAGCTTTTGGTATGTGCATTTTTGCCGAAAAACCAATAGGAAACGAAATATCGCTATTTTTAATTTCAGGCCTTCCTTATAACCCCCACTCCTGTTAGTCTCAGAGAATATTAGTATAGCCTAAAGTCTAAGTTGGGCTAGTAGCAATATACATACCAAGTTTCATAAAATTCGGTTCAGCCGTTTATGCGTGAAAAGGTAACAAACAAACAGACACGAAAGAAACAAAATGCAGTTATGGTGTCTATGACATGTGAAACGAAAAGTTATCGTGAAATTTCGCGAACAAAATCAATGTACAGGCAGAGGTTACAATTTTATATATATATATATATATATATATATATATACAACCTCGTTTTCTCTTTTTTTTAAAAAAAAAACAATGAATTTGTTGTGAATACTAATGATTTCATTTTGTACTTGAGGATTATACTTAAAAATTGAGCAGTCATTTCATCAGGAACTAGGTAGGGCATGGATATTTGAAGAATAAAAGCTGAAGGCTCTAAAATATATTCAAATAGAAGTAGGGAAAGGAAATTTCTTTCCAAAATTAAAATGTTGAACATTGTATTACAATAAATTTTTATTTTGAAAACTGTGAAAGAATTAGTTAATCTTTCTGTTCAGATAAGATTTCATTTTTAACTAAAATGCTAACCTGAACCAAGTTGTTTTATTAAGAGATTCCCTTTAGTGAAATCAGTTTACGGGCTTGGATTTATAAATATTGTCTACAGATCTTAATTGATCTTTCCTAGGGGGACACAAAAGTCCGTCATGTAGGGGTGCGTAAAGTAAGCAGATTACCCAAGCAAAGGTTTACAGTAGATAAATATACATACTGTTAACACCACCACAAATATTAAGTGGATAAATACAAATGGTAATGAGAAATCTTTCAGTTACAAGTTTATAAGTCTAAAACGGAAAGCGTCTGAATTGTAAACAAACAGGCCTGCCAACCTGAATTCTAGACCGGAAAGAAAAACCATTAATGAAATATATCTGAATATAACACATTCATTTTATTGAAAACTATTTACTAAAGCTAATTCTATATTATTCAATGAATCAGAATAATTTTAACCTCAATTACTTAAAATTTTAGAGAACAAAAGAAGGGGGGGATCAACAGTACGTATTTGCATATATCTTACTAAGTAAAAGTTCAATGAAAGCAATATTCCATATTTAACCTTTTAATTTAGTGGTTCATGATATATCTGCTTATTATTAATATGACACTAGTAGGAGTAGGTGTTTACTGAAAGTGTAAAACTATAAAATCCAAATATCTCGGGTAATACTCATTATACTGAAAATATGTATAGAACAATATATATAGTAGATTGAATTTTAATTTTTTTTGAAGTCGCGTCATGAGTATGATCTCAATTGCTGCTAAAACTGATTTTGAGGGCTGTTGAGGTCTAAAAATCGACCCCTATTAATTAACCCAAGTTCCTATTGGAAACTTCCAAGATACTATATAAGTGTTGTTACATGTACCAACTTATTGTAAGAACAACTAATATTTTAGAAGGAACTATCATTGTTGTACGTTGAAATAACTCAACCAGTCGATAAGCATGCACAAGGTTGTACAAGCTGAAAAAGGTCACCAAGTTCATCCTTCACAATGAATTTTTTATCTTTACTTTGTGATTATAATGTTGTTGTTTTTTCACAAAAAAATAATTGCATACTTAAGTATTTTTTATGAAATTTGTATTTATAATTATTAATTACACTTGATATTTACTTTATTTTGTTAAAGTTTGATGAGTAAATGGTGTCAAGTTTACACACTTAACCAACTGCAAAGTTTTTAAATTAATATGTATTTTGTATCAGTAACAAAAAAACTTAGAGATAGTAGAACCTAGAGTATCAGTTCATTTTGGAAAAGGGGTCTCTTATCCAAAACAGTCTGGGAATCCCAGATCTAACCTATGTAATTAAAATTTAATGTTAGAACAAAACTCGAATTAATTTAATTTTGAAATATAAATGAAAGTATATTATCTGCTTAGGCACAACATCTATTAAATAAATAATAATGCCTACCTTATAGCATGGTATAAGAATTCAACAGCAACCAGATCAAAGAAAAAGGGGATTTGTAAATAGTATTAATTTCCATTTGGGTTACTAAATAGTTCGGGGGTTGATCATTTATAATTAAAAAATAAGGAAATGAAATCTATTTAAATTCATTCCAAAAAAAATGATGCCAAAATAATCTTGTAAAGTAAATTATTAGCTATGAATAAAATTAATTACACTAAATTAAATAGAAACAAATATATAAAGAACCTCATGCAGGGCTAAACCTATTAATATAGTTTAAGTTGAATTGAGCTATTAAAACTATCTTACAATTATCATATTAGAAACTGTTCATGGCCACCAGAAAATGAGTAAAGACACATGACACTTAAAGGCACAGAAATCCTCTCCAGCCCTGCAAATGTGGATAAAATATTCCAAAACAGAATACAATTAGTATTATTGGGGCATTATTACTACAATACCAAGGTATCTAAGTAAAAATAATAAGAATCCTTAATAATTTAAAATGAAATCAATCAATCTAAGTTTTTATAAAACATTCTCATAATTAATCCATTTAAGTTCCAAAAGTTCTTAACAATAAAACTATTCTTTATTTGAACCAATTAAATACAGTAGTTGAAATAAAGCTTCTGCAGAAACTTCTATATCGAAGTCTTTTGCTGGAAAAAATAGCTTGGGGTTTATTAAAAGATATGTTTTCAAGTTGTGTTGTGAGCCACTTAATGTAATACTTTCACCAGCAACATTTTGAACAAAGTAACTTCTCTAGAAATGGACTATTTTAGACTAATGAAGTTGTAAACAAGTTTTATTTTAGTTTTTATGCAAATACACAAAACAAACTGAATATCACTCAGAAACCTGTTTAGCTTCTTTTTTTACAGGTGAACTACAAGGCTTTGCTGATATTGATGTGTCAATTAATGAATTGGGACCACCTTCTACATCTGTTCTCATCTGAAAATACTGGCTAACTCCCATTATCTGCAACATTGAACTTCATGATAGAAAATATGTATTGAATAAATAGGTAAGGAATATTATGGTGTAGTACTCACTTCTAAATATTTATTGATGTAAACAAACTGGTAATGAGTATTTGGCTTAGCTTTTGTTAACCATTTTGACTTGTATTTGATCTTCCTTCTTCTGCCAGAATCATCACATCGAGCACCAAATACGGATTGAGTAACCAAAAAAGCTCCAAAATCCTTCCAGTTAGCTTCATATATTCCTACCCAATCTTTACCGGAACCTTTTACCTGGAATTCCTCAAATCAATATAAAAAAACCGATATATTTGAGACAATAAACATAAAACCAATTAGATCAGCAACAAAGCAATACCAAGGGATCAGCAACAAATTCAACTTCAATGTCTTGTCTGGTGTCGTATATAATCTGAACGTTTTCAAACCTCACATGGTCATATATAATTTTATCTTCGGAATATACAGGTTGGGATATTTCTTCAGGTTCCATTTAATAAAAAGAAAGACTTGTAACTATTGCAAATAATCACGAACAAGCTTCAAAGGCTTACTTCCGACAGTTAGCTCAGGTGGAATACTCAGAAGGCGCTTAAGCTCACGTGTATCGATATAATACAACAATCGGTTGCTAAAAAATCAAAACTTTTCGGAAAGTAAAATAATAGTATTCCAGAAAATATATAAATAAATATCCCCCCTAATTTTGGTACTTGGTAACTGAACTGAAAGAAAAAAGAGGACTCAACAAATGCAGAAAATAAGTAGAAGGGGGGGGGGTAGAGAGACAATTTAAATAACTAAAGAAACTTAAGGCTAAGCCCATTACCGCCAAAAACAGTCAGTCACGCAGATGCTGCGTGTACTAAACAAATTTCTTATGTGCTAGAACGTCACACTATACCATATATTCTCTATTTCTTAGTCAAAATCCGATGAGTACTAGGGTGTCTAACCGAAAGCTGAAAACAAGTAATTACGAATATCTCGCTTTAGTATAGTTTATCAAATATTTCTTCAAATGTCCATCGATCCTACCTAGTAGATGAAGAAAATGAGGCCCGTTCAAAACTATATATCTATATATATATATATATATATATATATATATATATATATATATATATATATATATATATATATATATATATAAAATTGTAACCTCTGTCTGTACATTGATTTTTTTCCCGAAATTTCACGATAACTTTTCGTTTCACATGTCATAGACACCATAACTGCATTTTGTTTCTTTGGTGTCTGTTTGTTTGTTTGTTTATTTGTTTGTTTGTTTGTTACCTTTTCACGCATAAACGGCTGAACCGAATTTTATGAAACTTGGTATGTATATTACTACTAACCCAACTTAGACTTTAGGCTATATTAACCTTTATGTAGGGACGTGGGGTGCTCAGCACCCCATGCGTTCTTAGAATTGTCACTACTCCCATGAAAACAAACCTAGAACCTCTCGCCTTCCTGACTTTTCCTGTCCCACGGGTACCTTCCAATTCATTAGCTCAGTTCTCTTTTGCCTCTTCTCCGGATCACATATCTAGTGTGTTTGGGGTGCCCAGTACCCCACGTCCCAATAGTGACAAAAGTTTTGCTCTATCGACATGCAGCGTGATCGCGATATTTTTGATACTCTAGATCCTAATTTCGCGAGTTTAATTCTTCAAGAACTTGACCGTTTGGATAGTGAAGAAGCTTTATCTTTTGTGAACTCTTCTGAAGCAGAAAGTCATGAGCAACCTTCCACCTCACGATATATTCAGGAAGAAACCCCAAATTTTCAACGGGACGCAATCTTGTCAGATTTAGAGGACAGCGAGAACGAAGGAAATGTAGATGGCATTATCGTTAGCGACCACGATTCAGAATCTGAGCAAGAACCTTTGTCATCATCCGAAGATGAATCTGGTGACAGTTCTACGAATTCGAATTTTTACTATGGCAAAAATCGATTCAAGTGGTCCCAAGCTCCTCCCACGCGAAGAAGAGCACCAGCACATAACATTATTGTTCATTTGCCTGGAATACGTCGGCAGGCCAAGGAGATGGGGCAAACCGCAACACCTGAAGAGGTATGGAATTTGCTATTTACCAATTCAATGCTCACAACTATTATGACCCACACTAACGAAAAAATTGAGTCATATAAGAAACAGTGGAGTTCTCCCCACATCCCTGAACTGAAACCCTTAGACTTGATTGAGATAAGAGCATACCTCGGTTTGCTTATTCTTTCCAGCAAATGAAATAATGCATTCATAATTTACACTCATTTCCCTAAACATGATGAAATTGACCGCTTTATGTTCAATAAACTCTTAGGAGATAGTATGGTTGCCATTCATATGAAAAGGAGAATTTTGAACACACGACTCCCCGTGAACTTTGAGACTGTATTTCTCATATAATCCAAAAATATGAAGAAAAAAACTCGAAAAAAAGAAAAAGACAGGAATTACCCTTGACAGGTACTCAGGAAGGACCAGTCTCAAGAGAACGATCAGTCGAATCAGCCCCCTCTACTGCAAGAAGTACTCAAAAAATTAAAAAAATCACAGTCAAGATGTTCTACATGCCCAAGAAATAAGGATCAAAAAACAACCCAGACCTGTGACAAATGCAAAGCACCATCTTGCAAGTTATGCTCGGCCGTGCTTTGCAAAAATTGCTACAAGAATTGACCCCTGCACAATTTTTTATTATAATTATTATTTTCTTTCTTTTTATGTATTTTTATTCTTTAATATGAACTTTAAAATTTTCATAAGATTTAAAAAAATTTTCCTCTAAAAAATGAACCATTTCTTTGTCTTAAAAAAAATGTTAGCTGAAAGTTACTTATATAATTAAAGTTTGAATTTTCTGTCAATTTTTTTTAAATTTTATTTTCTACCATGTTTCCCAAACTCTTTTTGATATTTAGAGAAAGGCTAAAATGAAATACTGAAAAGAAAATTTTTTTATTATTGTAATAGGTGAAATTTAAAATTGGGGTGCTGAGCACCCCACGTCCCAGTGAAGTCAAATTTTTTTCACATCCCTACATAAAGGTTAAAATTCTCTGAGACGAACAGGAGTGGGGGTTATAAGGGAAGCCAGAAATTAAAAATAGCGATATTTCGTTTCCTATTAGTTTTTCGGCAAATATGAACATAACAAAAGTTGTTTATTTTGTTATTTAGAGTAACTTTTGTTATATACACTTTTTTCGTATACCGAATTATAAACGAGATATACGCTAAAACCTATAGCGGAAGTGAACAATTTTATTTGGGACAAAAGATCCAACCGAAATAAATAAAACTCGGCATATGTACTAGCACTAACGCTTTCATTATAACAAGCCATACCAACATTTCTAGGGACGGGCAAGAGTGGGGGTTATGAGGAATGCCAGAAATTAAAAATAGCGATATTTCGTTTCGTATTGGTTTCTTGGCAAATATGAACATAACAAAAGTTGTTTATTTTGTTATTTAGAGTAACTTTTGTTATATACACATTTCTTTTATAACAAATTATAAACGAGATATACGCTAAAAACTAAAGCGGGGGCAACTATTTTATTGGTCACTAGCGGTAGAACCGAACTTAACAACACTCGGTATGTAAATTAGCATTAATTCTTCCATGATTATAAGCTATACTAAAAATTTTAGGTTCCAAGGGGATTGGGGGTTATGCGGGAGGCCTGAAATAAAAATTCGCGATATTTCATCGTCTATTTGGTTTTTGGCAATTGTGCACATAACATAAGTTGTTTACTTTTTTAATTAGTGTAAATTTTGTTTTATAATTATTTTTTTTGTAAAATAAGGTATGAAGCAAGTAATTTGCTTAGAAATATTGATATGCTCAACAATACATTCCAATATGAACTACCCAGGTATCTCACCTGGATAAGTTAATTCAAATCTATGTTAGAATTTTATCCTTAATAATTCAAAACTATGTTATTTTTTAACGCCAGTAACAGTTTGCACCAAATAAGGTATACTGCCCCCACCCTTCTGTAAGTGTATTTAATACATTATTTAATTAAAACGTGAAAAATATTTGAAACAGTTTTAGAATTATGAAGATAATGTAATATGATTTTTTAATATATTTGAATGTATTAGAGGATAGCTATCCAAAATGCATTGCAGGTTGGCAGCACTGAGGCTATGTAAGTGTCGAGCTACTTCCTTTGTCCTATCAGTTCTACCGCTTCCCTTCCGACCTCATATTGGTCTATGTTTACATGTTAATTGATGCTTATAACAATGTATTATTATTCTCAGGGATGTGAATTTCTTTAATTATCATAAATAAATAATTTACTAGAATAAACGCTAGGGAGGTGCACTCAGGTATTTCTGGTATTTATTAACTCTGCTCCGTCAATATATTATGATATACTTTACTGAAAACCAATATGAATACACAGTTTACAATCGAGACTTATGATAGAGTATTTTAATAGAGGCTATGACGTACCTAAAACAGCTATCACCGTTGGACATTGTACCGCATGAAGGGAAAGGAACTTATTCATATGTGGTTTGGAAGAAAGAATACATTCTAGGATTATGAATTATATGGTCCATCACTTTATAAAAAAAAACTACATACACAGAGGACGGGAAATATAAAAATATTGAGGACAATGAAGTCTTAAATTACAAATAATTTTATTATTAACAAATCCACAGTAACGACGGGTATAAATTCTAAACACTGGGACAGGGAAATAAAAAAAATATTGTGGAAAGTAAAGCCTTGCCAAAAATATACCATCTTCATTCAGCCTCAAATGAATTCCCGGGCGAAGCCGGGTACCTTTGCTAGTATATATATAAAATTGTAACCTCTGTACATTGATTTTTATCGCCAAATTTCACGATAACTTTTCGTTTCACATGTCATAGACACCATAACTGCATTTTGTTTCTTTGGTGTCTGTTTGTTTGTTTATTTGTTTGTTTGTTTGTTACCTTTTCTCGCATAAACGGCTGAACCGAATTTTATGAAACTTGGTATGTATATTACTACTAACCCAACTTAGACTTTAGGCTATATTAATATCCTCTGAGACGAACAGGAGTGGGGGTTATAAGGGAAGCCAGAAATTAAAAATAGCGATATTTCGTTTCCTATTGGTTTTGCGCCAAATGTGGTCATGACAAAAGTTGTTTATTTTGTTATTTAGAGTCACTTTTGTTATATACACTTTTTTCGTATACCGAATTATAAACGAGATATACGCTAAAACCTATAGCGGAAGTGAACAATTTTTTTTGGGACAAAAGACCGAACCGAAATAAATAAAACTCGGTATATGTACTAGCACAAACGCTTTCATTATAACAAGCCATACCAACATTTCTAGGGACGGGCAGGAGAGGGGGTTATGAGGGAAGCCAGAAATTAAAAATAGCGATATTTCGTTTCCTATTGGTTTTTCGGCAAATATGAACATAACAAAAGTTGTTTATTTTGTTATTTAGAGTAACGTTTGTCATATACACTTTTGTCGTATACCTAAGTATAAATGAGTTATATGTTAAAACTTTAGCTGGAGCCAACAATTTTATTGGGCACTAACGGCTGAACCGAACTTAACAAAACTCGGTATGTCAATTACCATTAATTCTTCCATGATTATAAGTTATATTAAAATTTTTAGGTTCAAACGGGAGGGGGGTTATAAGGGAGGCCTGAAATAAAAATTCACCATATCTACATGTATAAGAGACGGGAAATATAAAAATATCGAAGACAGTGAAGCCTTATCGAACAAATAATTCTATTATTAGTAAATCCACGGCAACGACGGGTATCAATCCTTAACACTGGTACGGGTAAATGTCAAAATATTGTGCAAAGTAAAGCCTTGCCAAAAATATACCATCACCATTCAACCTCAAATGAATTCCCGAGCGAAGCCGGGTATCTGAGCTAGTATATATATATATATATGTCTGTTACCGCTCTAGCGGTCGCAATTTTTGTTTAATCATTACCAAACTCGATATTTAGTAGTTTTATGTAAAAAGAAAGCGAGTTTGGTTTAGTTCGGTTGAGTCTTTTGTGCCAAATAATTCCGTATACGGCAAAAGTGCATGTAACAATAATATTTGCTGAAAAAGCAATAGGAAACGAAATATCGCTATTTTTAATTTCAGGCCTCTTAGACTTAGACTTTAGGCTATATTAATATTCTCTAAGAAGAACAGGATTGGGGGTTATAAGGGAGGCCTGAAATTAAAAATAGCGATATTTCGTTTCCTATTGCTTTTTCAGCAAATATGCACATAACAAAAGATGTTTATTTTGTAATTTAGAGTAACTTTTGTTACATGCACTTTTGCCGTATTCGGAATTATAAATGAGTTATACGCTAAAAACTATAGCGGGAGTCCACAATTTTATTTGGCACAAAAGACTCAACCGAACTAAACCAAACTCGCTATGTGAATTAATACTAACGATTTCCTTATAATAATCAATACTAACATTTCTAGGGACGGACAGGAGTGGGGGTTATAAGGAAGGCCTGAAATTAAAAATAGCGATATTTCGTTTCCTATTGCTTTTTCAGCAAATATGCAAATAACAAAAGTTGTTTATTTTGTTATTTAGAGTAACTTTTGTCATATGCATTTTTGCTGTATACGAAAGCATAAATGAGTTATACGCTAAAAATTATAGCGGGAGACAACAATTTTATTTGGCACAAAAGACTCAACCGAACTAAATAAAACACTCAGTGTGTGTATTAGCACTAACGCCTTCCTTATAATAAGCCATACTAACATTTCTAGGGCCGGCAGGAGTGGGTGTTATAAGGGTGGCCTGAAATTAATAATAATGATTTCAGGATGGAACAATGTGTGGAGCAAGTAATTTGCGTAGAAATATTGATATGCTCAACAATTCATTCCAATTTGATCTATGAGGTACCTCAGCTGAAAAATTAATTCAAATCTATGTTAATATTTTGTCCTTAATACCTGAAATCTATGCATAATGCACAAGAGAAGGGAAATATGACAATATGGAGGACAGTGAAGTCTTACATAATAAATTAATTTTATTATTAACAAATACACAGCAACGACGGTTATAAACCTTGAACACTGGGAAGGGTAAACGTCAAAATATTGTGCAATGTAAAGCCTTGCCAAAAAAATACAAATGCCATCCAGCCTCAAATGAATTCCCGGGCGAAGCCGGGTATCTGAGCTAGTATAATAGATAGATATAATTCTGAACGGATCTCACTTTCCTCATCTCCTAGATAGGATGGATGGAGATTTGAAAAATATGTTTGTGCTCTACATCCATACATGATTTTCATTTTAAGGGAAATATGATAAGATGGATTTGAGATTACATCAGTTTACCATTCCACCTCGAAAATCTGTTTAGTTTAGATAGCACCTTCGGAATAGTTTTTGTTTTTTTTTTTTCATATTATATTAGTCGTTGTTTTTTTAAATGATTAATTCAATGGAGGTGCAAAGTTTATGCTTGGTGTCATCTATTTTTTAAATAGTTACTCGATGCATTTATGGAAATCTCTTGTCATTTGTAGTTGGTGTAGAGGAGATAATGAATAATAGAGAACCCTGTGGTCATTCTATAATATAAAACTCCTGAGAATTTCAATATTATTGATAACTGTTGAACAGACTTTGTATATTTCCAAATGAATTTAATTATTCAGACCAAAACCGCAGCTCAATCATTTTCCTTGAGGAGTTAACTAAATATTTTACAAGTTATCTATCTTTTATTAATTAATAATTAATTATTTTGTTCATGGATATTTGTAGTGAATTTCTAGTATTGATGCATTTACACGCCACCTCTGAAAAGCCATACTGTATTTCTATTGAGTTCCTTAGCTCTTCACACTTTGTCTTACAATGGTTGGAAAACTTCAAAAAGCTTTGGCTCACTGGAATTCGGAAAGTGATGAACGCGTTTTTCAAATAATTAAGAACAAGTACTTCGGTTTGTTCCAAATAACGGGAATGTATCCTCGGTTTGAAGGGATGTGGTTATACTTCAGCTTTTTACAAATAACTTCATACTTCAGCCTAATGTTTTTTCACTGGGTATTAATGGTTATTTCCGCTGCAAAATTTGCATATATAAATTTTATTCTCTTCAGCCAAATGATCCATTATATGGTATTGACAACTGTTACAATGATAATTATGGGATATGTCTTAGTCAGCCGTGTTCGATTTGCTAGATTTCACAAGATAATACACGGTGGAGTTTACGACTACAACGAAGACAATGGTGAAGTGTTCACTTCGTTCAACGACGAAATTAAAAAGGAATGGAGGCGATCTCTGTTAATCCCTGCAGGTGTGGGAGTTACAGCTATTGGAGCCATTATGGTTGGACCTATCCTTGACAAATACGGCACTTTTAATCCAGACGACACGGATGACAAAACTGTCAAATACAACCTGCCAGTGCCGGCGTATTATCCGTACGACACTTCGGACCTGTTTGCCGCCTTCATGACGAGTTTTATTCAGGTGCTCACGGGGGGTATTGTGGGGTTGGTCATGTGTGCTGGGTGTCTTGGGTACATCTGTCTCACACAGACCTTGGCTAGGGAGTTCAGAATTCTCATACACGCAGTAGAGAACCTAGAGCAAAGGGCCACCTTGCTGCATATAAGAAGATACGGAGCAAAACCCGTCGGTAATGGTTTTACGAAATTTCAGAACGAAGCATTCAGTAATTGCTTCAATGCCTGCTACAAGAAACTGCACGAGCATCACTTAAATATAATCAAGTAAGTAAAAAATATCAAGTAATTAAAAGTCCGTCACGCAGGGGCTACGTAAACTAAGCAGATTTCCCACGTGAAGTTTTACAATAGAGAAATCTGCCTAATAATAACAGTAGTAGTAACCTATTCACGAGGACGAATAGTTAGGGAAACGTCCGCACTAGCGCTCGGCGGAAACTCCCGAACATAGCCGACTCCTGCCGACCACACACACACAATACAAATGCCAATATCTCGGTTAATATTCAAGATACAGAATAAATGTATAGAACAATATTTATAGTAAATTTAATTTGCAATAAGATTGGTTCTATACAATTTTTCCATCCGATGCATAATAACGGAGATATTTTGAATTATCAATAATCCCCCCTTCAAACCCCCCCCCCTCCCTCTGATCCGATTTCAGTCATTAACGAACTTGATCTGTCTTTTAACATAAAACGGTTAAATATCGAGTTTCGTAACCATCAAACAAAAATTGCGACCGCTATATCTATATACAGGGTGTCCCCAAACCAAACGGCCAAACTTTAGGGATTGATAGAGGATCGAAAAACTAAAACAAAAAGTCCTCTGGCATATGCCTCGTTTTCGAGAAAATCACAAAAAACTAAAAATAGTTGTGCAAAAACTAGTTAAGGCCAATGGAAGAGCGGATTTTATTCCTTGAATGAATTTTAGCAATAAATGTTATTCCAATACAATTATTGTATTCTAACCCTTACTAACAGAAAGGTAATTGAAAAAAAAATTATTTTTTATTAAGAAAAAATAATAAATACTTTTTTATTCAAATATTCATAGTAATAAAAAAAAATACCTATTTAAAGTAGATAACATTATGAACAATTACTGAAGATTAAAACATAAAGAAAAATTAAAAATTTAGAAAATTAATAAAATAATTAAATATTCTTACTTGGAAAACATAAATGTTTCAGTTTTTATATGGGTCTACCTTAGTGAGAAAAAAAACCCTGAAAATTTTGAAGGTTTTACCTTCTCTAAAATTACATCGTTAATTTCTAAAGCGTCAACGTAAATGTTGTTTGAAGTGCTGGCCTCTCGCTGCAATACACGCATCACATCGCATACTCACAGATCGCACTGCATCTAAACATTGTTCTGCGGTGAGCTGGTTGCAAACCATTCTGATGCGCTCGATGAGGTCATCCCTTGTGCGGACGGGCTCTCGGTAGACATTTTCTTTCACGTATCCCCACACGAAGAAATCTAGTGGCGTGAGGTCCGGAGACCGGGGAGGCCAAGGCACCGGCCCACCTCGTCCTATCCAGCGACCTGGGTAGTTGATGTCCAACCAGTCTCGTACGGCCCTTCCGTAATGTGCAGGACAACCATCGAGTTGAAACCAGCTCTCAAGCCTTGTTTCCAAAGGGATATCTTCCAAAAGTGCCCGTAAGTCATTCTCCAGGAATAGATGATAACTTTCAGCGTGAAGTCGAGGAGGTAAAAATACGGGACCTATTATGCGATTATAACAAAGACCGACCCACACGTTTACAGAAAACTCATGCTGGTAGTGAAATTCTCTAACGGCGCGGGGATTTTCATGTGCCCAAAGGTGGTAGTTTCTTTGATTGAATATGCCCGTACGTGTAAAAGTCGCTTCGTCCGTCCAGATTACTTTCGAACTTAAGTTTACATCGTTTTGCAATTGTTCTTTGTACCAATTACAAAAATTTAATCGGCGGGGATAATCAGCGGGTATTAAATTTTGTACCTTTTGTACATGGTAAGCATGCCTGCGGTCAGCCCTTAATGTGCGCCAAATGGTTGTCTTTGGTATGCTTAGAACTGAAGCAGCTCTCCGGACGCTTGTGCCAGGGTTGGTATTGAAGTGCCTCAGTATCCTCTCCCTCCGCCTCAGGTCGGCTTCCATCGGAGCCTGCATACGATTTCCACGACGATTACATGAGAAGGACCCAGTCTCTCGAAGCCATCTGAAACTGCTGGTAAAAACACCTCTGTGTGGGGTTTCTCGGTCAGGAAACCGTCTGCGATATTCCCGAACTGCCTGACGTGCATTGCCATCGCAGAGTCCGTAGACGTAGACTATGTCCGCGTATTCAGCGTTGGTAAATCTAGCCATATTTGTTGACTTCACTGAACAGTACTAGCAACACCACTAATGTGAGAATGTGAGGCTGGATTCCCACCAAAAAGGATTAAAATGATAGTAAACATTTTAATCCTTTCTTTTTAAGTTTAAACACTCAACCTAGACGTTTTATTGATAAGGAAAGCGTGTGAATATTCATGTTTTCTAAATTTACTCCTCGTAAATTAAAAAAAGTCCGTCACGCAGGGGCTGCGTAAACTAAGCAGATTTCCCTCGTGAAGTTTAGTAATAGATAAATATACATACTGCTAACACAACGCCGTGAATAAATACAAACGGAAATAAGAAATGTTTCATCCAATATCAATAGCCTGCCGACAGGAAGCGTTAGGTTAGAAATGTAAACAAACGGGTCCCGCCTCACACCGGAAAGAAAACCAATTACTGAAATATATCAGAATATAACACATTAATTTTATTGGGAACTATTTACTATATCTAGTACTGTAATTAATAATGAGTCAGAATAATTGTTATCTAAATCAATGAAATTATAGTACTCCAAAACTTTAAGATGGGGGGGGGGGAGTCACCAGGATATATTTGCATGTATCTCGTATAATAAAGGTCTCTTGAATACAATTTTTGGTATTTAAACTTCCAATAATGTGATTTATTATGTATCAGAGTATTGTTTACGTAACATGAGTAGAAGTGGCGGTTTGGTGAAAACTGAAAAATGTAAATATCTCGGTTAATATTCAAGATAGAGAATAAATGTATATAACAATATTTATAGTAAATTTAATTTGTAATAAGATTGATTCTGTATAATTTTTCGATCCGACGTATAGTAACGGAGATATTTCGAATTTTCGAAAATCCTCCCCTCTAAACCCCCCCTCCCACTGGTCCGATTTCAGCCGTTAACGAACTTGATCTTTCTTTTTACATAAAACGCTTAAATATGAAGTTTGGTAAGGATTAAACAAAAATTGCGACCGCTAGAGCGGTAACAGACAAATATATATATATATATATATATATATATATATATATATATATATAGATATATATATACAGTTTTGAACGGACCTCATTTTCGTCATCTACTAGGTAGGATCGATGGACATTTGAAGAAAAATGTCGAAAATTCCGTCATGAGTACAACCTCAATAGCTGATTTCCCTTAAGGGAAATCTGCTAAAATTAAGCTTACTCAAGAAGCCAATAGTTTTTTGTAATTTAAATACATTATTAAAAAAAAAATACACTTTTTGCACAACTATTTTCAGTTTATTGTGATTTACTCAAAAACGAAGCGAAAACGAGGCATATGCCAGAGGACTTTTTTTCTTAGTTTTTCGATCCTCTATCGATCCCTGAAGTTTGGCCGTTTGGTTTGGGGACACCCTGTATATATATAAAAGTCCGTCACGCAGGGGCTGCGTGAACTAAGCAGATTTCCCACGTGAAGTTATACAGTAGATAAATCTGCCCAATAACAACTGTTGTAGTAAGGTCTCTCTAAACCTATTCAAGAGAGACGAGTAGTTATGGAAACGGCCGCCAGAGCTCTCGGCGGAACGTCCCGAACATAGCCGACCCCTGCCGATCATACACAGAATACAAATGCAAATATCTCGGTTAATATTCGAGATAGAGAATAAATATATAGAACAATATTTATAGTAAATTTAATTGCAATAAGGTTTGTTCAATACGATTTTTCGATCCGACGCATAATAACGGAGATATTTCGAATTTTCAAAAATCACCCCCTCTAAACCCCCCCTCCTACTGGTCCGATTTCAGCCATTAACGGACTTGATCTTTATTTTTACATAAAACTATTAAATTTCGATTTTTGGAAGCGATCAAACAAAAATTGCGACCGCTAGAGCGCTAACAGACAAATATATATATCTATATCTATATATATAAAGTCCGACACGCAGGGGCTGCGTAAACTAAGCAGATTTCCGACGTGAAATTATACAATAGAGAAATCTGCCAAATAACAAGTGTAGTAAGTAGTAAGGGATCACTAAACTTATACACGAGGGACGAATAGTTACGAAAACGGCCGCCAGAGCTCTCTTCGGAAAGTACCAAACAGCTCACTCCTGTCGACCAATGCAGAATACAAATGCAAATATCTCGGTTAATATTCAAGATAGAGAATAAATGTATAGAACAATATTTATAGTAAATTTAATTTGCAATAAGAATGGTTCAATAAAATATTTCGATCCGACGCATAATAACGGAGATATTTCGAATTTTCCGAAAATCCCCCCTCTATACCCCCCCTCCTACTGGTCCGATTTCAGTCATTAACGAACTTGATCTTCCTTTTTACATAAAACGATTAAATTCCGAGTTTGATGACGATCAAAGAAAAATTTCGACCACTAGAGCGTTAACAGACAAATATATATATAGATATAGATACTAGCTCAGATACCCGGCTTTGCTCGGGAATTCATTTGAGGCTGAATGGTGATGGTATATTTTTGGCAAGGCTTTACTTTGTACAATATTTTGACATTTACCCGTCCCAGTGTTTAGGGTTAACACCCGCCGTTTCTGTGGATTTGTTAATAATAAAATTATTTTTTTATGTAAGACATCACTGTCCTGCATATTGTCATATTTCCCGTTTCCTGTGCATTATGCATAGTTTTGAATTATTAATGAGAAAATATTGACATACATTTGAATCAATTTTTTCAATTGAGGTACCTGGTAGTTCATATTGAAAAGAAGTGTTGAGCAAATTTCTCTAAATAACAAAATAACCAACTTTTGTTATGTGCATATTTGCCGAAACCCCAATAGGAAATCACTATTTTTAATTTCAGGCCTCCCTTATAACCCTAACTCCTGCCCGTCCCTAGAAATAGTCCCTTAAGGGAAATCAGCTATTGAGGTTGTACTCATGACGGAATTGTCGAAATTTTTCTTCAAATGTCCATCGATCCTAACCAGGAATTGACGAAAATGAGGTCCGTTCAAAACTGTATATATATATATATATATATATATATATATATATATATATATATATATATATATATCTATCTATCTATCTATCTATCTATCTATCTATCTATCTATCTATCTATCTATCTATCTATCTATATATATATATATATATATATATATATATATATATATATATATATATATATATTTGTCTGTTACCGCTCTAGCAGTCGCAATTTTTGTTTGATCGTTACCAAACTCGATAATTAATCGTTTTATGTAAAAAGAAAGATCAAGTTCGTTAACGGCTGAAATCGGACCACGGGGAGGGGGGGGGTTTAGAGGGGAGGATTTTCGAATCAATCTTATTACATATTAAATTTACTATAAATATACATTTATTCTCTATCTTGAATATTAACCGAGATTTTTGCATTTTTCAGTTTTCAGCAAACCGCCACTTCTATTCATGTTAAGTAAACAATACTCTGCTACATAATAAATCACATTATTGGAAGTTTAAATACCAAAAATTGTATTCAAGAGACTTTTATTATACGAGAAACATGCAAATATGTCCTGGTGACCCCCCCCCCATCTTAAAGTTTTGGACTACTAAAATTTTATTGATTGAGATAACCATTATTCTGACTCATTATAAATTACACTAGTAGATATAGTAAATAGTTCTCAATAAAATTAATGTGTAATAAAGTAATGTGTTATATTCTGATATAATTCAGTATTTGTTTTTCTTTCCGGTGTGACGCAGGCCGACCCGTTTGTTTACATTTCTAACCTAACGCTTCCTGTCGGCAGGTTATTGAAATTGGATGAAACATTTATTTCCGTTTGTATTTATTCGTGGTGTTGTTGTGTTAGCAGTATGTATATTTATCTATTATTAAACTTCACAAGGGAAATCTGCTTAGTTTACTCAGCCCCTGCGGGACGGACTTTTATTTAGTTCGGTTGAGTCGTTAGTGGCAAATAAAATTGTTGACTACCGCTATAATTTTTAGCGTATAACGACTTTATACTGCGGTATACGACGATAGTGTATATAAAAAAAGTTTCTCTAAATAACAAAATAAACAACTTTTGTTATTTGCATATTTGCCGAAAATGCAATAGGAAACGAAATATCACTATTATTAATTTCAGGCCTTTCTTATAACCCCCACTCCTGCCCGTCCCTAGAAATGATAGTATGGCTTATTATAAGGAAGGCGTTAGTGCTAATTCACATACCGAGTTCGGTTTAGTTCGGTTGAGTCTTTTGTGCCAAATAAAACTGTGGACTCCCGCTTTAGTTTATAGCGTATAACTCATTTATACTTCCGTAGTTATAATCACTATAATTCCATAGCTTATAATCACGGAAGAATTAATGCTAATTGACATACCGACTTTTTTAAAGTTCGGTTTAATCGTTAGCGCCCAATGAAATAGTTTACTCCCGCTTTAGTTTATAGTGTATATCTCGTTTATAATTTGTTAAAAGACAAAAATTAATATATATATATATATATATATATATATATATATATAAAATTGTAACCTCTGTCTGTACATTGATTTTTTTCGCAAAATTTCACGATAACTTTTCGTTTCACATGTCATAGACACCATAACTGCATTTTGTTTCTTTGGTGTCTGTTCGTTTGTTTATTTGTTTGTTTATTTGCAATATGGAAAAATTGCGATATTCCGATCCACATTGGGTTTTCATCGATTTTCTATAAATATAAAAATACCATCATTAGTCAGTGAACGATGATTTCCCGGGCATCGCCGGGTATATTAGCTAGATTGTACATAAAAGATACGTACATTATAGATGATATTTAATTATAATAAATGCTATCCATGATTATGATATGAATTATTCACGGAATGTCAAACAGAGAAGAGGGAATGATTAGAGACTTATTTTCATTTATTCTTCAAATCTAAAATTTTTTTTCTATTGGTCACGCAACGGACCCTTACTGGAAAAAATGGGCCAGACTGGAAGAGCAGTTGTATACATAGAAGCATTGCCAAAAACAGAATAGAATCTTTCCGCCTCAAATGATTTCCCGAGCGAAGTCGGGTCCCTTGTCTAATATATATATATATATATATATATATATATATATATATATATATATATATATATATATATATATATATATATATATATATACAGTTTTGAACGGACCTCATTTTCGTCATCTCCTGGGTAGATCGATGGACATTCGAAGAAAAATTTTGAAAATCGCGTCATGAGTACAACCTCAATAGCTGATTTCCCTTAAGGGAAATCTGCTAAAATGTCCCGTTAGTAAAATAACGCCCCGTTCTTTTTACGGCTAAAGGATGCTTCAAATCGAAAAGTTTGCCGATATAAAGTTGTGTTAGAAATTGATTTTATACAAGAATCCGCCATAACAAGTAGGGTATTCCATTGGAAATTTCAAAGTTATGACTAGTGGAGCAGCACTGGAGGAGGTTAGGAGGTTGAATATGGAGTGAAAGCATTTGTCAAGAGTCCCAACTATAGCACACCAAGTCTCAGACTTGTATTAAAATAATTGGAGATTTTAAGGGGGATGGCACGTGAACTTGACGCGTCAATAGTTTTACAAAATTGGTTTTTTAACATTTCTCAGTAATATTCATAATAACCGAAATATTGTTAATTTAAGTATTCCAGAACCTGTAACCCCACCCACTCCCCTTTCCGGTTTCATCCTTTATTAATATGACCTTTAGACCTGAATTAGAGAGTTCTTTATGTATGTCCGTAAAGGGAATTTGACTGATAAAGGTAATGGAGATGTGGACATTCTAATTATAGGAACTTTAGAGTTCGTTTAAATTGTTTGGTAATTGTGAATGTATTTTTGGTGGTCTGATAGTTACATCCGTTAGTTATGTATATTCAAATTCATTTAGACATTTCAAAAATTCGGAATATCTCCGTTATTATAAAATATTATAGAACCAATTTTATTGCAAATGTACTGTTCTTTAAATGCTTTATACATTCTTTTTGTATCGCAAATATTAACCGACATATTTGAATTTTTTAAATTTTCAGCGTTCATTAAATCCCTCCTTCATTTAGTAGTAGACCCCACTTCTACTCATTTAATATTAACAATAAACTGTTAAATCAAGAAGTACTTTAGTTGTAGGTTAAATACCAAATATTGTTTTCATTGAACTTTAATAATGTGAGGTACATGTCAATAAGTTGTGTGATGACCCCCTCCCCCCGTCTTTTTTTCGTGGATTACTAAAATTGGAGTGATTGAGATAAATTATTACAGTACTAGATATAGTGAATAGAGTTTAATAAAATTAATATATTATATTCAGATATGTTTCGGTAATTGTTTTTCTTTCCGGTCAAGAACATTTATATCTATCTATTCAGCTCTGAGAGGTTGCCTTACCTGTTTTTTTTTACTTTTCAGACGCTTCTTGTTTTGGAGGTTATTAAAATGGAAATTAACTGAAAGAATTCTCATTATCATTTGTTCACTTATATTCACGGTGGTGTTGTGTTACCAGTATCCAGATTTATCTATTGTAAAACTTCACATGGGAAATCTGCTTAGTTTACGCAGCCCCTGCGTGACGGACTTGTGTCTCACCCTAGGAAAGACCAATGGAGATCTGTAGGCAATATTTATAAATCCAAACTCAAAAGTTGATTTCCCTAAAGTAAATCTCTTAATAAAACATAGTTGTCAAGAAGTATGCTTACAGCATACATAGTTAAGCTAAAGCACTAAATTATATTAAGTTGATCTCATATAATTATTTGTATATTTCAGAGTTGGTGAGGACGTGTCTCATATATTAGGATTCCCAAATCTTGTAGCTTTTAGTTTGGGACCCGTGGTTATTGCATTGGCTCTTCTTGCAACAACAATTTCAGTAAGCATTACTTATTTCAGTATAAATTTTATTAATTTTTTTTATTATTAAAGATATTTTTTAGTCTTTGATGATTATCAGAAATGAAGAATCATAACCGTACAACAAGTATTACATATTTCATAATGAATTCTATTTCCTCAGACTGTTAGTCTAACCAGGCAATGTTCACTGAAATAAAGAAAAGAATACTCTGTTTTTAGTTTTCGAATAATTTGAGGGTTATGGAACATATTCAAAACTCATTATTTTAGGAGCATTGATGTCTGAAACACATGTAAAGTCCGTCATACAGTCATACTCACCGTGGGAATTCTGTTTAGTTTAAGCAACCCCTGTGACGGAGGTTTTTAAAGTTCACTACTAACGACAGGAGGGGGTTATAAATATACTAATATACACTATATATATATATATATAAAATTGATTGACATTGATTTTTTTTCGCGAAATTACACGATAACTTTTCGTTACACATGTCATAGACACCATAACTGGATTTTGTTTCTTTCGTGTCTGTTTGTTTGTTTGTTACCTTTTCACGCATAAACGACTGAACCGAATTTCATGAAACTTAGTATGTATATTATCACTAACCCAACTTATGTTAATATTCTCTGAGGCAAACAGGAGTGGGGGTTATAAGGGAGGCCTGAAATAAAAAATAGTAATATTTCGTTTCCTAATGCATTTTCGGCAATTATGCACATAGCAAAAGTTGTTTATTTAGTTATTTGGAGTAACTTTTGTTTATACACTATCGTCGTATACCGAAGTATAAAGGTGTTATACGCTAAAAATTATAGCGGGGGTCAATAATTTTATTTGGCACAAAAGACTCAACCGAACTAAATAAAACACTTGGTATGTGAATTAGAACTAACGCCTTCCTTATAATAAGCCATACTAACATTTCTAGGGACGGGCAGGAGTGGGGGTTATAAGGAGGCCTGAAATTAAATATAGAGATATTTCTTTTCTTATTGGGGTTTTGGCAAATATGCACATAACAAAAGTTGTCTATTTTGTTATTTATGGAAATTTGCTCAACAATTCTTTTCAATATGAACTACCAGGTCCCTCACCTGGAAAAATTAATTCAAATTATACTATATTATTATAATATTTTGTCCTTAATAATTTAAATCTATGCATAATGCACAGGAAACGGGAAATATGACAATATGGAGGACAGTGAAGTCGTACATAAAAAATTAATTTTATTATTAACAAATCCACAGAAACGACGGGTATTAACCCTAAACACTGGGAAGGGTAAATGTCAAAATATTGTGCAATGTAAAGCTTTGCCAAAAAAATACCATCACCATCCAGCCTCAAATGAATTCCCGGGCGAAGCCGGGTATCTGAGATAGTATATATAAATATATATATATTTATATATATAAATTCAGGTTGTCTGTTACAGATTAAAATTGAGGTCTGTGAAATCTCAGGAAGAGTTATTGTTATTTTTAGGCCACTGGCTCATTTAATTTTATTTTTTCTTTCAATGATAATATGCAAATGAAGTAGTTCTTTCAATGCCAATTGCAAATGTTTACGATTTCAGGGTGGGCAGTTGCCAGGAACAACATTCTCAGCTCTGCTTTTCTGTTTGATTGAAGTAGTGTACATGTTCATCTTCTCATCCTTGGGTCAACGCTTAACTGATCTGGTAACGTTCTTAGCATATCTCAGTAACAGATAATTAATCAGGTTAATTTTAAAATATGGCATATTTTAACTCTTCATAAACAAACGTAAAGTAGATTAATCTCTTTGACCTCCGGGGTAAATATCATGATTATGTCTGCTGTAAAAATAAAAAAGTACGTCACGCAGGGGCTGCGTTAAATAAGCAGATTTCCCAAGTGCGCCACGTATTTGCATTTATCTCAAAACGTAAAAGTTCAATGATAACAGTATTTGGTATTTAAGCTTAAAATAAAGTGCTTCATAACTAGAATATTGAAAATATGAGTTGAGTAGGAGTGGAGCTTTACTGAAGACCGTCAACTAAAAAATGCAAATATCTCAGTGAATAATAAAGATAGTGAAAAAAAGTACATAACAACATTTAAAGAACATTACATTTGAAATAAGATTGGTACTATACACTTTCAATCCGACGCATAATAACGGAGATATTGCGAATTTTCGAAATTCTCCCCCTCTTAACCCCCCCCCTCCCCCTGGTCCGATTTCAGCCATTAACGAACTTGGTCTTTCTTTTTGTATAAAACGATTATATATCAAGTTTGGTAACGATAAAATAAAAATTGCGACCGCCAGAGCGGTAACAGACAAATATATATATATATATATATATATATATATATATATATATATATATATATATATACATGCAGTTTTGAACGGACCTCATTTTCGTCAACTTCTGGGTAGGATCGATGGACATTTGAAGAAAAATTTCGAAAATCGCGTCATGAGTACAACCTCAATAGCTGATTTCCCTGAAGGGAAATCTGCTAATAATTCATATGTTACTGGATGTGTGCGTGCAGATCTGGGAAACAGGTCTTAATAACATGAATTCTCCCAACCAATTTACCTTTACGGCTACGGAGTAGTGGTCCAAAGCCGTAGCGCTATAATCTATTATACAGCAAAGCACCTGATGATGTCATGTTAGTGCCGAAAAGCCTTGTGCTTTAATACAGAAATTGGTGGGAAGACTTCCTGTTATTAGGACCATTTTCCCACAAAAAATAAAAGTTTTTGAGTGTCTATATATTTCCATATCTTGTGTACCAATTTAGTGAGCAGACTTTGGGAAAATAAACTCGTTGGCTATTAAAAAAAAAAAAAGATGATCCACTTTTTTTTAATGAAAAATACATTTATATAGTTTATTTTGGGGCTCAGATTTTGATGATTGGGCTTTTCTATTAGTCAAATAAAAAAGAGAAACCTCCAAACTAGCAACGTTACAAAACAAAATATATGTAACAAAACGTTTTAAAAAGAAAACGTTAAAATTAAAATATGTTTACAACATACATACGAAAATTTATAAAGGGATAACTTTTAGCAGATTTCCCTTAAGGGAAATCAGCTATTGAAAATTTCGAAAATTCCGTCATGAATACAACATGACGGAATTTTCGAAATTTTTCTTCAAATGTCCATCGATTCTACCTAGTAGATGACGAAAATGAGGTCCGTTCAAAACTGTGTGTGTGTGTGTGTGTGTGTGTGTATATATATATATATTTGTCTGTTACCGCTCTAGCGGTCGCAATTTTTGTTTGATCGTTACCAAACTCGATATTTAGTCGTTTTATGTAAAAAGAAAGATCAAGTTCGTTAACGGCTGAAATTGGACCAGTGGGAGAGGGGGTTTAGAGGGGAGGATTTTCGAAAATATGAAATATCTCCTTTACTATACGTCGCATTGAAAAATTGTACAGAATCAATCTTATTGCAAATTAAATTTACTATAAATATTGTTATATATGTTTATTTCCTATCTTGAATATTAACCGAGATATTTGCATTTTTATTAAATTTGGGCCGATAACGGATTTTTGAATTTTCCCGCCAAAAGCTAGTTCGGCCCTTCGTCGTAACAGTTCGGCTCTCGTATGGAGATTTCTCTATTGTATAACTTCACGTGGGAAATCTGCTTAGTTTACGCAGCCCCTGCTTGACGGACTTTTATTATGTTCAAATAGACGAAGTACGGATATGAGAAAACCTCAGGTATTTAAGGAATATTTTCGATACTATATAAATAAAGTATTAAGGTTTGCATGAAGGGATAAATATGTAATTCCAAACAGAGATCATGCCAATCACATTAGAAATGGGGCATAAACCAAATAAATAAATAATCTTAATGTACATATGGATTTTAATATTTTTTGTTCAAATTAATTTTCATTGCAGAGCGAAGACTTCTGGAGAAAGCTGTATGACGTGAAATGGTATAATTGTAGGAAAAATGTGCTTGTGAATTATACCATCTTCCAAGTTTGCACAAGGGAGCCATACGTACTGTACGCTCCCTTCGGCTCTATGCCGTCCAATTTGGAAACGTTTAGCGGGGTAAAATAATTTAAATACTTATATAGTCAGGACTATGGAGTCCCTAGTTACGTTTTAATAATGAAAACAATTTTTTTTTTCAGTTAATGAATTCTGCCTACTCTTTTTACAATCTCATGTTAGCCGCAACTTAAATTATTTTAAGTCCACTATTGAAAAGTTGCTCATTTGTCCTGCAGAAGAAGAGTTTTCAGAAGACTGTAACCTATAGACATACAGCAGCAAATGAAAAATATTGCACTTGAATATTTTTTACATAAACAATTAACACAAATCAAGGAGTTTTTTTCACCTATTCTCAAAAGTACAGTATAGTTTATACCAAAAACGATGTCTGTTGAAATGGATATGTACAAGTCATATATTCTTGGGGATTCATGAATAAATTTCAATAAGTCGGGAGTAATTAAACTAAAAAAAGTAGTTCAAAACCACTCTTCCAGGAAATTTTTCAAAAATCGCGTCATGAGTAAGACCTCAATTTACCTTAAGAGAAGTCTAGTTAAAGTCCGTCACGCAGGGGCTGCGTAAACTAAGCAGATTTCCCACGTGAAGTATTACAATAGAGAAATTTCACGAGAGCCAAACAGTTACAAAAACTAGCTTTTGACGGGAAACTCACTTTCGTCCGCACACCACATTTAATTACCACACACATTTAATACAAATGCAAATATATCGGTTAATATTCATGATAGAGAATAAATGTATATAAATTGTTATATGCCCAACTATGCACCATGTATTGTTGTTTTGCCTTAAGGGAAATCTGTTAAAACTGAAAAATTACAGTCTTTTAAGATTCGAAATATCTGGGTTACTTTTTCCAATCTTTTTTCAACTTGAATTTTTTACAACTATTGTTTTATTCGTGTTTTCTCTGACTCACTGGTTGGACTGATTATTAACGTAGTTATTTCTATTTTTTTTTATTTCAGCCTTTTGCAATTCCCACTTTTTACTCATACGTTTTTCAGTTTAAGAATCTAAGTCATTGAACATCTCAAGTCTAATTAACGTTTTAATTCATATTATTCTTATAGCGAGAGAAATATACGATAGATGATGAGTTGAGATCATCAGCAGGTCATATTCCCGCAAGTGGGAATTCTGCTTACTTTACACAGCCCCTGCGTGACGGATTTATGTCTATTGCTTATCAATCTGGCTGCCCCAGTCCCTTGCTGTTCGTCATTATTACTGGCGATGTCTGAAAGACCTGGATAAAGAAAACACCTCGAGCTAAAGTGAGGTGCATATGTAGTTAGTAGATAGTGGACTACCGAGACAGCGTGTATTCGCGTCACTGGTTATACAACGAGCAAGGAGATGAGACGAAAAGGAGTGAGCTTTAACCACAGAAACAGGAAGGTCGGGGGTCGGGTGCGGGGAGTCCGGCTATAGGATGTGAGCATCACGTATAATATAGAATAAATTGAGACTGTTGCTACATACAACTATCTACCTAGGAACTATCGTTTACAGGGATTGACGAATAAAACGGAAGGATTCTTATTAGAGCGAATAAAACACATGCAATTTTATTACTTTGACTTATTATTTAATTACCAATTTAATATCCAGCTTAGAATTCCATTTCCATTGTTAACGTAATTATCTTAGTAAGGGAGAAACAGAGAACTTGAAAAATCCGTCATTCCAGGGCCTGAGTAATCTAAGCAAATTTTCCACGTGCTTTTCTGACACCATCATTCCCCATGTTCTCTGTGGTTAGAAGCTAATACATACCGGAACTAAAATTTTAGCTGGACATTAGATGTTTTAGCAGATTTCCCTCATGGGAAATCAGCTATTCAGGTAGTACTTATGATGCGATTTTAGAAAAATGTCCACAAATACCTATCGATCTTACCTAGGAGTTGACGAAAATGAGGTCCGTTCAAAATTATATATATACACATACTTATACGTTCATTCAGACTTGTATGTTAACGCTTTAGTGGTCACAATTCCTGTTTGACCCTAACCAAACTTGATATTTTAAGCCTTTTATGTAAAATTAAAAATCAAGTTCGTTAATGGCCAAAATCGAACCAGTTGGGGATGGGAGTTTTATAGGGAAGGAATAAGTGTATATAGCCATTCTTACAGCAAATTTAATGCTCTACAAATATTGTTTTATACGTTTTTTCACTGTCTCTATTATTAACCGAGATATTTGTATATTTTAATTTTCTGCTTTCAGTAAACATCCACTCACTGTCATATTAACAATAAGCTGTTATATTATGAACCACTTTATTATAACTTTATATACCAAATATTGTTTTCAAGAGACCTTTATTATTATTATCCAAGATAAATACAAATTCGTTGTGTGATGACGTCATCAATTAATATTTTACGTTTTAACTCGGAAATGTTTACGTGATCTATACCACACTCGATATTTAACCTTTTCTGTCAACCCTAAAGATCATATTTGTTATTGACTGAAATCGGAGATGTAATAGTGGGGGGGGAGGGATTTAGAGGGGGAGAATTTCAAAAATTCGAAATATCTCCGTTGTTATGCGTTGCATCGAATAATTGTACAGGATCAATCTTATTGAAAATGTAATGTTCTATAAATGTTGTTATACGTTTTTTTAATATCTCGATTATTAACCAAGATTTTTGCTTTCTTTTAGTTTTCAGAATTCCGTGAACCCCCTCTCCAACTCACGCCATATTAACAATAATCTGTTATATTACGAAGCACTTTATTTTGAATCCTAAATACTAAATATTGTTCTCATAGAACTTTTACGCTTGGTAATAAATGCAAATACGTTACTCACGTATGCGTGTAGGTTACGCAATCTGCTTAGTTAACGCAGCCCCTGCGTTACGGACTTTTATTTTACATATAAATACAAAATATGTTGTGAGATGAGATCACAAGCGTGTTATAACAACACATGGGAAATCTGTTTAGTCTACGCATCCCCTGCGTGACGGACTTAATTTTGCATTGCGTGTACTATAAGTGAACTTCGCAATAGTAGGGCTGAAACCAAAAAAAAAAAAAAAATGTATGTATATATCTGCTGAAATATCTAAATTACACTCTGAATAGAACAGCCATGGAATGAGGAAAAGTGGCCATAGAACTATTCTAAAAAAAAACTAAAAGTGGATCCATAATGAG
Source organism: Riptortus pedestris (assembly GCA_019009955.1). Taxonomy (NCBI): domain Eukaryota; kingdom Metazoa; phylum Arthropoda; class Insecta; order Hemiptera; family Alydidae; genus Riptortus; species Riptortus pedestris. The sequence goes on from CM032228.1 coordinate 70,079,741, forward strand.
GCATCCAAGGGCAGTTCTAGACGTTAATGGCAGGGGTCGTGCCCGAAATTCGCCTCTCAGATTATATCATCTCATCTCGTATTCCATTCGTTTCTTCACCATTCATGTTCAGTCCAGAACAAATGGAAGCGACGGAAAATTATTGACTGCAATTATACAAAAGATGGAGGGTCCGTCCTACTACATTTGAGTAGACGTCATTCTGACACAAGTCAAGATCGGTTCACTGGCTCAAAACTGATAATTTCGCTGAAATAGGTGGACTATAACTTTTGAGATTACAGTGCTTCCTTTACTTTTATAAGGAAGTAAAAAATAACGCAAAACGCATAAGTAAAGTCTTCTATTCTGCTAAAACATTTAATGTTCAGCTAAAATTTTAGTTCCGGTATGTATAAGTTTCTAAAACTATTGCATTTTCTTTACAATATTCTTCTTAATTGATGGTACAAATCCTTTATTCATTAATAATTTTACACTCAGTATATATTTCAAATAGTTGACTGATGTTTTCTCTTGTAAACTGATTTAAGTATAAGCCTTTAATTTCTTAAATTGTTACAGTACTTCTTCAAGTAAAAAAAGGTATATTCCCCAACACAAGGCACACTCATACTAAATCATTGATTTGAATTGAGGGACGGCATAGAATTAAAATGTAGGGTTAACATGTCAGAGTAACCATTTCATTATTATTATTATTCCTTATTTTTTTAACAGAGAACTTATTAGGGAATATTTAATGTTTAACATATATTAAAACGGTGCAATTTATTATTCTTTTTCTATTAGCATGGCCATGCTTAGTTGGTAATCGAAAGACCGAGGAGCTAAACAATAATTTTCTAAATGATTTCATTAGGTCATTAGTTTTGCATGAAACACTAATATATCGAGTTTGGTAACGATCAAACAAAAGTTGCGACTGCTAGAGCAGTAACAGACATATATGTATGTATATATATATATATATATATATATATATATATATATATAAATATATATATATATATATCAATGAATATTTTGTAAATGAGCTCATTGCCAATGTTAAAATTAGAAAAAATCCAAGTTGTTTTTATGGATTCGTATCTACTAACCTTACGAGTTAAAGGGGAATTTTTTCAAAAATCGCGTCTTGAGTATGACCTCAATAGATGATTTCCCTTAAGGCAAATCCGCTAAAAATATCTTTGATATAAACTAGTATTGGCATTAAGCACTTTAACTGCTGCTTGTTAAAAAACACAAGTAAGTCTTCCCAACCTTTAGTTATAGAAGCCGTACTCATGATGTGATTTAGGAAATAAATTATTCAAATGTCCATCGATCCTACCTAGGTGATGAAGAAATGAGGTTGGCTCAAATTTTATATATATTAGAAACGAGGTTTTCGGATATTGGCCGTGTATTCATGTTTCTGCCCGACGTTGCGCTAAACATACTTCTTGCATCCTCAAGGACCTCTTTGAGACTGTGGAGTTCCTATTCAGGTGTATTTACCAGTCTCGTCCGTTGCTGTGGGAGGGGAGCTTCGCCTTCCAGGAACCTTCGGGAACTGTTACCGGCGCCTGTTCCTTTGTGATTACGTTTTTTCCAGGTTTCCCTTATCTTTGTTTATGGGCTTCTATCTAGCAGGAATAATGAGCCTCCAAAGTTGGTTCAAAATAGTACAGTCTTCTCTCATTATGCAATCAGGACATTTCACTATCCCCATTTCTTCTTATACGACTCTTACCTGGTATCGATTAACTGTTGCCATCAACTGTTGTTGGCTATTGGCATTGAAGTGATGGTAAGTATGTCAAATATGTTTTGCTTTTTTGAGTCTTCATTCCGAACCTTTTCCACACTTTTGACATTAACTGGCTGTCTGACCGATATATTCCGAGCCACATGAGCAAGGTATACAGTACACACCTCCAGTTTGAGTTTTAGTAAATTTCCACGCAAGGAAAATTTGCTATTTTGGTTGTGCAAATAACTCGATTTACTACATAGGGATGGAGGGCTCGTTCATTTATATATATATATATATATATATATATATATATATATATATATATATATATGTTTTGTGTAAAATGAATATTATATTTACGTACAGTGCATTATTTTTTAAAGTAAATTTATTTCTAAATTGTTAAAATAGTAGCTTTTTGTGGGATATATTTTTTTTTCTTCATTCAGAAAACCCCAGTTTACGATCCCTTATGTCTGCAACGAGCATCAGACCACTTATTAGATGAAGGTGGTATATTTTTTTCTGAGACTTTAGTTCCATTTTTCAGTTTAAAACCATATCCGGAGTTTTTTTAAAAGAGCCGTATGAGAGGTTAATGCCATAGTAAAACCACAATGACCTTAGGCAATCTCCTTGAAAAATTCCTCTTTTTTTATTTAGAGGGATATTTCTTCTACACTGGAATCTGATCTGGCGAATACTGCTTGAAGACAATTAATGGTTATAACTTGTGATTCAATGAAATTTGGGATAATCAACTGTGTACGGCTGAATCATTAACGTTTTTATAGTTAACCAGTTCGACAAGTTTCTTGATTTAAGTTCAAAATGAATCTAAATTACCGAGTCAATAATAGGTTATTCATTACAGCCCATAGATTTCCTCAAAGAGTCTTTTTGTTCAGTATTCTTCAAACTGAGCCTTTATATTATTAGATGTGATGTTATAATTTTGAATTTGGAAGAAAGACAAGCTATTGATCTCTAATTTGCTGGTTGATGTGTATCTGTTGGTTTGAAAACAAGGCATGTAATGCTCCAGGACAAGAATTGAGAAAATCAGTCTGGTTTTATGCCAATGTATTAATTGCTTTGATACTTTGCATATACAGAAGTAAACGCTCTTACCAAAAATATTGAATAAGATTTGATGCTTTGCGAATTGGTATATCCATGTGTTCAAATAACATTTTTAAACAGAAAGAGGGGGGGGGTCGAAAATTCAAACTATCTCAGTTATTATGAGATGGATTGAAAAATTGAGTGCAACCAATCATGTTGCAAATTTAATCACCTATAAATGTTGCCTGTATCTCCAATATTAATGGAAATAATTAATTTTTTAGTATTTAGTTCAGTTAACCCCACTATTACATATTTCATCTTAAATATAAGCTGATATGTTATGAAACGTTTTATTCCAAGGTTAAATATCAAATATTTAGCGTTAGATTGAAACAAATTCTCATGAAATAAGCCTAGTATTAATGAGATACTAAATAGAATGAGAAACTAAGAGTAAAAACTTGAAAACGAAATAAGTAACAAAACCATTTAAAGTTAAATGGCATTATTGAAAAAAAATACGGATAACAATTTTGAAAAAATGTACTAAAATCTAAAAAATAATTCTAGGTCCTAGGTGTAAATCATCACACAACTCTTCTCATCAATCTAGGGCATTGATCAGACAAATAAATAAAGTCGTAAAATTGTTATCAAAAGTCAACAGTTCATATGATGGGCGTAGCGTAACCTGAATAAGTACGTAAATAGCATTTATTCTCACGTGAATGGTTGACTCTTAATAGAAATTTCACACGCGCCACGATTCTATTTATTTGTCTGGTCAATATCCTAGATTGATGAGGAGAGTGGTACAATGAATGGTATGTAGGACCTAGGATTATTTTTTAGCTTTTAGTACATTTTCTCCATAATTTTTATATTTATTTCTATTTCAATAAAAATGTTTAAGTTAGCTTGTTATTGCTTATTTTATTAATTGCCTTAGTCTACTTAATCTGACTAAAATCGTTTAATTTACCATTGTTACATAACATACTAAAATAATTAATTAATAAAGTATCAATTAATTTAGAAGTTTTGAGAGGTTAACTAAAACGCCATTTCACTGTTCAGGCCTAGTATGACATGGCTTATCAAGGGGGGGATTTATCAGGGAAGCTGGATTGGGATAACCACACTTATCACATCTTCTTATCGTAAAATAACTCAAATATCATGTTAAGTAAAACCAAAAATTCTAGTTCTAATTCGAGACCGAATTGGTATTGGTCGGGGGAGCATCTCTCGGCCAGAGTCATCACTGACGGGATTATTTTGAATACATTTGAAAAATATTATTACATTTGCTCCATAATTACATATAACTCGACATGTATTTCTGATCACTTAGTTAAAATTACGTAACGTAGAGCAGCGTAAACGAAGATTTCCTACCTGTTAACTTTTATCTTACGCAACAAAAGGTTATTGAAAATAATATCTGATAATTATGCTTGGAATTAAACGTTTCATGATATATTGGCTAACTGTTAAGGTACGATTACTAAAAGTGAGGAGTTTACTGAATGCATAAAAAACAAACAGTAACTCGCATAACATTCAAAAATGTACAGAACAACTACTAGAGAGAACTACATTTGCAACGAGATAGTCAGAAATGTTATATAAACATATTTTGTATCCTATTCATAAGTTAGTTTTTGAATTTACGATTTCCTTCCCTCCCTCTCGTCCGATATCAGCCGTTTATGAACTTGATCGTTAGTTTTACATAAGCGACCAAGCAAAAATTTTGACGGCTTGAAAGTTACTCTCCTTAAGGGAAATCTGCTAAACCTCCATACTGAACGACAGTTCATTAGAACATAGGTCTATCCTCTCTCTTTTGGGGCAGGTATAAGTCCCTTTTTCCGAAGCTTCTTGCTGAATACACATTGAAACTAGAAGAAAGGAAGTTGATAGGATGACGAAACCGGGTTAGAGGATCTATAACTTAATTCCATATATATTCTTTTCAATGGAAAGTATTACAACCAGAAATCCGATGTTGCAAGAGGCCATCCGATTGGCACATTCATGATTTGACTACTTCAAATAACATAAAATTCAATTATACATTTGGATTTCTGAAATAGATCGCTTTGAAGTGTCATCAGCTACTTATAGATAACCTGCTCAAATACATCCTAATTGGCTGATTAATGATAAAATGCCTTCTTATTGATTTAGATCAATAGTAACTAATAACATAACTTAATTGCATCATATTAGTATTAAAGTTATTGTGCGGTTTTTCTTAATAATTAATTTTATAATAAAATACTTTACTCATTTTCGTCATCTTCGTCCTTATGGGAAATATGGTAAAACAAAATGCCAACTCATCTCAGTCAACAAGACCAATTAACTCTGATATTACCTTTTGAAAATAATGGCATATGTAATAAATAATACGATAAAAGAAAACATGTAAGAGGCCTATTTGTATTTATCAAATAATGATTACTAAAAAACTGTGAAACCGTTTGATAAATACAACATAAAGAAATAACAAATAAAGTAGAAAAGAGCTCTCATGTGGAAATGGTCACATTAATATAAGACCACATTTATCTTTTCTTCATCAAATGATGGAATACCGGGTAAGACGTCGGTTGCCATTGTACCCTTAAAAAATATAGCAGTCGTGCTCTGGAACTAGAAGAGTTTCAGAAAGGGCTTTAACGGATTTCCTTAAAGGAAACCAGCTATTGAGGCTGTACTCATGACCCGATTTTTGAAATATATCTTCAAATGTCCATCAATCATACCCAGGAGATGATGAAAATGAGGTCCGTTCAAAATTATATAAATTTTATTAACGTTCTGTTTCACATATTGTCTTAATATGTTTTTAAGATTATTTTCTTTGTTTGATAAAAATTTACATAAACCATTATTTCAATTATTATGTTACACATATCCAATACTCTCATTTTAAATTACAAGGAACTCTACGAAGTAAGAGTCGAACTTTTTTCTTGACACTAAGTATTCAGTATTGTAACAGTTTATTGTGTGAAGATAACTATGGATGAGAGTAGACTGAGGGAATAGTAGGAAATAAATGTAAATATCTTCGATTTCACGTTAAACCTGTGCATCCAAATTCTGCATGGTACAATTTATTTCGTCGTAGTTGTATGGACTGAAATGATCACGTCCTTTTATTGATAGAACTTATGACTATTACAAGATGTTGACCTAACGAGCAGTTCATCAGTGTGAAAGGAATGACCGCTGAAGAGGACAACGAAACTTGTACGATGAGTAATGAATAAAATATTTAACGATAGAAGGTGTTTATGTTAAAAAACCGCAGCCAATATCTCTGAACAATGTTATATAGTTGGTTCAGAAGAATAACAGAATATTAAAGTAGCTCCGGTTGAAATATGCATGTACTTTTATTATTGAAAATGTCTCTTACTATCTGGATTGTTTCACAAAACTTTTATTTTTGACGGTATGCTTAGCAAGCAGCTTTGAGAACTTTCAGCAGATATTCACTAAGGGAAATCTGCTATTTAGGTCTTTCTCATGATGATATTTTTTTTTAGTTTTCTTCTATTATCCACTGATCAAAACTAGTATAGAACGAAAATGAGTCCCGTTCAAATTTATATGAACACGTACGTGTTTCATTGTGTATGTGTGTGTGTATCTGCATTAGACGTAATGTTTGTTTTAGCAGATTTCTCTTGAGGTTGTTTTAGCAGAAAACAGCTATTGAGGTTGTACTCATGATGGGGTTTTCGAGAAATGTCCTCAAATTTCTATCGATCATAACCAGAAAATGACAGAAATGACGACCTTTCAAAACTGTAATACATACATACATATACATATATATTTGACTGTTAGTGCTTCAGCTGTCGTAATTTTTGTTTGATCGTTACCACACTCGATGTTTAAACGTATTATGTAAAAATATAGATCGAATTCGCCATAGGCTGAAATCGTATCAGACGGAGGGGGGTTTAGAGGGAAGAATTTAGAAAATTTGAAATATTTCTATTATTCTACGTCGGATCAAAAAGTGCATGGAACGAATTCTATTGCAAATTAAATTTTATATAAGTGTTGTTTTATGAGTATTTTCACTATCTTGATTATTATCCGAGGTATTTGCATTTTTTTTTACCTTCAGTAACCCTCCCCCCACCCTTCTACTCATGTCATATTAACAGTAAGCTGTTGTATCATGAAGTACTTTATTTGAAGATTGTAAATATTGTTCTATTTTGATCATTAACTTATTAAGGTAAATGCAATACGTGGGAAATGTGCTTTAGCAGCATCTGAGTGACGGACTTTTTCACTACCGAATAGGAGAAATAAACACAGGTGCATCATTTAGTCATCTTTCCACCTATTATTAATGATAATAATTCTACAGTTACTATATTTTAGCCTGGTATTTTTAAATAAGTAAGCGGAATTAAACTGATTTTAGGTAGAGACAAAATACTTGCTAAATAAAGATTTTATTTAACAGTTTGTACTAAATTGACCTTGATATTAATAAATAAAGTGTGAGCACCTAAGTAGCTCGAAATATAACCATGTGATTCCTCCTTCCTGTTTGAACACGAGAGCTCTTGACACCGTTATCACTACTGATAACAATATCCAATACTTATAGCATAAAAATAAAAATCATTTGCTAAACAGCCCTGCTACGCGGCTATGATGGAAGATCAAGTAACCACGTTATCACCTTCCTGGTGCAGACACTAAACACCAAAGATAGTTACCGCTTTATTCGAGTAGCTACTCAATTGTCTTGCTATGCTGAGTGAGTGCTGCATTGGATAGGGTCCAATCTCAAAGCAAAGTAACCTCAGAGGAAAATAGAATTAAAAGTGGTTTTATTTAGCGTCTCTTGCATAGCCTTGATCTCAATTAATTGTAAAACAAAATTATTGCGGCTTGATTTTTAATTGGGTCTTTGTGAAGTGTTGTATGTATGTTTAAGAGCAATCTATCAAATGTTTCATTTATTCGATACATACAGAGCAGATCTCAAGAACCAGCTATAGTATCCGATAAATGCAGGGAGATAAAAATAATTAGCAGTAATATTACTTACCTTTCACCTGATTTGCTTTAAAATTGATACCATCCGTTTTATACAATGAAAAAGTACGTCGACAAACAGCAGTAATATCTTATTACAATGGAATAGACTTCAAGAATACTTAGAAAGCACGGAGTTGATACAGCATTTGGCTCAGAAAGAAAAATAGAAAAAAAAAAAATGCCAAAGTGCCAAAAATAGTGGCTCGGAACACATCGACGTAGTGGGATAATAAAAAACGGAGTCATGGAATACATCAAGAGTGCGAAAAAGTTCGGAAGATTCATTAATAGCCGAACACAAGAGTGTTCCAAGAGGTAACCCAATCGACAAATTAAATTTGATGTACACGCGTGAGTTGATTGATACCAGGAAAGAACCTTACAAGAAACCAAATTAGTGTAATGTCCCATAACATTAACTGAAATTATGACTACAGCTTAAGAAAACAGGAAGCCCATCATTCCAACGAGACTAAAGACCTTAAGAAGTCCGTCACGCAGGGGCTGCGTACACTGAGCAGATTTCCCACGTAGTGCTATGATATTCCCACAAATTCTGAATGAAAACCAGAAAGTACGAATAACTCGCTGAATACTAAAATTACGGAAAAAGTAGTTTTACAAGATTCGTCTTGTAATATTTTACGACCCATTTTATAATTAAGGTATTTTGAATTTTGGAATCCTCCTCCCTCTAAACCCCTCGCTATTCCATGTCCGATTTTTGCCAAGCACAAATATGATCTTTAGCATTGTCTGAAAAGGTTAAATTCCGAGTATGGTATAGGTCAAGTAAACATTATCGAAGCAAGACCGTAAAATCTTAATTGATGACGTCATTGTCTAACAAATTTGTATGTATCTCGCATAATAAAGATCTCATACTCATAAGAACAATATTTCGTATTTAGGCTTAGAATATCGGTGTCCATGTTATATCAGTTTATTAATTATGGCATGACTAGGAGTTTACTGAAGGCTGGAAGCTAAAAAATTCAAATATCTCAGTTAATATTCATATTTGAAAAAAATATGTATATAACAAAATTTACAGGAAAATAAATTTCCAATTATATTGGTTCTACACAATTTTTCGATCCGACGTAACGGATATGTTTCGAATTTTCGAAATTCTTCCCCTCTTAACCCCCCCCCCACTAGTGAGATTTCAGCCGTTTTCGAACTTGATCATTAGTTTTGAATGAAATGCTTATATATCGAGTTTGACCATCTCCTAAGTATGATCGATGGACATTTGCGGACAATTTTCGAATATCGCGTCATGAGTACAACCTGAAAGCTGCTAAAACGGGCTTGATGACATCGAAGGAATCTAAAGATTATTGTTCGAAATCTCAGAAAAATTGACTTTTAGAACTTTTCAGTCTCAGAGCCTTGAAGAAGTAAGAAGTAAGTCTAGTAAAATGCCGGCCAAAAGACGAAGACAAGGTATACCCAAATACCTTAATAGTAATAGTTATCATTGGCTGACGTTGGCAATGTTATAGTTCTCCATACTGCAATGTACAATTTACATTTCGGTATACTTTTCTAATACGCCTTCGTACACAACCTACTAGTAACTTACTATAAAAGACGGTATTAAATAGTAGATGTGGGTCAAGGGAAGTATTGAATTTGTAAGGAGCAGTTCCACTAAAAATTAAGGAGTGTGATCATAATCAAATAATGGCTTATAATTGGATAGCCAAACAATTACTCGACATTTATGAGTTCCTATAGGCTGAAATTGTTTATCAACGTGATTGTGAATTCTTGAGGAGTGCACTAGAACTGGCGGAGGGAGCCGAAGGACCCCGAAGAAAACCGACTGCGTTTGATAACATTCTAATTCGTATAACTCATCCTCTCAGTGCCTCTCAGACATTTGAGAAAGATGCGTCGCTGCTTGTTCTTAGCGCTGTCTTTCCTGGCAGCATCGAGTTATGCCGCAGACATCCTGGTGATCTTCCCCTTCCCCGGCTACAGCCATGTAATGCCTTTTATGCCCATCCTCAAGGAACTGGGGCTTCGAGGGCATAAACTGACGCTTGTCACAAGTCTAATCGAGAAGCCCAATCCACAGGGCTTCACACAGATTGATGTGAACATCACCACAAACGACATCAAAGGTAACGACATTGCTTAATATATAATTTACTGTAACATTACGTAATCATTCGTTCGGAGCTTCATTTAGATATACATAATGTCTGGAGAAATTTAGTTTCACACTCTACGTATCCATTGGACCATTGAAGTTAATATTTGGTAATTGATGGAGCGAACTGGTTTCTGAATAAATTATTTTTCTCCACTATAATTTATTAAGAAGGTTAACATTTTAAAATCTATCTCTACCTCCAGTTGCCTTTTGTGTTGACAGAACATCCACCTTATTATGCACGGATTTAAGATAGAGGGAGACGGTAGAGTTTATCGCCTCCATCCCAAAAATGCAAAATAGTAAGTACACGCTGTATTTAATTTTAAAAGCAAAGTGTATTCAGTGTCATTTACCAACAATTTATTTAGATATAGAAAATCTAAGTTTATAAGCACCATGACCATATCGAAATTTTACTTGTTAAATTCTTCCCTTAGGAAAAATTCTGCAAACCCCCATCCCAAATGTTGATAATTGTTCCATTCTTGTGGTTGATAGATTGATAGCATGAAATTGCTGATGTAGAGTGTACTTTCAAAACACATTCTCCCGTTATAAATTATAGGGGAGAGACAAGACATATAAACACTAATATAATATTAATATAATTGTCAAACTCTTTGGCATAAGATATTTTGACTGTTTCCACTTTTGAATTAACGAAATAAAATTGTGTGGCTGTATTTGTTTTTTACCAGATCTTCCTTAAGGGAAATCAGATAATAAATTTTTAATATAAATAAATATTTATAATATTTAATATTTAAGCCTGGAATAATTTTATGTTATTTATTTGCACCCAATTTGTGCTACTGTGGCTAATTAGGACGGATTATCTACAGGTGACCACTCTTTTCTAGCCAGGGTGGGACTAAGGATTTCATTTAATGAGTTCTTCACTAAATAAATTCCTATTGCCCAGGCGGGAATCCAACTCGCCACTCTTAGATTTACCCCGAACCACATATCGGACTTGTGAACTTCAGCATTACCATTGCATAGCTCACTGACACACAACCTCCCCTCGACACACTCCACCCTTCTCACTGTGATCCTCACAGCGACCCTCTTTACACACTAACTTCCAATGCATATTATTAGACCTCCTATGCTCCCTTTCCCCACCTTACGTGCCCCTACCGCCGATCTAGCATTTTATTTTCCTCTTTCCTTTCAATTTCTTCAACCTACCTTGTTTTACTTTATAGGCAATGGGAAAAAATCAATTTAAAAAAATTATGGTAAGGAAGTGCTGATATCAGGCTCAGCTAAGATGCTCGTGGCAAGGGAAATTGGTTGCACTCTCGATTGGAAACTACCTGCTTTATTGCCTCATTAAAAAAGCATGTAGGATTTTCATTAAAACATATAATTTTAAAACACTTTTATTTGTATAAGAAACTCAAATAATACAATGTAATAATTTTCAGATGTTTTTGGAACAAAACTAGGTGAAAACAAATACTCTATCTAATAAAAACAATACTTTATCTAATAATAAAACATCAAATATGTATAAGTAATAATATATTTCTGTCTAATAGTAAATCAATGAAATGTGTATTAAAAAAATAATAAAATCACATAAAAAAAAATTTATAAATACATAACCTGAAACAAATTCTCTATCTAATAATATTAAACAAATTCTCTATCTAATAATAACAACAAATAATCTACCTAATAATAAAGACAATCAAATATGGATAAATAAATTATAAATCACATAAAAAAATATATATAACAAATAATCGAAGGATGGTAAAATAAAACAAATTGCATATATACATTTTTTGCCTATTCTTCTACTCATGATAAGGAGGCAAACACTCAGGGTGAAGCGAAACGCTGCATTTTCTGCAGAGGTATATGGTTCTTCTCTTGCATTGGACATTAGTTTATTTTGGAAATACTTTTTATAATCAAATGATCTGTCCTATCTTTTCGAATACTGTCAATGAGCTGATATACGTTTTTTTAAATAACCTCGCCCAGTTCTCGAAAGTCCCAAAATGTTCAAACAAATATATTAAGACCCTCTCGTCGTACTATATCGTCGACCTTGGCACACAGCTTACATCACTGCCCAGCCAAAAAAATGGCCAACCAACCATTTCTTAGTTCTTATTGTAGTCGATACGTGATTACAACTGATCATTTAGATCAACTCCCCCCCACCATATGTGGTTGTATTCATATAATTGCGAGCAGAAATAGGAATACTAAATTTTTTTTGTTCGGATGGTACTTGTTGCTCGTTTTTATTTTCTCCTTGAATTGGTATTAGTCATTTCCGTGACAACTGCATTATCATTCCATCTCTCAATAATTAGTAAATTAAAAAAACAAAAAACACCCCGTAGTGGCAATTTGAACAAGTCCCCCTACGCTGTTTTTTGTAAGCTTTTTTGTCTGTAGGCAGTATTAGTGGAAACCCGATCTCCCTTAGGTGTTGTTATGTGGAATCGGTTTTAAAATTTTTGTTCAATATTCAAATAAAGGGTCTAATTTTGATAGCTTTCAGATCCTGGAACTATTTTAGAATTATAGCACAATGGAGATATCTCAGATTATCGTCAAACCTATAGTCTCATGCATTACTAACAAATGGACCTGCATATAATCATCTGTACTCAAAATAAACGTTTTTTGGAAGAGTATTATAACCTGATAACAATAGTATACAATAATTAAAAATATTATTGAGCAGCAATTGGCTAAAGAAGTTTCTGACCCCAGCCCCTGCCCTATGAAAATAATTAGTACACTATGTGCCACGGAGCAGCTTTAGGACGCATGGCAAAATTCAACATCAAATTTGGGCTTAGTTTTTTTTCTTTTTTTCTCTTCATACCCTTTACACATATTAACTACCAATATTTATAGACAAAATAAATATATCCAAATTTCAAAAATAATAAATGATACAAGTACAACTACCTCTTTCCAGCAGGAGGATTGAGTGAGACTGGCCTAAGATGGGAAAAAGGGTTGAAAAATGGTAGTCACAGCTCCTTTTATTTTGTAACCAGGTACCCCACCTCTCACCCCTATATTGTCTCAAGGGAAATGTTTTCTCCCTTCACTTTAAGCCAAAGTACTTAGAAAAATAACAACATCAACACTACTGGTGGATTTTGAAAAACTGATGCAGCTAAAGCTGCTCGTGGGCACTAATGGGTTAATGTGGCATGAGTACAGGTGTGGGTTTAGTGAAGTCTGGGAACTTAAAAAATGCAAATGTTTAGGTTAATATTCATGGTCCGTGTAAATACGTTTATAACATTTATAGTCTATTAAATTTGCTAAGACAGTAAATGGTACAGGCTCGGCTGCGATTGTTGGCTCCCATAATTATCAGCTAAAATTGACGCCTATATCTAGCTCTTATACAGCTGAACTGCACGCCATCCTATTAGCCTTGTTAAGAGTTCAAAGCTACTAAAATGAAATAGTACTGTGCACTGATTCATTAAGCTCACAACATATACTCAACAACATTTTCTCGGCAAATCCTTTGGTTTTCAAAGTTTCTGAACAATTTTACCGACTCAACTCTAACACACACTTTATGTTTACCCGGACATACAAACATTAAGGAAAGTACAGACATCCATAGATTAGCAAAAGTTGCAGTAGACAGACCACCAAGTATTAGCTGAATGGGGAAAGGCGCTCACTACAAGAGCAGTGGAAGCAATCTTGGGATAAGCACATGATAATAAACTAAGAGAAATAAAACAGACAGTTCATGAATAACACTCGAAGAGAGGAAGTTGTGCTGACCAGTTTACGCATTGGCCATTCCTTGTTGACTTTCGGGACAACACCTACTTGTAAACATTGCAACGAAACTTTGACTGTTCATCACATACTGACTGACTGTCGACAAAGAGACAATTCAGGCATTCCACATGACTTACAGGAACTTTTGACCGATAACAGTTATTAAATAGATACAATCATTAAACATCTAAAAAACATTAATATATTCAACACGCTATAGCCTACATTTCCTACACACTCTTCACTTCTCTTTTAGATTAGCAGGGTGTATGCACTTTAATTTTATTTATTTATATATTCTTCTTTTTGGTTTTCGCTTTTTTTTTCTTTATTTCTTCCTTCTATAGATATATTTTCATTTATATTATTTACATTATCCTGATGTTTCCGTTCACAATATCTTTTCCTACATATAGACTATTATGCCAATGAACTGTTTTAGGAATCACCGTATTCCATAGTTTATTCCTTTTCCCTCTTTTTCGATATTTTTTTAAGTTTGCTTTTTTGAGCACACCTGGTTAATGAGTGATTCACCGGCTTTGCGGAACTCATTTAAATAAATAAATAAAATAAAGTAAAAAATTTGCAATAAGAAACAATTTTTCGATCAGACGCATAATCGGAAATATTTTGATTTTTCGACCCCCCCCCCCCGTTCGATTACAACCGTTAGCGAACTTGGTCTTTATTTTTACATAAAACGTTTGTATATCGAATTTGGCAACGCTAGGACAAAAATATCGACCACTAGAGCTGTAACACACAAATACATACATAATTTTGAACGGACCTCATTTTCGTCATCAACTAGGTAGAATTAATGGACATTTGAGGCAATTTTTAAAAAGTCGAGTCCTGTGTACAACTTCAATAGCTGATTTATCTTTAGGGAAAATTGCTTCAATAGAAAATGATAGCTGACTTTCCTTAGATGTTAAAGATGTGATCCTTCCTCAAGATATTCCAAAGGGTTCTGATAAACATGTAGTATAAACTCTCAAAATCAACAAACTTCTACTCGGCTTCGGCATGAGTACAGACACCTGGACGAACCACGAAATAGTGGTAGTGTAAATAACGGTGGATAGTAGCAAGGTCTTAACCACGATGAGCTCTTAGCGAATTGTGTCCGATGACGTAGGCACTCATACATTCAAGGTTAAAGCTAAATGCGTTGATGAATTGCTCCTTATCGTTTGTTTAATGTATTCTGGAGAGTGAAGGTTTGCAAGTTTCAATCAGTCTCATGTCGCGCACACTCACTCGCACGAACAAACTCATACATAAACTAGAATGTTCATTGATGGAGTCAGTTCGTGCATTTATTTACCTCCTTAATGTTAACCTTCCTGTAATGTTCTAATGAGCACGTTACTAGGGAATCAGACGAGGCGTGATATATTAACACCTTGATAAAGAGAGAAGACCACTTAAGGGTGAAAAGTAGAAAAAAACGTAATTAGTAAAAGTTCAGTGTCATAAAAGACTAAACTAAACGACAAGAAAACAAATTACAATTTTTATAAAATAAACTGTTCTGCGTCGGACAAATTTTATATGGGGGAATCTTCGCAGATCTTAAGGAAAAGGTTGAAATAGCACTGCAGATATTTTGATAATTTAGATTATAGAACATCTTTGGCCGACCATTCTTTGACATTTAAACATAAATTTAATTTTGAAGAGGTAGAAATTTTAGATAATGACAAAATCGTAACCGAGCGGAAGATAAAATAAAATATCCACATTATAAAAACAAAAAAATACGCTGAGAACGAGAAAACTGAGATAAGGAATTAACATGGTACATTTATCAAATAATTAATTAAGGACCAAGTCGACTAGATGAAGGCGAATTTTTCGTCTGGAATTGGTTTTTGGGAAATCAGTTATTGAGGTCGTACTCATGATGCGACTATCGAAATATTTCCTCAAATGTCCATCTATCCTACAAGATGACGAAAATGAGGTCCGTTCAAAATGATATATAGATACTTGTCGGCTAAAATCGGCCAAGTGGGAGGGGTGGGTTTAGAGGGGAGAATTTCAAAAAATCGAAATATCTTCGTTGTTATGCGTATGATCGAAAAACGGCACAGAAACAATCTTATTAAAATGTTATTGGCCTATAAATGTTACTATATACGTTTATTCACAATATTGAATATTAGCCGAGATATTTGCATTTTTTTCAATAACCTCTTTCTCTTAATAAACGGACTAAAGAAGAAAAGTATCTTGCTATTATAGTTACAAAATATATTTTCCAATGCTCGTAAAATACTATGCTTGAAATAACCCATCTTATCTAAGATAGTAAATATTTTTGAGTACCTAGGTGATCGAGCACTTCACTTCTAATATCATGGTAGATTACTGATGGAATATTTCACGATACACGAGGTAAATATAAGTAGATTTCAGCTCTTAACGAGCATGATCTTAAAAGGGGATTAATTAAAAGAATATCCCCTATTTGTGTGTGTGCGTGCGAGTGTGTGTAGAGAGTTTTATTAGCAGATTTCCCTTAAGGAAAATCAGCTATTACACTTCTATGATAGTTGTACATATGTATGATTCCGGTGAAAAGATAATGGATATCCAACCCCCCTGCCCAACCGTACTTTCTTAAATTTAATTTAAGCCATGGTTGCATAACATTTATGAGAGTTAATTATTTTTCCATGATAAGTAAATTACTACAACATTGTGATGATTGAATTTTTAGAATAACTCGTTACAATAATTTAAACAAAGCAATGCCGAATTTGAATAACATGTGGCGGTGGAAGTTGTGGAGAGACAAATACGTTTATAGCTCTAGGTAAGCTCAAATCACATCTGGTGCCTGGAAACGGGTTTTGGCGGGAACGAGCTAGATGACGCAAGGTCTTGACAGTACAATCAATGATTATTAGCAGATTTCCCTTAGGGGAAATCAGCTATTGAGGTCGTACTCATGACGCGATTTTCGAATAATTTCTTCAATTGTCCATCGATCCTACCCAGGAGATGAAGAAAATGAGGTCCATTCAAAATTATACACACACACACACACACACACACACACACACACACACAAATATATATATATATATATATATATATATATATATATATATATGTCTGTTAACGCTCTAGCGGTCGCAATTTTTGTTTGATCGTTACCAAACTCGATATTTAAACGTTTTATGTAAAAAGACAGATCAAGTTCATTAATGGCTGAAATCGGACCATAGGGAGGGGAGATTTTCGAAAATTTGAAATATCTCCGTTACCATACGTCGGATCAAAAAGTTTTATAGAACCAATCTTATTGTAAATTAAATTTACTATAAATATTGTTCTATACATTTATTCTCTATCTTGAATACTAACCGAGATATTTGCATTGTGGGCCGATAATGGATGACTGAATTTCCCGCCAAAAGTTAATTCAGCCATTTGCCATAACTGTTCGGCTCTCGTGTGGAGATTTCTCTATTGTATAACTTCACGTGGGAAATCTGCTTAGTTTACGCACCTGCGTGACGGACTTTTTTTTTACATTGTTTTAAATAATGAAGAGGGATTGAGTAAGACGTGATTTTTTAAAATTAATTATTTATTTATGATTCAGTTTATTCTGCAAGAACCAAGTAAAGTTTTTTTTTTCTTTTTTTTTCTTTTTTTTTTTTTTTTTTTTTGTGAGACCCAGCAATCTTTACTGATGGTAATAAGGTGGTGTAACCCACCGGGGGTAAGAAAGATAGTTCCCCTTCTACTGAACTTGGTTCCATTTTAAGGGAGGTGGTAATATGTATGGGGTGTAATGGAACTTAACGAGGGTGGGTTACCCGGTAGCTGGTGATACCGGGTGGGTTGTGATGGATAGGAGGAAAACGAAATAAGAAAGGATAGGGATACATGGAGAGGAGGTAAGAGAAAGAAGAAAGACGGCCGCTACAGCCAGAAAATAAAACTAGGAAGCCGTTTGTAAGATGTTAAAGGGGGTAAGGGGCGCCCAAGCTATCTACTAACCTAAACTAAACTAAACTAAGACTAAACTAAACTAACCTAACTATACTACAGGGCTATTCTGGTATGTGTGACATGGGGGTTAGCCCTGTTTGTAGTTTATTGTCCGGACCTCGGGCACTATGAGGGAGGGTGTCAGCAGAGGGTGAGATCGACTAGGGGCTCATCTAGACCAACCTGTCGCCATCTCACCGGCTGCTGAGGAGGGGATCAAGTAAAGTATAGAGCAGGGCTTCTTAAACTATATGTAGCAAAATTCTGGGGTCGCGAGAGATAAAAAAACAATTTATGTTTTATCTTCAGTTACAACTTATCATTAAATTTTTAACTTATAGTTTAATTTAATACTTACCATGCAACTACTTGAATATATTCGAGAGAATTAAGACGTTCAAAATCCACTTTTATTTTTGAAACTATAATAAAGACAATTTTATAATTTTTTGTGCAATTTTTAATTTTAGATTTTTGTATGTTTCAAAACGAATTCTAAACTTATATATATTTTCATAAGTATATGTATATTGTTACCTAATTAATAAATAATCAAAAAATATTAATTTATTTTTCATTTATATTTGTATGGGGTCGTCAAGAAACTCGCAATCATAAATGGGGTCGTAAATCACAAAAGTTTAAGAAGCCCTGGTAAAGAGCTTTCGGAGAGCTAAGGATGCAACACACATATACACTGAGATTTAGAGTAGCTTTTCTCATATGTATAAACTATTATAGTATATCAAAAGTAATTTTGAAATGGGCTTCGAACTGCAGCTAAACATTTATTGAATTAAAATGTAATTGCAAAATAATTAAAAAGTTTGTATTCATTAAACATTTACACAACATTTAATGTTTACTCTTTTAGTGATTCTCAGAAATTAAAATTTCATAAATCATTTTAACCAATGTTGAAGGGGATTGAAAGAGGGAAGTATACACAGTTACGCCTGCTGTTTATTAGCATTGCTGAATTAACATGTTACATATAAAGATGCATGTTTCTTCTTAAGATATAAAATTGAATATTTTAAATAATGGTTATTAAATACATAAAATGGATACAGGAGTTGTACTTAGGGCTGCTTTTGGGAAAAGCAATTGTTAACATTGCACAGTTTATAATAAAAAAAAATGCTCTCCTAAACTATGATTTTTATGGCCCAAAATGTACACAACAAATTGTGATTGAAAAGAAACCACTTAAAATTTATTCATTGAGTCGAATAGTACATTTGATTGTCCATGTTATCATAAAACTAAAATTTAATATAGGTATTGTAGACAGAAAGTGAAAATAGATAGGGCTTATGATTACCTTACAATGAATAAAATTCAGACTTATTATTTAGTCTGAATATTTCCCAAGCAAAGATATATCAGTAATCTTATATAATAATGATAAATGCTGTCCATGATCATGACTAATATTTTCCACAGTATTTTGAGCAGGGAAGAGGGGTTGATTAGGACGTCATTTTTATTTATTTATTTTTCCCCAAGACTAAGCAGTTCTCTAAGAGCCCTTCTGTTTCTAGATATTCAGGTATAAACCTTAAATATGTTATTCTCAGAAATGTGAATTTGTTTAATTCTCATAAATAAATAATTTAAATGTGTGAACATTAGTTGAGTGAAAGTGCTGGGTAGTTACAACCAGTTATATGTGTTATTTATTAACACTGCTTTGTTAATATGTTATATAATACTTTACGGAAAATAAGTAGTAAATACCATTATGAATATAAAGTTTACTTTCTAGATATACAAGATGGTATTTTTAATAATGTTATTATATTCATAAAATAGCAGTCATATTTGTGCTATGGACTACTTTTAGGGGAAAAAAACTTTTATTCTTGTACAGCTTGGCATACACAGCACTATCCATGATTATGAATTATATGTATCATGATGTTCTGATAAGAACATGTGTATGTACACAGGAGACGAGAAATATAAAAATATTGTGGATACTGAAGCCTCAAATAACAAATACTCTTATTAACTTAGGTATCCCGAGCAACACTGGGTATCTTAGCTAGTAGAGCACCACTTTCTTACATTATTTCAAGTGTGCCTATTATTAAAATATTTTAGTTACATAGTGAAACAATTAAACATTTAATTATATATTTTCCTCCTAATTTAGCACTATTAAGTATACTTAACAATCTCTTTGGTGTCTCAATGCTTGCCTATGACATATAAAATATTTTGTGAAAATGCTTCATTTATGTCTTCTCATATAGAACTTTTTTTCTATTTTTTAAAATGTTATATTTTCCTTAATATTCTGTTTGATTATATTTGTTTCTTCATCTAATCATTTACATTTTTAAAATTAAAACTATGTTTATGGTTAATGACATGGTCAACTAATGTTTTAATGTCAATATTTTTAATATGCTGCTTTACACCAGTGATACCCAAAGAGGTCTTAATGGACCCCCAGAGGTTGATGAGGAGCTACAAAAAGAAAAAAGAATTAGGAGTCTGTGGGGTGTAAATGGGGGGGGGGTCCAGGATAGTTGATCTCATTTTAGTAGGTCATTATTTTAATTTTGAATATTTAATTACATTTTTGAACATTAATTAAATAAGTATACTTATTAATTTTATGTTAAATGAAAAATATTTAAACTAAGTTTATTGTAAACAAACTTCTTTTCAAAATTGTATAATGTTTATAGTGAATTAATATATCTCATTACATTGTGTAAGTTAGTAGCATAATTGAGTTCCAATTAACTTTGTAGTTGTCGAAACTTGCACATGAACCTCCTGCCTATGCGTGCATGCGAAGGAGAAGCACTTGTCCATTTTTGTGTCAGGCAGAACTACTAGGAAGACTGACTTATTTAAGTCAATAAATAAATAGTGATGCTAGGAAGAAATGGGTTCATATGTTTCCTAATCGTTGAAAGCTTATCAAAAAAAATAATTTGAAAAATATAAACTAGTTACAAACTGGACATCATTTACTGAGGAGATATAAGATTAAACCTCACAAAATTGTTGCCAAGTATTGAATTTTTATTATCAATGTAACAGTTTCATCCCTCCCATTAAAAAAAAAATTATTTTTCTTATTGATTTTATGTAATACATAAGTACCAAATTTTATTGTGGTTTTTATTTTAGTTTTGGCTCCATCAATAAATGCATAAAAATTAATGTGTTTTTATTGTCTTTTTCTTTTACGTCTCACTACACTCAGACATCAATGAAAACTACATTTGAAGTTGATGAATTCTCAAAAATGTGATATTAGCTAAGCAAGGGCTTATTCAAAGATCACATGGCATGGGAAAACATGGCATGCGGTCTGTGAGGAAATTTGGGTCCTCTGCTTTATACATTTCTTCAGAAGATGCCCTCATTCTCATATGTAACTTATCTTAGTTTCAATCCTGTGGCCCCTTCTTCAAAATTTAAGGATATGAATATGTGATTGTGGCACTGCATCAGTTTTGTACTTATAGTGTGTGTGTGTGTGTGTGTGTGTGTGTTTAAAACTGTCCTAATATATCAGTTGAACAACTGATTGTGGGTAAAAAATTAATATCGTACAGTAATTTAATTGCCTATTTAATACTTATTAATGAACATAAAGTTCATTATTATTATTTATAAACGACCACTTTTTGCTACTATGGTAAATTGGGATGCGTTATCTATAGGTTACCACCCATTTCTAGCCAGTATGGGACTAAGGATTTTATTTAATGAGTTCGTTACTATATAAATTTGTATTACCCAGGTGGGAATCAAATTCATCACTCTAAGTTTAAGGCCAATACTTTAACTCACATGTCTAACATGAGCCAATCATAAAGTTTAATGATAATAATGAATAATAGGAATAAAAAGTAAGCAATGGTAAATTATCTCTATCTTAGATAGTTGAATTTAAAGTATGTAGTTTGTTCTAGCTAGTACGTGCTTGAGGGTCTTAGAAGAACACACAAACATTAATATATTGATAGAAACAAACACAAATTACGATTTTAAAAAAATTATTATTTGTTCTTCTATTTGCAGAAATGACAAAAAAAGTTATGGGGAGTGGTATGTCAATGAGCGTTATGAAGTTTGCTCGTGGGCCTCTCTTCCAGGTTGCTGGTATTCTTGCCATGTGTGGTATTTTTGGCACGGAAATACTCGAAAAGACCTGGGCCCACCTTCCTCCACCAGGAACCAAGTTTGATCTTGTCATGTTTGAGCCATTCTTTTGCATGGTATGTGGAAACAGTCATTTTAACTACTTATTGTATTTTAAGTATAATATTCTTTTCAACACTGGAGCAGTTTGAATTTTAGCCATAGGAAACACAACAATTTTCCCTATTCATTCTTCTCCTAAAAGAACTTTCATTCAAAAGTAAATGAATAGTAAAACAGGATTAAGTAAACGAAGCCAATTTCCCAGAATAGAAGTCTATCAGAAACATGACTTGAAATTTAAATTGGACGTTAGTTGTTTATTTATACAGTTGCTTCAAGAGAAAATTATACAGGATTAGAATTGGGAGTTACTGATGATTTGGAACTAAATAAATACAAATAATTTGTTTAATATTTGAGTTATAGGGAGGGGTTTTTATTAGGGAGATATATCTCCCCTATTGTCACTGGAAGGACTTTAGTAGTTTTTCAATATACATTATTGGTTATAAAAAAAAACCTATAATGTTTGTTAAAATTGATGCCATAAATTTAGATTTTGTTAATAATAAATCCATTTTTAACTTCCTATAGTTTATTCTACTTGATACATCTCTCTGATATTCCTTAAGAAAAACCAATATACGCTACTGTTAGGATCAAATCAGGAAATTCTTAATATTATTATTAATGAAGGTCCACTTTTTACTGCTATAGCTAATTGGGATGGGTTATCTACAGGTTACCACCCTTTTCTAGCCAGGGTGGGACTACAAATTTTATTTAATGAAAGTTTGGTAAAGTCATGAGTTTTAATTAAGTATGTTACACATTTTTTTGTATTATAAACTTTACTATAACAAAAAATGTGTAACATATATTCAATTAAAACTCACGACTACTATTTTCAAAATAATATTCAATAAGAATCTTTCTCAGTATGATTTCATCCTCTACTTTTATTCTGAGATATGTATTAATATAGAGATAGAACTGCATAATATGTATATACCTACCTCTTTATGTTCTTATGACAGGAGCCACTTGTTGCAGTCAGCAGCATATACAATGCACCAATAGTGGCAACATTACCAATGCCTTTGACACCAATCGTTGCAACGAGTACAGGAAACCCTCATGAAATGGCATATGTACCAAACGTCAGGTAGGAACAACAAAATGTTTCAACCAGTATAGTGCAATATTAATTAATGAATTATAAAATAACTGTGTACAATTATTTAAATAAATTTCCATAGGTTACCATATACTGGAAAAATGACTTTCTTGCAAAGAGTTTGGAATACAATAGTAAATGTCTCTGAGCTTCTTCAATGGTTTCTGTGGTACCTTCCTAAACAGGTTTGTAGTTCTGAGGATGATGTGTGTGTATGCATGTGTATTTAACATTAGTTTCTATTTGAAATTTCGGGTTTTATCTTAAAGGTAAGAGCATTCTTTTTGCATATACACTTAGAACAGTTCTACCAACAGAAAAAAAAGCATTTAATTGGGTTTATTTAATTAAATTACTTTCTTAAGAGTGGGCGTACCTTCAATTTAGTCCCTCAGGTAGAATACACTACCTATATAGATGTCCTGTCCAGCATAGCTAAAAGGTTATGAGCCCCTCTAATGCAGCTAATCTTAATGTTGCTAGGAGTGGTGACCGATTTGCTGTCAGTTCTAATCAATCAATGATTAAAGAGGAGGAAGTGTCTAGACAAAAATAAAAACAACAAAATAAGATATGTTCATCTCTTTCAGTATCTCCAATATTTTTTTAAATAAATTTTCCTTAGTTTTTGACAATTTATTTGTTTAAAACTTTCTTTTAAAATAACTGAGACAAACCAGCATGTGAAAATAATAAATTTCTACCTTACAAGAAATATGAAAACTATGCAGATTTCCAATGTACTGGAATAAGACACAGATGACATAATATCACATTCAGTTCTCTATATCTCTATTAGTAACAGGACTTGAAATATTTCGGATATGAAATTTTTTAGATATATAGTAGCCTCCTAAAGTGAAAATCATGAGTTTGACTGGATATTCAATGAATCCTGGAGATTATACAAAATAAATAACTCTGTAAAGCTTCAAGGTTGAGAGAACTTGATGTAATTCTTTAAAAATAGAGTAACGAATACGTACTCAGTAACTGTTTTTTTAAAGAGAAAATTGCTAAAACACAAAAAAATTGTGTAATTTATTCACTGTTAAATAAAGAAAAGAATGAAGATTATAAAAACAATAATTTGATTGATTAGTTGATTTAGTGCATACTTTCTTTACATTAATTATCGTAGATTCTCTTAAGGAATTGTTTAGTGTTTGATGTTATGACATAAAAATTAATTTGCAACATGTCTTGTGGCTATCTTAGTGATTGGTTCGAAAGTGTCTCATCATTTTAGTTTTTCTAAACTGTGGAGAATCTCTCAATAAAATGAAATAATTATTTATTTTTGTTTACTAAAAGATACTTTATTTTTCAGGATAAAGTGATGCGTGAAGTGACGAAACAACCAAATCTACCCTACATTGGTGACCTCCTTCACAACATATCTCTTGTATTGGCAGAAACCCATTTCGCTCTCAACTATCCAAGGCCATATTTGAGGAATGTTATTGAAGTTGGTGGTGTTTCTGCTAAGATAGAAAAGCCACTACCCAAGGTATCTGCAGTTTTTTATAGGGAGTTTGCATATGCTTTTGTCTATAAGCTATTAACTATAAAAACATTTGCTTTATTACAATTTGGAGATTGTTGTCTCCTACTAAATGTCTTCTAAAAGCCTGCTCTATCATGAAAAAAAGTCAGTCACACCCCCTCCGTCTGGTCCGATTTCTGCCATTTACGAACTTGATCTTTGTTTTTGAATAAAACGATTAAATAGTGAGTTTGGTAACGACCAAACAAAAATTGTGACTGCTAATGCTATTTTCTAAATTATAACACAGTTTTTCAGCTCAGTTTTTCTTATATTTCTCCTATAAATTAAACTTTTTTTCCCCATGGATTGGGGTCTGATCCTTTTCAGATCAATAGCCTCTACAATTCTCTAAAGCGAAAAAAGACAAAACGGGAAGGTTGGTTTTTCATTTAATTTTACATTAACCAACAAATATATATATATATGTGTGTGTGTGTGTGTGTGTGTGTGCGTGTGTGTGTGTGTGTGTTTAAAATTGTAACCTCTGTGTGTAAATTGATTTTTTTCTCAAATTTCAAAATACTTTTTCGTTTCACATGTCATAGACACGAAAACTGCAATTTATTTCTTTGGTGTCTGTTTGTTTGATACCTTTTCACTGATAAACGGCTGAACTGAATTTTATGAAACTTGGTATGTACATGACTACTAACCCAACTTAGAATTTAGGCTATATTAATACTCTCTGAGACCAACAGGAGTGGGGGTTATAGGGGAGGCCTGAAATTAAAAATAGCGATATTTCGTTTCCTACTGCTTTTTTGGCAAATATGCTGCACATAACAAAAGTTGTTTATTTTGTTATTTAGAGTAACTTTGGTTATATTCACTTTTGTAGTATATCAAAGTATAAAGGGGATATACAATAAAAACTAAAGCGAGAGCCGACAATTTTATTGAACACTAACAATTGAACCGAACTGAACTTAACAAAACTCGGTATGCGAATTAGCATTTATTCTTCCATGAATATAAGCTATATTCAATTTTTTAGGTTCAAATGAGAGTAGGGGTATAAGACAGGCCTGAAATAAAAATTTGTATTTTTTCATTTTTTATTTGTTTTTCCGCAACTGCAGCAGTAACTTTTGTTGCATTCACTTTTGTCGTAAAATGAAGTAAACACGGGACATACGCTACAACTGTAGCGGGAGTCATTAATTTTATTAGTACTTATTTAAGTGTTTTTAATAAATGCATATTATGACAGATGATGTTATGTTTTAGTCTTATCTGCTAGTTCTAAGTATGATTCGGATTATATAAATTAAATTTCAAATGTTAAAAATTGTCGTCGCCCCCTTCTCATTTATTTATTTCCCCTAGAAAATAACTTTGTTGTTTATTTCCAATAGAAATGTAAACTATAAGAGCTTTTCCATTATTTAATTTTTATAATGGATTATTTAAACAAAGTCATGCTGAATTTGTACAAGGAGTGATAGTGAAGTTGTAGGGAATCAAACTCTTTGGTTTTGGTAATATATTGTCTCCGATATCTTGATGTTATTGAAACAAATATGTACCATCATAACAATTAAACGTTAATGGTAAAGTCATTATGACAAAAGACAATATGCATTTAAACTCGATATGATTGTTTAAAGTATTACTTAGGTTGCAGGGAGG
The DNA here is from genome assembly GCA_019009955.1 of Riptortus pedestris. NCBI lineage: Eukaryota > Metazoa > Arthropoda > Insecta > Hemiptera > Alydidae > Riptortus > Riptortus pedestris. Next base: position 70,106,130 of record CM032228.1, read on the forward strand.
GCTACAATCTCTTGCCCTCATCTAGCTTTTTGAATATAAATGAAATTATTTTTAGGGTAACACTATTATTTAATTCCATCAGGTAGATTATTAAAATAATATTTTGAATCAATAATTTAAGGAGAAGAATGTGGGTGTGTTGATCTCATGCGGGAGCAGAAAATGATGGGAGGCTAAAACAGTTAATTAAGTTTACTTATTTCCTGTGAAATACTGGCATTACTGGAAGTGATTTCCACTGAGATTTACTATTACGAATATAATCTTATATACAGGGCTATGCTTAAACTATATGTGCTCGGATTGGTTTTTGCCAGTAAATATGTTCATTATAGATGATATTTAATTGTAATAAATGCTACTCATGATTTTGGTTTGAATTATTCAAAAAGAGTGTGTCAAAAAGTGTAGAGGGATAGGTTAGGAACACATTTTCATTTATTCTTTAAAACTAAAATTTCTATTTTATTTGTACCCAAAAGTTACCCTTTAAGATTGGCTATTTCGGAAAAAACATTACGTCGTGGAGGGTAGTGTAATTGTACACATTGAAGTCTTATTATAAAAACACCATCATTAGTCAGTCAACAATGATTTCCCATGCATCGCCTGGTACATTAGCTAGTATATATATTAGTTGTTTTATAGTTTTTTAAATAACCTATTTACACTGAAGTTGGTGTCATTATTTTCTAAAAGCAGAAATTTAGAATAAAGTATAATAAAAAATAAATCATGAAAAACGAAGACTATTATTAGTACATCATTATTCGTTCTTTACTGAGTTTTTTTTTTAAATTAAAATTTCTTATTATAAATTGATAAAATAAGATATTTTTTATGGAAATAATATTTGAAATTTTTATGTCTTTCGGATAAGAATGCCTTTTCGTTAATTTCTTAATTACTTTACTAGTATTACATTTTTCTGATATCTCATCAGATGCATTTTTACATCTATACTCACTTCTTAATGGTGCTTTTGCCCTCTGGTAGTGACGCTAATTAAGAAATGGAATAATGGTTGGTACTAGTCAGCTAAGAATCATCATTATTCCCCACAAGATTAATTGATGAGGCATATTAAAGAAGATGCTTAATACAGAAATTGAAGTGAAACGTATTGCATTTTGATCTTCTGCAAATATCTCTTAAGGAATATTGGTTTAAAGTATCTACAAATAAACAATAAAGCCTTCAACAAATTCTATTCAAAATAAATCTTAGCATAATTTATACAGTGAGGCAAAGACCAATAAATAGAGATTCATCTGGTCATATCTACTTTAGATAATTATGTTTACTATATTTAGATCTAAAGAAATTATTTCATCAGCATAAAATAATTTAATATAAAGGATTATTTTTAATAGGATTTGGAAAAGTTTATAAATGAAGCAAAAGATGGAGTCATATACTTTAGCTGGGGTTCACACTTTGATGCTGAGGATGCCATTGAGACTTTGGAAAAAATAATGAAATGTTTCTCTAAATTAAAGCAGAAAGTTGTGTTCAAGTGGTCTACTGAGATTCCAAACACTCCAGCTAATGTCAGAGTTGAAAAATGGGTTCCACAACCTAGCATATTAGGTAAGAATTTTAACACATACTGACAAAAATTCTTGAGGTCATCCAAAACACAGGCCTAAGATTAGCAACAGGTGACTAACTATCAAACACTTACTTACAGACTGCAGACTAATAACCGACAACACCTTACCTACCAACCTTACAGAACTACTACATGACAATAGCCCTTACTTTGCGAAAATCATGAAACACCTCCAAGAGACACAACTTTACTACCAGATTTAACACTAAAAGATTAAACTTTAGACTTAAAGAATTGGTTTTCTGCTCCTAATAATAATCACTGGAGAAAAAGTAACTGTTCTTTTACCTATGACTGTAGATATTTTAATATATTTTTTTTATAATGTGTTGGCCTTACCTAAACTATTGTGCTAAGAAAAAGTGAGAATCTCTCAAATTGCGACACAAATAAATAATCATACTGAGCCTGAATAAGACTTCTTAAAAAGAAGATTCAGTGGGTTAAGCATTTTGGGCGACTAACTACCTATTCCCTTGATCATTTGTATCTACCTATATTCATTTAGAAAAGAATCTGATACACGCTCCACGTGACTTTCTTGTACTCCAATTAAATAAAATACATGAAATGATTTAATGCACTTCATTTAAAATGATTTCATTCTACATTTTGTTAATTATTAACATCCACTTTGTGCTACTAAGAATAATCATGTTGGGTTATCTACAGGTTGCCACTCTTTCCTAACCAGGATGGGACTCAGAATTTTATTTCCTGAGTTTGTCACTAAATAAATTCGTATTGCTCAAATGGGAGCCAAACCCATGACTCATGAAGTTTACCAAATTTATTATGGCCAAAGCCTTAACTCACAAATATTCAATATCTGCCTTATAATACATCAGATAAAAAAATTCCATAGAGCATAAGTTATAGTTCTTTTCATTATAATCCAAAATTATTTTATAAAATGTTTTCGAATCTCTAATAGCTTTGAAAAATTTCCAATTTTTGTATAACTGCTCCTTCTAAACCTTCCTCCCCCTTGGTAAATTTCGATCAAAAGAGGAGTTGCACTATTAACTGGTATAACAGTCCTCAATCTGAAATTTCAACATTCCAAGACTAGTCATTTTTGAGTTATGTGACAAATATACGTGCTGAAATAGTCAACACTGGTTCAGGGAAGGTTACCAAAATGGATAATTCCATTGATTTCTGATAACCAAAAATTTTCATGATTACTTCTTTCACTTCGTACAACGAACTAAAAAATTCATAAAATGAGGAGATGTAGATTCGATATATATGAAGTGCATGTCTATTAGATAAACATAAGTCTCTGGAAAAGGGATTCAATATTTTTTCTCTGTTTTTATCTTCAGTCTGGCTGTCCTTGCTATTTTTGTTATATGTATATTTGAATCCATAAAATTTCATATGCATTTATGAATTGTAATCGTTGTTTGTTATAAATATCCAATTCAACAGAATCAAGCTCCAAATTATGGGCGGCCTAGAAGCTTTTTATCAATCGCCCCATATCGTAATACACCATTGAAAAGTTCTCATTGAACACTCTTTACAAATATATTCCTTAAGGGAAAATTATTAAAAACTTAATTCTGTGGCTAAAACTAATATGTCTTCAGAATGCAAGAGACTTCTATAGAAAAACAACAAAATTTTCTTTCACCCGGAGCTAATTTTTCAAAACAAAATTTGCTTTTAGTTTGATTTTGTAGTTTTAAAACAACATAAAAACACAATTAAGTAGAAGATAAAACATAAAGTATATTTAATTTAAAATGAAGAAAAAATTAAACTTAACTTAAATGCCTAAATGAATTTAATATAATAAACCAAGAATATTGTCTGTTCAAAATAATTTGTTTTAATAGTTTTGACTGTACTTTCACTGGATATAGATTTAAACATTCTGTAACTGTTGTGTTAGCATGGAATGTTTGTACAGGTTAGGTGTTAGTTGAAGTTGGCCTTAATCTCACATGATAAACTTTGAGTGGCGAGTTCAACTCCTCCCGCCTGGGCAATAGGAATTTATTTAGTGACGAACTCATTAAATAAAATCCTTAGTCCTACCATGACTAGAAAAAGGTGGTAACCTGTAGATAACCCGTCCCAATTAGCCATAGTAGCAAAAACGGGGCGTTAATAAATAATAATAATAATAATATTTTCTTGTTATTATTTATGTTATTTTTCTATATACGGAAAAGGCAGTCTTTTTTTATTGAGATATTTTTCACTTTTTAGACAATATGATCTATGAATAACTTTTGTGTGATTAATATATTAAAATGGTTCATTTAATTTGTAGGCCATAAAAATACATTGCTGTTCGTCAGTCATGGAGGGCTAAATAGTATGTATGAAGCTGCTTACCATGGGGTTCCAGTGTTGGGAACACCTTTATTTGCTGACCAGCTATATAACATCCAGTTACTGGAATCTCTAGGAATGGCAATTGGTGTAGATACTGGGGTATTTGATGGTGGAATATTTTCATCTGCATTAGATAGGATATTAAGCAATCCAAGGTATTTAAATTTACTATCTGAATTTTACATGTATTTTTTTTTTAATAAGGTTGTTAGCTACTAATTGAAAACCTGCATTCCCATTTTGTCTTTTGGCACTTCATAAAATTCTAGTGGTTATTTTAAAGGGATCTGAAACCAGACCCTAATCCATGAAGGGAATAATTAAAATTTATTGAAGTATTGAAGGCCTAAGTCTTAGGCATAAGAATAGCATTAGGAATAAGAAAGTTAGAAACAAAAAATTCTTAGAAGATGTGAAGATTTGATAGTGGATGAAGTAAGATAGAAGAAATTATCTCTGAAGCCCAGAATTCTACTTGGGTTACTAAAATATGGCCAAATTTAGGAAGGAGTTAAAATGAAACATTTTTAATAGACAGTGGTCTATAGAGGTTGTATGTCGGCTGGTTATTAACACCCGGTTTCATTGTAGAATGATGAAAACTGCATCAGCACCTAGGGACACATGAATAATCAGATTTAAAAGCCAGTGTAGAGGGTTAGCCTATAATTTTGGGTAATTCTTGGAAGAAAAGAAGGTTATTGAAGAGCTGTTAAATTATGTGCTTCCAGATAGTATTTGGTGGACTTCAATGGGTGTTCCCAAAGGCCATTTTGATACTCAGTTGATGGACGAGTGAAGACAAAATCAATATTCTTTTCAAGAGAAAAATCATTAATAATCTTTGTGTTGGGTAGATTGTTAAACAAATTAACTGCTTTGTTAAGGCAGTCTGAGGACCATTAAGTTTAAGGCAGTTTCGGAGAATAATTTCTAGGGAGACCTCTATGTCAAATCAGCCAGAGTAGATAATATAAAAGCACCCTAAAAGTTCAACTAAAAGGAACTTCAACATGCATAGCCTTACTGACTAAGCAAATGAAGTGTACGAGTATAAGAAGGCTTTTACCAAGGGGGCCTTCTCAAAGTAGAGGACTTGAGAATGAAATAGTCAGATAAATCAATGTTATGTAATAGACGGGTGGAGAGGGATCAAATCTTTCAAGTAAATCTTCAATCATGCAAAAGTTGAACATTGATTGAGCCCTGACACATTGGTTAATGACCTGGACAGCTTGTCAAGACCTGAAGAGAGAAATCCAGAACAGAAGAGAGAGCTGGAAATAAACTAGAAAAGGGCCTACCTGACTAAGCCAGAAGTGGAAATAACTAATAGTTAAGAGAACTGAATATGGATTTTTGGGAAGAGCGAATAGCTATTTTCCTCAATGGGACCTACTGCTTAGGATAAGCAAAAGAAATTTGAACAAAATTTAACATGTTGGCGTCTAAGTATGAGGTAAAATCATTCAGCATGTCTGAAAATTTGTTGTGTTTAAATTTAACCTTAATGCAATGCTTTAAATTTACCACAACAAATTTCACTGATTTTTAATTTTTTTTGCTGGAAAAAAATGCCAATATTAATTTTATTTATCTTTATTATAATTAGGCAGATTATATTTAATAAAAAATATGTGAAATAATTAAATTTATTATTTGTTACATTTCAAAAACCAAAGGAAAAATATCATGTAATCTATTCATTCTATTTCTATTTATATTTCATTATTATCATTATTATTTATTAAAAATAATAATTTAAATAAATAAATAATGATATTAGAAATAGATTATATGGACTTAGTTATACAAAAAGGTTCCAACTTTTTTCAAGAAATTGACAATTATTTAATTTAGATTATTTAAAGGCTGTGTATATATAAGCAGAAAAATAAGGATTGTAAAACTTACTTTTAGAGATGAATCTCCAGAGAAAAAAAAAAAAAAAAGAAACTGATGTCTCAGGTATAAAGAAAAACTTGTTGAAAAGGTAAGGGGAAAGTTTAGTGATGGTTCCAGTTTGCTAGACAGTCACAGAATGAATTGAACCAGCACTAAGAGGTGTTGAAGGGTTGTTGATGGCTGCCACTTGGGAAAGGGTGCCACGATTGAAACCCTTCGAAACCTGCCATCAATGTGTTAAAATGTGCTATTATGTGGTCTCATAATTTAAAAGCACACTTACAAGATTTACTGCAATTAATTACCTAATAAAACTTGAAAAAATGGGACACAAAAAGGTCCGGCATGCAGGGGCTGCGTGAACTAAGCAGATTTCCCACACGAAGATTTACAATAGATAAATATACATGTTGGTAACACCACCGCAAATATTAAGTGAATAAATACAAATGGTCATGAGAAATCTTTCAGTTACAAGTTAATAACTCTACAATGGAAAGCACCTGAATTGTAAACAAACAGGCTAGCCAACCAGAATTCTAGACCAGAAAGGAAAACCATTAATGAAATATATCTGAATATAATGCTATAATTTTATTGAAAACTATTTACTACAGCTAATGCTTTAATTTGTATTGAATCAAAATAATTTGAGTCTCAAATACTTAAATTTTAGTAATCCAAGAACAAAATAAGGGGGAGGGGGGGGGGAAATCAACAGTACATATTTGCAATATATTTCACAAAGTACAAGTTCAATGAAAACAATATTCCTTATTTAGTAATAATGTGGTTCATGATATAACAGCTTATTATTGATATAATGTGAAAATGAGTGGGGGTTTAAGAAAGCAGAAAACTATTAAATCCAAATATCTCGGTTAATATTCATGATACAGAAAATATGTATATAGAACAATATTTATAAATCATTTTATTGGCAATAAGATTTGTTCTATACAATTTTTCGATCAGCGGCATATAGTAACACAGATATTTCGAATTTTCAAAATTCCCCCTTTAAACCCCGTCCCCTCCCACTGGTCCGATTTTAGCCATTAACGAACTTGACCTTTATTTTTGCATAAAAAGATTAAATATCGAGTTTGGTAACGATCAAACCAAAATTGCGAGCGTTAACAGACGCACACACGTATATATATATATATATATATATATATATATATATATATATATATATATCTATATCTATATAAAATTGTAACCTCTGTCTGTACATTGATTTTTTTCGCGAAATTTCACGATAACTTTTCATTTCACATGTCATAGACACCATAACTGCATTTTGTTTCTTTCGTGTCTGTTTGTTTGTTTATTTGTTTGTTTGTTTGTTACCTTTTCACGCATAAACGGCTGAACCGAATTTTATGAAACTTGGTATGTATATTACCACTAGCCCAACTTAGACTTTAGGCTATATTAATATTCTCTAAGACGAACAGGAGTGGTGGTTATAAGGGAGGCCTGAAATTAAAAATAGCGATATTTCGTTTCCTATTGCTTTTTCAGCAAATATGCACATAACAAAAGTTGTTTATTTTGTTATTTAGAGTAACTTTTGTTATAAGCGTTTTTGCCGTATACGGAAGTATAAATGAGTTATACGCTAAAAACTACTGCGGAAGTCAACCATTTTATTTGGCACAAAACGCTCAACCGAGCTAAGCCAAACTCGGTATGTGAATTAGTACTAATGTCTTCCTTATAATAAGCCATACTAACATTTCTAGGGACGGGCAGGAGTGGGGGTTATATCGAAGGCCTGAAATTAAAAATAGCGATATTTCGTTTCCTATTCCTTTTTCAGCAAATATGCCCTTTACAAAAGTTGTTTATTTTGTTATTTACAGTAACTTTTATTATATACACTTTTGCCGTATACGGAAGTATAAATGAGTTATATGCTAAAAACTAGCTGGACTCCACAATTTTATTTGGCACAAAAGACTCAACCAAACTAAACCAAACTCGGTATGTGAATTAGCACTAACGCCTTCCTTATAATAAGCCATACTAACATTTCTAGGGACGGGCAGGAGTGGGGGTTATAAGGAAGGCCTGAAATTAATAATAGTGGTATTTCGTTTTCTATTGGTTTTTCCGCAAATATAAACATAACAAAAGTTGTTTATTTTGTTATTTGGAGTAACTTTTGTTATATACACTTTTGTCGTATACCTAAGTATAAATGAGTTATATGTTACAACTTTAGCTGGAGCCAACAATTTTATTGGGCACTAACGGCTGAACCGAACTTAACAAAACTCGGTATGTCAATTACCATTAATTCTTCCATGATTATAAGTTATATTAAAATTTTTAGGTTCAAACGGGAGGGGGGGTTATAAGGGAGGCCTGAAATAAAAATTCACCATATTTACATGTATAAGAGACGGGAAATATAAAAATATCGAAGACAGTGAAGCCTTATCGAACAAATAATTCTATTATTAGTAAATCCACGGCAACGACGGGTATCAATCGTAAACACTGGGACGGGTAAATGTCAAAATATTGTGCAATGTAAAGCTTGCTAAAAAATACCATCACCATTCAGCCTCAAATGAATTCCCGGGCGAAGCCGGGTATCTGAGCTAGTATATATATATATATATATATATATATATATATATATATATATATATTATATATATATATATAATTTTGAATGGACCTCATTTTCATCATCTCCTGGGTAGAATCCATGGACATTTGAGGAAATTTTTCAAAAATCGTGTAATGAGTACGATTCCAATAGCTGATTTCCTGTAAGGGAAATCTGCTAAAACTTTTTGGTGTTCCCCACATTTCTTTCTGGAGATAAATCTTGGAAATGTAAATTATTGTAATATGAAATTTTACACAATGTGGTATGCAGTGCTGCCTTGTAGCCCTCCTTTGTGAGCCTTGCCTCAAGTTTATGCTCACTATGAGCAGTGCATGATGAGTATACTGGGTGACCAGGGACCTGGATAAACTAAAATAGTAATAGTAAAACTGGAGGACTACAATAGTTGAGTATTTGCAAAAGGGAACCAACTCTCTATTTACCTCATATTACTCATTGAAAGTTATTTTACAGATTTTGAATTATATATGAGACTTTTGTGTATCAGTTTCAGAGATAATGCAAAGAAAGTGAGTGGAAGGCTGAGGGACAGGCCTATGGATGTAGTGAAGGAGGCAGCATACTGGATTGAGTACGTCATTAAACATGGCTCATCTCACCTTAAGCCAGCGAGCATTAATCTCCCTTGGTACTCAGTCATTCTCTTGGATGTATCTCTCTTCCTGCTCGCAATTATTTCTCTTATAGTATTCCTCCTTTATTCTATTATTGCTCTGTGTTGTAAACTGTGCTGTAGGAATTCTCCAAAGAAAGTTTCCCAAAAGAAGAAGAAACAATAATTGAAGTATTTTGCTCAAAAAAATACAAATACAAAAGACTTTAAGTTATAATATTGTATCTTTAAGTTCCTATTTGTATATAAAATAATTTTATAAAAATAAAATTCCATTAAACTACTGAAGCTATTTTATATCTGTTAGTAGAAATATTAATTTTAAAACCTGTAAGGCTGTCCACATTTCCACAGTTCATGACCAGTAAATCAAACTTTTCAGATATTATGTGTGTTCAACTTACCACAATTTTTTCTATAATTGTACTCCTACCTTCTACAGTGTATTGCAATTTAAGAATATATGATGCCTCATTTACTAGTCTAGAAGCCAGATGGAGAACTTGTAGATGAGATTCTGCTATACAAGTTGCATATCCTGCACTAGCAATCCTTCATTCTCTTTCATCAAAGCTCATTGCCCAAATCCAATGGATGTGTTAGTACAAATCAATTAATATTTCCTATTATATCTGTCTCTATTTTTTATAGCTCTATATTAGTATCTTCAACATTATCTATCTTCAGGTCTGTCTCCTGGAAATTCTGAATTTAATGTGCACAACTTTGTCATTCAATGATTCCATATTTTCATTTACATTTGCTAATGTTTCAATCAATACCTATGAATTGAAAAATAGAATTGCTGCAACAAATAATTTTAGTACTCCTGTATCAGACCTGGTTTCATCCTTAACTGAGACATCAGCTCCCCCTGCCAAATGAATCTGTAATCTGTAGTAGTTACGTGTCCACAGTTTGGAATCCTTTGTCTCTCTTCACTTGAATTGAAGTAGATCTCAATTTAAGGCCATTCACCACAGTTGCTTTTGATCCAATACATATGGCGGCTTTATATCCATATCTCACATCCTCATAAGGAAATATTTGATGACTCTTACCTCAAAAAGCATGTCACCTTCATGTCATTATTATCGCAAATGTTCAGGTTTCCAATTCTCTTCTCATTAAATTTCAGGGAATTAAACGACTAATTTTAGAGGATTCTTCTTTCCTGGCCACACGCCTAATGGCAAGTTTTATTACCTAATGGTTAGGACCTTTTGCCTTCTCTTTCACCCGTAATAGGGTTTGGTTTGTTGTCCTTACTCTGTTCTGCCAAGGCATTATTATATTTTTTTTTGTGGTTTATGTTATCTATTGTATTTTATGTTTCAAAACATTTCCTTTAAGGAAAATTAACTATTGAGGTTGTACTCAATATGTGATTTTCAAAACATTTCTTCAAATTTCCTTCAATCGTACAAAGACGGTGCCGAAAATGAGGCTTATTCAAATTTTATATATATATATATATATATATATATATATATATATATATATATATATATATATATAAATTGAGTTTTTAAAATTGGGCAGGGGGGGGGCGCCAATGTCTCAGTTAAGGATGAAACCAGATCTGATTACAGGAGTATTAAATTATTTGTTGCAGCAATTGTATTTTTCAATTCATAGGTATTGATTGAAACACTATCAAATGTAAATGAAAATATGGAATCATTGAATGACAAAGTTGTGCACATTAAATTGAGAATTTCCAGGACACAGGAGACAGACCTGAAGATAGATAATGTGTAAGATACTAATATAGAGCTATGGAAAATAGAAACAGATATACTAGGAAATATTAATTGATTTGTACTAGCACATCCATAGGATTTGGGCAATGAGCTTTGATGAGATGGAAGAGAATGAAGGATTGCTAGTGCAGGATATGCAACTTATATAGCAGAATCTCAACTACAAGTTCTCCATCTGGCTTCATAAATGGACTAGAAAATGAGGCATCATATATTATTAAATTGAAAAACTCTGTAGTAGGTAGGAGTACAATTATAGAAAAAAATGTGGTAAGTTGAACACACTTAATATCTGAAGAGTTTGATTTACTGGTCATGCACTGTGGAATAGGCACTACTATCAACCCCTTTGAAGAAAAAAGTTATCCATCTTGCTGCTCATTTGTAGAGTTCTGGACTATATATTCAGGTTACTTAATATATTGATCTATTATCCTTTCACCCCTCACCATCAACCTCCTCAAATGGTCTCAAGTTGTATTTTATAAGCTGTGGAAAGAAGCGCTATGGCTCTATAATTTTTGTAATTTAGTTTATTGTTTTTTTTATGAAAGGGGTATTCGTAGCCATTCCTTCCAAATAACCTCGTATTTGTTATCTAATCAAGTCTTCTTTTTCATCTCTTTCCTTTGTACTGACATTTTGTGCAACTACATTTTTGTTGTATCTCTTCAACTCAACTCTTCAAAGTTTTAAATAAATATGTCTTAAAGCTATTGAAGAGATATAATTCGGAGCAACAATTAGAAGGAAATTGTGCCAACCAATCGGAATAGATTGGAATAATAAGAATTAAATGGATTCAGTATTATCTTTCATGAGATAATTTTGTGTCAATACTTGGTGTTGATAGATTTTTGTAGATATTTTCCTTGGAATAAATTATCCAGGGATCTGGATACCATCCAGGAAAAGAGGTTTTTGGGGTTCTCGGGATTTATTTACATTAAAATTTAGACAATAAGTTACTTAACAAAGCTGGATATATAATATTTATAGACACATTATGTTTAGCTTTTACATGTTATGCCTTCTCTTTTATGATTCACTCTTGGTTCGATTTTGGCCAATAATGAGCTTGATTTTTGAGTTTAAAAGAATAATTTAAAACCGAATTTGGTAGCACTCTAACATAAATGTTAGGTGCTAGTAAAAATTTGAGACAGATAAAACAGAAAGGACCTTTTTTCAATAATTGTCTTGTACTAGCTGGAATCAGTAAACATATGAAGACATTTTTCCAAAATCACACATCTCTAGAACATCTGTAAGTAACTATAATTGTAATTACAAAGACTGTGAAAGTTTTTATTTTCTGTGAAATTATAATCTATCATTCAAATTGCTTCGTGTTAATTGTTAACTAGTATTTTCACAACCAAAAGAACATACAAGCCCACTATGGCTTCCAGTCTCAATAAAGAGTAAGTCAATTTGAAACAGTCTACTACCTCAAAAGCTGCTTTCTTGTAAAAGAAATCTACTAACATCAAAATAAAATATTTATTACATATTTCTTTTTGTCCCAATCAATAAGATAATTGAGGAGTTTGAAAAAGAAGTTTACTTTTTTGATAACAATAATATTTATTCAAAGTTGATAAATAAGACAAATAAACCAACACATGCTTATGGCTGATTGTCCATTTATAATTATGGTAATATATTACAAAATAAAAATGACCAATAAAATTAAATTTCAATATTTTTTACTGGTCTTCATTTGAAATACTATGTATGATTGAACTACACAAAATGAATAAAAACGAAATGATTGAGTAATTAAACAAAAATGAGTTGAAGTGCATGTTTATCAGCCAACTAATGACCATAATGAGTACCATGTAAAAAGGAGTCGAATCATATTCAAACATTATTAAAATCTATGTATTTTTTTATTACATATTTATATTAATTGTAATTTATTATTAATTTCGTCTAGAATTGTGGTCAACATGGCATCAGGTCTTATGAAAGTTCCATTAATAGTTAAAATCACTTTTATTTATTAATATTTTCATTCCTAATATGAACATGTCTTCTCCCTTAAATGGTTATTAATCAGAGCAAGTGTTGGCTGTAACAATTCAAAATATACAAAATTCAACAAACACTATGTAAAATAAATGTTGGTGGACGTTTATTGGCACTTCGTTCCTCATTATATTTTTCTATGAAAACTTAACAAACCGCTCTCCATTAATAATTATTAGTTAACATAGAGCTTTGAGTATCTTCTTGTGCTTCCTCACCAAGTAAATCGTGGCTGAGTTTTGGCGGCTATACGATACATTTGCTTAAGGCTGCTACTGAACCATCAGCACATTTTATTTTACAGCTCTTATTGAATAAAAACTTGATTGAAAATACCAATTCTTGAATTTCATATAAAAAATATATATATATTTATAATTCAATAGTATTAATACGAGTATTGACAAACTGGTAAAGTGGAGTGTTTTGATTTCTTGATGAGTAAACACAACATCGTACTTAGAGAAGGATAAATAATAATACATGATAAATACAATGCCTGACACCACGACTTCAATACATTTCCATACACACACATATATATATACACATACATACTTTTTATTTATATATATATGTATATAAATAATTTTACTGATGAATATTATTGTACAATTATTTGTAGCAGTTTTATATTACTTATTTAAGTACAGTTTCACAAAATATTTCAGTTACATCTTATTGTATAAAAAATCTAACTTTCCTAGTAGATATCAAATGCATTAGTAATACAAAATCCAACATTATAAATAAGTCGATTTAAAACAGTGATAGTATGTGTACTTGAAAATATGTACGTATTCCTCGATTTGGAGCTCATATCTTGTTGACAACTTAAACAATCTTAAATAGAATTAAATAAATTAAATTATTTAAATAATTATCACATTAATTTCATTTTAAAAGTTAAGCACAACCATATAAGATTTATTTGTAACAAAATCAAGCCAATATTTGTAATAATATGTATAATAGTTTACTCTATATCTTCCTTCATTTTAACTACGATGGTAAGTGACCTATAACCTATTTTTATAACCTAGCCGACGCATTGTAAACCCATATCATATATTCTCATTTATTTATTTACATATTTTAATAACTTTTCTCTTTAAATTATACATAAAACAAACAATTTATTATATCACAACAAATTTTCATAAATAAGCTTCTTAATAGAATTAAGCCATATGTATTTTATATACGATCCATTGGCTGTTATTTTCTTTGTTACTGTAGTGTTATTTACATTGTGAAAAGATAAAATGTTTTTTGTGTATTTTTTTCTTTTTTAATTTGGGAAGACAATAGTTTTCTGATAAAATTCATACAAACTGACATTGATATAGCAGTAATATTTGTTTCATCAAAATCAGTTTGTGATTTTAAATTACAAAAATGTATATGACCCCCAGAAGATCAAATTTATCTTCTTTAAAATAAAACTCTAATTATTAAATTGATTAAATCTATTCGGCAATATTTCATTATCTAGTATCCTTTAAGAAGTGTGCACTTGGGTACGAAAGTAAAAACAATTCAAATAACACTTTTGTAACTAACCTTATTTAGAAAAATTATTCTGTTTCAATTTGAAACTTAATATCGCTTGTGTAGTACTGCACATTTCTATTCAGTAATAAAAATTTATATATTTTTTTTATTAAATCCCATTTTTAGTGCTTGTCAGTTTGATTTAAATTGACGGCAATATATACATTGATTATTACATAAATTACCACTATAATTACAAAAAATATGTTTTGCATTGTAAAACATAAATGTTTTTAAGAATTCCTATAACAATGAGGCGACAGCAAGCGGAGTCAACAGACATAGCAATATGCACTTATGTTTCTTAAATAAATAAAAATATAAAAATTAATATTTTTAAAGAAATGCAAATGATAAAATACTAATAAGATTGAATTTATTAAAAATTACATTTGGTGCAGGAATTGAGCTGTTTGTCCTGCGACCCTATCGCCTCATGGAATCCTACCTTCGTCTCCCAAACCAGCCTCACTTTTAAGTTTTTAATTGTACTTTTAATTCAAAAATAATAGTTAAACAAAAATAATACATTTATATATAAATATATATTTCTATACATATATATTTATATATGTATATAGTGAATGAAAATATTCCATTATATATGTATGAAACATTTTATATATGTGTATATTCATGTATATTTACAGAATGTATAATTATGCAAATATATATATACATATATGTATTTTTTTCGACATGCCATTTAAAATCTTTTAGATAACATTTCATTACATAACATTAGCTTCTAAGTAATTGAAAGCATGGTTCATATTGAGTATGCTTAGATTCATTTTTGCTTTAAGTGCAATTTAATCGAACTAGGATAATAGCCATCATGATTGTGTAATGCTTCTTTCCTGTTAATATTTATGTTCCATATATTGGGATGGGTAGTCATTTTTTGTTTTTAAAATTAAATTGTTAGATCCAAAATTTACAAAAAGAATGAAGGAACTGTACGAAAGTATCTTTCAGTACTCTGTCGCAACAGGCCAGATACAGCATGCTCACAAATACACTATAAATCATTGATCTTTATAGAATCCCTAAAAAAATCAACAAGAAAACCGATCAAGGATGAATTAATGTTGGATATAATATTATTATGCCAGCCTTGTCGACCATTTCTCTCATTGGCGGCAAATTCACCCGTTTTGAAATTACAAGAACTAAATTTTCATAAATTTCTTTTACTTAACATTCGGGGTTATGTCATTTTTAAACTAACAAAAATGTATTGAAATTTCAATTCTTTGGACTTTCATGACATAAAATTATGAATACCATCACATTTGGATAAATCCAGTATTGCGAAATAGTGAAAAATCAAACTCCACATTTCATAATTTGCAGTTCATCTGTTTTCCCAAAGGGTAATTTAAAAAAAAAATAAATTTAACCAACATTAAAATATTTATGGAAGTTTATGGTAAAATTAACATACTTCAGATTGTATTCTACTATTTATATTTAGTTTATTCAATGAAGGGCTTAGACTCTTTAGATTCTTATATAAAAAACAATATATACTTTTGTTTAAAAAAAAAAAAAGTCACGTATTATGCCCGATTTAAATTTTCGAAAAGATCAGTGATTATTTATTATTCCTTTGATAGT
This sequence comes from Riptortus pedestris, assembly GCA_019009955.1. Lineage (NCBI taxonomy): Eukaryota > Metazoa > Arthropoda > Insecta > Hemiptera > Alydidae > Riptortus > Riptortus pedestris. Next base: position 70,122,230 of record CM032228.1, read on the forward strand.
TATTAGTCCTTACAAATTTATTATATTAATTGCACTGAATTGGAATTTGTAGAATAAAATGCTGTGTAATAAAATGCTACGATTAGAAAATGTGAGACATGGCCAATATTTCCTCATACATATATGTATATAAAACAAAGTGGCGTGACTATGGTAGAGCTACAGGTCTGCCCTATAGATATTCAATTGAACAAATGAGCAAATGTTTATTACAGTTTCTTATTAAATGGTTAAGGCTGTGCAAATACACTCATAATGCACACGAGTTAGTAAAAATGTCTACAACTAAATATTTAAATTCCAATGAGAGTTTCAATATACAGATTCCTTTTTTTTCGTACTTTTTTTTTTTTTCATTTTTGATAGTGTTTTATTCATTTTGGCTTTATTTTATTAGATAAAATTTATAGCTGTATAAACTCGTTCCCAGTTATATTTACAATATATTCACAGGTAAGAATCATAATACAATATGACATGAAATGATTAACAATAATAGTTTTAGTTATCCCCATTATTATTATTTATTATAATTATTATTACTTTATGTATATGTATATTTATATGCAACTTAACATCTTAGTAATTATTACTTTTTTCATATTTTTTTCTTTTTTAATAGTTTTATTACAAACTTGTTTAATTCTTTACAGCTCAGATTTATTCTACAAAAATATTGTTGTTGATGAAAGTCAACTGTTATCAATTATTGCCTGCCTTAAGTTATAGTTAGCAAAGGGCTTTTCATACGGGAGACGGTCCTCGTTACTTTCCATACTTCTCCGTGCATCTTAGCCAGTAGAATGATTTTTTTTTTTAAATATTTTTAATTAAGCTCTCATTCTAGAATATCAATATAGGAGGAGGGAAATCTTATCAATTTTAATTTAAGCTACTGAAGAAAGGTTACCACAGGCAAAAATTGGAGCAGGAAAATAACTATGTGAAAGACTCCTTTATAATAGGAGAACTTTATTATAGAAATCTTTATTAAACTAAAAGATAAATGCCTAAATTAATTCATTCAGTACTGCTGTGCTTATGATAATTTATTAACAAGGTGAGAATTTTAGAATACACATCAACTTTTATTGAGTTTGTATACATAATTAATGAGTGTTTAAATTTGAACATTTTTTTATTAGCTTAATGTTTTGTTTATATTTACAATAATTTAAATATAAACATCCTAATTCAATTAGTACAGACTTTTATAACCAATAGTATCTAAAATAGCACTTAAAATTTGTTATATAATTTTGTCTCATTATGCTATGCAAAGAGGTAGTTTTGAAGGATTAAATTATTCGAACTAAGTGATAGAATTTTTTCAGTAAGAAAATAAAACATTGATGATGACTTCCAATAATGTTTTGTTTTCTACTTTTATTTGGTTTAAATTGATCTTATTAAATTAATTATTAAAGAAAGCTATTTAAAAAGTTATATAATCTGTGATAGCATGACAATATTTTATTATTGATATCGAGAATGATCAATAGCTTTCATGCCATTATAAAGTAGTATTTAACCATGTTCTCAAGATATGTAATAACATAAATTGAAATTCTGGCATGTAAATTTTCACACTATGCGTACTGAAAGGTAGTGGCTTCCTGAATATTGAAAAAGAATTAGTCTGAATGATAGCCCAATTGAACAAATGTGGTTGAGATTTAAGCACACATTTATAAAATACAGTAGCTGGCATTTTCTGAGAAATTGAAATGCCATTTCAAAACTTATTGGTAATTTTTTTTTTTTAGACCAACATGCACATATTTTCTGATAGATGATTTTGGGTTAGTATTATTTTATTTAGTTTGGTTAAAGTTATGTGCATTTCTGTAAAGGAAGTTACATTTTTTTCTTTAACATTCACACTTACACTTTGTTTGGTTCATAAAATTGGTGTGGCCTGGGGTTTCCTGAATTTTCTGTAATAAAGGGCTATACTTCAATACTTTTCATAAATACTTTAAAAAAAAAAACATTTGATTGTTATTGAATGTCAGTGATTATATTTGTAACCACATTGGCGATTATTTGATTGCAAGAAAATTACTCTTTGTTACGAGACTATTTACATTAGTTTCCCAGTCTTATTCTTCATTTAACGCCTTGCCATGAAATTTGATTTCTATTTTTATGTGATAAACCACCCTGATATGCATGAAATATCCATCTTTACTAAAACCATTTTGCAGCAGTTTTCTCTAGCACATGAATTCTCCAGTAACTACATGCACATAAGATTTCTCAAAGCTCCACTTTTATTGTTTTTTATCAATTTCTGTTAATCTTGGATTAAAAAGAATTGTTAATGTTCAATATTTTTTATACTAAAATCACTTACGCCAATTAAATCATTCTGCTGATGTGAGAATAATGAAAAAATGGCTTGGGAAGCAATAAGTGCAAAGACCATTAATTACAAGCCTCATTGTGTAAGTTAATGCTGTGAATTGAAAAAGAAATATTGCATGAAGACTAAAGATAATCTGCACTTCAGATAATTGAGGTCTCAAATTGTTTTCTTTTAAAAAGTGCTAGTTATTTCTGTATTTAGACTTTGTAAGAAGGAGGAATTTCCAGAAATTCTGTTAATCAAACCGCATAAAATATTATAGTTGGTATTGAAAAGAACAGAGAATTCTTACAATTTTTAAGCATGATGATCATAACATTGTTTTTATTTCTTTTTTTTTTAAATTGACATTTTAATTAAAGAAAATGTAAATGTTTTTCAGATAGAAGAAGTGGGGAATCTTATATTTAAATTGATGGCATCATGGTAAAAATGAATTTTTCATTTTATTTCATACTGTAACTAACTCATTCTCATAAAAATTGTGTTAACTAACCACCTCCAAAATAAATAAATAATAAAATCATATTCTGTATATGGAAAAATTGATATCAATGGAGGTATATCACCCCAATGATAACATTTTTAATGTACTACACAATTATAATTTATTATTGTGTCAGATTTAATTTTTTGTTAAGTAATCATTTTAATAGATTGGCAAGTTCAGTTTTCTCCTCCACAGTAATTAACTAAGAGCAAAAGTTACTTATTTTTTTATTCATTAACAGATTGAATATCATACATTGACCAACTAAATGTAATTATCACAATGATAATTAATCAAAAGCATTGAATTGTATTTAATTATGCGAGAAAATATAAATGGAAAGCTCGAACAAGGTAAACATTTGGAAGGACAAGATGAGAGAAAGAACAGACATAATCAGTGAACCTTTCATTTAAGCACCAAATGAATTTGATCTTATAGAACTTCAGATGTTACAGGTTACTTTTTTTTAATCTGTACTATTTGTCTATTTATTTAGATTGATTTATTTGAAAATTACTAACTGGAATATTGTAATTATAAGTGTTATTTAATTTTTATACTTTTTAATATATATTTTCCTATACGTCTTCTTATTGTTTATTAATGCAAGTTAATTTATTTTTAAAAAATAATATCGAACAATTTACCATAATTAATTGAAAATTGGTTTAAAGTCACATACATATATTTTGTGATTCTTAGTTCTTGGTTATTATATATATATATTTAGCCTTGCGTTTATTCTTTTATGATGGGACTGATTGGTATCTTACCTAAATATTAACTCTATCTAAACTATTGTTATAAATTGATGAAAAATCTCCAAAGAAATTAAAATAACACAGTTAGTAATAAGTTGTAATAATTCACATATTTAAGTTATTTTTATTAATGAGCATTTTTAGAGCCATATTAAACCAGAGAAAAGTACAAAAATTACAATGCAGGAACAAACACATAAATAAAACAGAGGTATTAGGAAATAAGAATGTTATAACTGAATATAATATACTAAAATATATATATATTAAAAATCTGACCTTCTAAAAAAGTAGAAATACATTTATTTCTGCTGTGGATTTAGCCATTTTTCATGGATGTTTTGAATAAGGCGTTAAGGGTACAAATTCCATAAAGTATATTATGTACTACTTTTAACTTAGAAAGAAACTGACACATACTAAATTTTGTAAGTAATTGCCAACCCTAACTCTGAATGGAGTAATAACTCTTAAATGAATCTTAGTGGTAAGCTCATAACGAGGCTTATGTATGGATTAATTACAGTGGAAATAGATAACAAAAATGAAATCCACTTATAACCCATTACCATTTGTAACTTTTTATTCTGAAAGATAGTACTAGAATTATATTAAACATAGAATTCATTTAAGGGCACTACGAATAACTTAAATAACTTTAGAATCCAACTCATGTTTTATCTACAGTTATAATAACTTCAAAGGTATCGACATGATGGTTTTTAAAATGTGCATGCTTCAACTCTCTGTTATTCCCCCCCCCCCACAAAATATGAGAAATTGGCTTTACTGATGAATTTTGGGTTTCTTTGTTAACATGAACACATTTTTGATGATTGTTTTTGTTTTAACTCGGAAATATTTCTATAAAATCATTAATTTTTTTTTTTTGTGAATTAGCTATTATCCTTCTTTTTTTCTTTTTCTTGAACCAGTCTGAATGTTTTTGTTAATAATCAGCTGATTATTTTACCATGTTTTTGTTTCTAATTTAATAACAAAAATTTATTTTTTACATTCTTGTTGTTGTTATTTATTGGTGTTTACTTTTATGCTACTATGGCTAATTGGGATGAGTTATCTACAGGTTACTACCCTTTTCTAGCCTGGGTGGGGATAAGGATTTTATTTAGTGAGTTTGTCACTTAATAAATTCCTATTGCCCTTAGGGGAATCGAACTCACTTTTTTTTAGGTTTACCAAGTTTATTAAGATCAAATCATTAATTCACATTGCTAACCTGGCCCTCTTTTATAATCTTAAAAAAGAATAATATTAATAAAAATTAAAAAGTATGTGTGAAACAAACCAGTAATTTTAGAGCAAAAGAACATTTTTTGGAGAAAAAAAATTGTGACATAAGCTATCCCTTTGAGCCTTAATTGCATTTTACTCGTTCTTTCATTTTGAGGCTGTTTTACTATTATCAATTTGTAATTAGTACTCTATTGCTGAATGATTTTAATTTCACTTTTCCAAAAGTTTCCATTTCCTTTATAAAGCTTTTGCTCAAAATGCCTGCTTTGTAAAGTTTAAAAACCTAAATGGATCATTTCAATTAGTTAGTGAATTATAGATATTGTTATATAATATGTGTTTTAGAAAAGTGATAAAACAAGGTTTGCAAATGTTTACCTAAAATGTCACAAGTGCCCTCTAGAGTTCCTTTCCAAAGCACGATCTCACATTTTTAGAATATGTTTGTTTATTTCTTCATAAAATATTTCTAAATTTGAATTTTAATTGAAAACAATTTCAAAATAAGTAAAACTAAATGGCCTTTAGCATAAAAAGAATCAACAAATGTATTCATTACTAGTGTTATATACATATATCTTAACTGTGTCTATATCAGATAACAACCAATGTGTTAAAAATTGAAATTTTTGTTTTATTCACATAATAGAAACATATGAATTTTGAGGTAGCGATAGGTAAAAATGTCTACCTAGCCATACATATAAGGTGCAAAAATAACAAATTTTATCTCTCAAAGTTGTATGATAAAGCTGGCTTAATCATTTTATTTTTTATCACCAACACATCTTAGTGACTATATTATGTGCCTACTTTATTAGTTACGATTAAAAGATTTTGGTACAGGCACTGTTAAACAAACAAAGCTAACCGATTACTTTGTATATTCTATACATTTGGCAGTGGTTATTTCTTAAGAACTCCTGTATTGAATTATTTTGTGTTTTATGCTTAGTAACATATATATTGGTTCGTAAAATTATTATATTAGTAAGAAGAACTTCATGTTAACTTTATCATTTTGATTCTGGAAAAATAAACAGCTACATGTAAATAATTATAATAGGATTTAATTGAACATACTCTGACAGAGTGATTACTGTTGTAACTAAATTCCAGTTCTTTGGGGAATAGAGATGAACAGACTTCTCTTACAAACTCTAAAAGGAAAGTAACTATCACTCTAGAATTTTCTAGGCAGTGACATTTCCTGACTGCCCTCTTCACCAGAGCCTAGCTCAATTTTTCAAAATATAAGTGACTATACAAATTTTAGTGCTAATTGAGGTATAGAATCATTTTAAAGCAGTGTAAGATAATTCTAAATTGCTTCAAAAATGTTATATTTTACAGCTGGCCATGTCCATGACTAAGAGGCCCGATTAAACCCAGCTTGCAGCTTTATCCCTGCTTTTTTCTTTTGTCTAAAGAGATATATTAATTTTGGACAAAATACAAGTTGATGATACTATTATTACCTTGGGCTAAGCATCTTTGCTGGACATATTTATCTTAATTCCGTGGCATTAGCATATACATTACTTTAGGTTATTGGAATATTTCTGTGAAGAAGGAGAGTATTTATTTCATTGTCATGATTTGAATTTTCTTGATAATGAAGGAGAGCATTATTTATTTTTTTTTTATTTATTTATTTAGTTTTGTGCCCCACAGCGATGGTGATTGGCATTTTAAATGCTAAATTAAATTAAATGACAGATGAGTATCAATCAAACAAGTTATTGATTGATTTACAAATGTATCCGTTTTAGTGAGGATGAGTTTGGCTTCATTCCTTTCTGACTAATTCCACAGCCACCTCTGCCTTATTTATGATAAAATATTCAAGGAAGACTAACTAATACAAAAACCATGTACAAATTTACTACTATTTACACCTCATAGAGGTTACTGAATTTTGATATTATTATATACATAGGGTTTTTTAAAAACAAATTATCGTTAGAAAGACTGTTGTGAACATGGTGCCAATAGCCCTAGCCTGTGGTCATGTGATTTATACCGCCAGTCGGAACCTTCATCCAGAAATACTACAACCCACAGAGGAATCAAGAGTCACACGATAATAAACATTTATAATTTAAGGCAAGCAAGGTTAGACTAATTTGACCCGTATAAACTTTTTTTTCGATTTTATTTTATTTTTTTTTAAATTTCTTATATTTAATTTGAGTGACTACTCTTCCTCTGGGCCCATCATCATACGCATCCTCTTCTTTGCTATATTTGAGTAAAGGATGTCGATGGGCTTTCTCGAGTCATAGAGCGACGGGGCCCTGAGGATGATGAGCGCCGTCCCCAAGATGCACATCACTGTAAAGACGTACAGGAACAGCCGGTCAAGCACCATCGCTACATATTTCCAGTCTTCTATCACCTGTAATACAACAAAAAAATTATTCAAACTCAAAAGAAACTTAATGTTTATAAAATTAACTGTTTTGATTGTGAAAGTTTACAATAGTAAAATGTCCGTCATGTAGGGTCTGAGTAAACTGAACAAATTTCCCATGTGCTGGTATGACACACTAGTGAACAAGAAAGTACTAATAATTTGCTTTATTATTGAGTTAAAAGAAAATGTATAGAACAAAAATTGTAAACATCAATTGCTTAACAAGGCTTCACCAATAACATTTTTCGATCCGAGTCATAGTAACTGAGGTATTAGAATTTTCAAATTCCTCCCTGTCTAAAACCCCACCCCCCCCTATTCTGGGTCCTATTTCATTCATTAACTAATATGATCTTTAGTGTTGAATCAAAAACTTATTAGTTAAATACTAAGTATGGTATAAAATAAATAAACATTTATGAGGTAATTATATAAAATCTTAAATTATGACATCATTACTCAACGTATTTGCATGTACCTCACACAGTAAAAGTTGAATGAAAACAATTTTTAGTATTTAAGCTTAGAATAAAGTGGATCATGACATACCAGCTTATTCTTCATATGAAATGAGTAGGAGTGGAGGTTTACTGAAGGGTGGAAACTAAAAAATCCAAGTATCTCAGTTAAAGAAAATATCCATATAACAACAGTTATAGGTAATCATATATGAGACTGTCTAAAACATTTTTTGATCTGATTTATAATAACGGATTAATTTCAAATTTTCGAAATTACATTGCATTGAATGTCAAACATTTTAAATTTTTAATATATAGAAAACTGATAGACATTAATGCAGGTAAATATCCCAACATGATATTCCCATGGATCCTGTCCATTTAATAGACCATCTTTGTTCTATACACATGTCTTAGGAAAATTACTCTAAAGAATATAATCCATTTTGCACATTGCAAAATTAACATGATTTGATAAAAAAACATGCATACACAGGAACAGAGTAGAAGCAAGCTTTTCCAAATTTGGAAACATTTATTCGAAGCTTAAATATGAAATATTATTTTCAACGCACTTTTACTATGAGTTACATTCAAATATGTTGTGTGATTCCATGATCAATTAAGATTTTACATTTATGTTTGTTTGATCTATACCATACTCAATATTTAACTGTAACATTTAATACTAAAGATCATATATATTAATGACTGAAATTGGCCGAGGAGTAGAGTTGGGGGTTTAGAGGGGAGAATTTGAAAATTCAAAATATCTCAGCTCTAATGAGTCAGATCAAAAAATGTTATAGAACCAATCTTTTTAAACATTTGATTTTCTGTCTGTTGCTAAATGTTTTTTAAATTATTTTGAATATTAAGTGAGTTATTTGTATTTTTATGTTTTCAGCTTTCAGTTTACCACTACTTATAATAATTTGATTTTTACTATAAGTAATAGAGTCACTGAAAATTTCATTTCCAGCATACACTTTAAATTTTCTTTACGTAGGCTTCATACTATGTGAGAAATAGGGAGTAGATGTGAGATGAGATGTCCAGTATGCCATGTGGAAAATCGCTTAGTTTTTGGAATCCTGTATGGTGAACTTTTGGAAAGGGCTAGAGGGGATACTGGGAGAGTACTGGAGACTGGATTTCGCCCAAGGCAGTTGGCTGTAGCTCACCATTTCTCTATTGTGTACATGCTTGAAGAAGCTTATGGGTATGATGGTGATCCACTTCACCTCTTCATTGACTTATAACAGAGTAGATAGGCTATACTGCTAAAGTCAGATGGGATGCACTGTGATCTTACCAGTTTGATAAAAATGATTCTGGAAGGAATTTTTTGTGTTGCCATGATTTCATGAGTTCGAGGTTACCACTGGCTTAAGACAAGGAGGTCTATTATCACCAACAATGTTCAAGCTTTTCTTTGGAAGTGACAGTTATGAAAAATAAGACCCCAGAATATACCGTGTAAGCTAGGGTCACACAGCACAAGGCATATCCCGGCAATGGATTGATTAGGGATAGAAATATTGTAGCAAACTGTTGGTGCTCTGAAAGAGTTTGCATGAGCAATGTGAGATCTGGGGCTCAAATAAGTACAGAAATACCGAATAGGTGAGATGGACTGTGGATATCATTTCCTGTCAGATTAGTGGATTTCCCATCAGATAAAAAAGTCAGAATGTTTGCATAAACTAGCTTCTGCGAAAGGTTCTCTGTGCTGCTTCGAAGAGCAGATGTCACTGGGCAGGGCAGTCCAAGAGGGAACACCATGTGGAGTAAGGAGATGGCCAGAGGTGATAGCACGGCCCAAGGGGAGAACTTGCAGAGACTGGTGGGCTTGGTATTTCAGGAGTTTAGCTGCAGGCCACACAGAATGATTTAAAGTTAAAGCTGAGGCCCATCTCTAGCAAGTGCTGTCTCACCTAATAGATATTTAGAATATATTTGTAATTGGTTTATATTTGTAACATAATTGGTTTGTATTTGTAAGTGAACCAGGATAGATTTTCATACTATATGGAATAAAATTTTTCTGCCAGGAGTGGGGGTTACTTTGAAACAAACATTCAGCAATACCTTTGTTACTATCGATTTCTATAAAAAAAAGGGCATGTGAGCAACCGGCTTTGTGTATTAAATTGTGGTTAGCATGCATTTTAGTATTATAAAGTTTTTTTCATGTATGAATTTCAAATTTTGATAGTTTTTCAATTAATAGATATTTATATTAAAAGAGGAGGTTTAAAGAGAATGAAATATTTTGGAATTTATATAAACCCCCCCCCCCCCAAAAAAAAACAAAAAAAACAGGAGCACTAAAAGTAGATGTGGTTTAATTAGAAGTTTTGTGTTAGAACTTGTGGCCACAGAGCTGAACTTCTGTGGTCTTGTGGGGGGAAGATAAAACAATTGAGATGTTTTTATATTGCATGAAGGGAATGGTATTTTTTATAATGCTCAGTTTTGCACTTTATTAAAAATAATAGGAATAGAGGATTATTATAAGTCAAAATGTATAAATAGTCTATAGCTGGTCACTTCATACTTTAAAGGTAAAAGAAAAAAATATGACTGAACTAAGAGAACATTTTCAGTATGTGTTGAACAGGAAGGAATACTTAAAATTATAAAATTTTAGCAGAAAACAAATTGTATTTCAACCCATGAACAATGGGTAATGCATCTAGTAAAACATATATTTGTATTCTAAAATAATAATAGAAAATGTTATTTATTAATGACCACTTTGTTCTACTAAAGATAATTTGGATGGGTTATCTATGAGTTACCACCCATTTATATTATTTAATGAGTTTGTTGCTTAAATTACTATTGCCCAGGTGAGAATTTATTCATGACTCTAGCTTTACCAAGTGAGATTAAGACTAATAACTCAACTCACATGGCTTACCTGAGCCCCATAAAGCAATATGTTTCTGTTCTGTTACAGCTTTCAGTTGAGTGAGTTTATTCTTGGTTAAGTATTAGACAAAACGTAACTTACATTTTCGAACTTGTCTTTGTTCTTAACGTGTTGAGCAATAAACCTGGCATCTTCAATAGTCTTCTCTAAAGTGAGTGGTTTGTCAAAGGTGGGAGAGACATCGCCAGGAAATAGGTCGTCCCCTCCCCCTGGAAGCTCGAGCTGCCCACAGCTCACCCTCTCCTTTTCTCCATATCTAGAAAGAATGCCAAATGAGTACTGTTGTTTTTCTTGTTAAACTTACTTACTTGTTATATACTTAAACATTCACAATGCCTTACAATCCAAAGAATGGTGTCACAGAGTGTCAAGTTGAAGCTATTCTGGATTACTTTAAAATCTAGAGTCATTCTACCTTGTTATATGTAAGTAGTATATTGGATTCATTGGAAATTTTGTTACAGATATAGAAAGGATTTGTTTTTTGCATTTCTCTAAGTATGGATAAATGCCATTACGCAGGAATGAAATCAGTTAACAAAAAAATATAGATTTTTTTTAAAATTTAAATTGTTGTCTACTTAGATATTATTCTTATAGAATTTGAACAAATGTATTTGATGTTATCAGGATCTACATTTTATGATCTGTAATTGAGAATTATTTCTAACAGTTTAAAAAAAATTGTTTCAAAGCTACTATCTTTCAATAATACCATCATACACCAGCTATACAACATTATGAATTATGATGCTCATATATTTTCTTTTTGTTAGACTTGTACTTCATTCCTTATAATTTGGATCTTGTACTTCATTCCCTTTACGTTGTGCATTTGAAAAAATTCTTATTAACTGAAGAAACTAGTGATACAAAATAATACCCTTAGCTTTTACATTACTGCATTAATCAGTAAATATAAATTACTGAATTTAAAAATTAGTAGAAATCGCTAAATTGTAAAGAATATAAATAAAAATGAGCTTTATTCTAAAAACTTTCTTTTGGTTAATGCGAGTGATAATAAATTAGTTGCAATGTGAATAATACATTCTTAAATTTATACTCAAATGGAGTAGAGAAATATTTCATAAAAACATTAACAATTACAAAATTATAAATTGAATACTAAATGCCTTCTGCATCAGCTAAACAGTTTTTGCTTCAAGTCATGTTGTGCGGTCAAGTTGAAATATGTCTGTACTTGTAAGGGAAATTAAAGGAATGGAGAGATATAATTAGTTGTGAGTACCCTAAATATTTATTCATGTCGGGTGGAAGCTGGAAGGCTGTAGTGATTATAGCTTCTGGAGGTTTATCATCATCATCTTCATCTATGCTGTCGTCCTTCTTCGGCCTCTCTATAAACAGCACCTTCGGAAGCACCTGAAACATTAGTACCAATATTTTATTTCCATAGAATGCAAAACAATGTTTTATTGAGAGGCCTATCAATATTATAGAGAGCATAATTTTGGGTTCACTTGCAGGAAACACTTCAATAACAGCTTAAGCTGTTGGAGTTGCTCTCAGTCATAAACAAAATAAAAATAACAAGTCATACAGGGACTGCATAAACTAAGCAGACTTCCCTTGACACAATGATCATCTCATCGTACTATCTTTTCCCTATTTTTCTCGTAGTAAGAAGCTTATGTAAACATAATTTGAAATGTTTTGTTACTTATAGTAAAAATCAGACGATTAAATGGGGTGAAGGGAGCTGAGTCTGAATAGATAAAAATACATATAAGTTGCTTAATATCCGGAGTAACAAAAGAGTGTATTTTACAACAATTGTAGAAAATTAAAATTCCAATGTCAATGGTTATATAAACTTTTTTGATCAGACTCATAATAACTGAGATATTTTGAGTTTTAATTATTTCCCTCTCTAAACCCCCCCCCCCCCAAGACTGATTTCAGTATTACTTTTAGCTTTTCATAATGTAGTGAAATATCAAGTGTGGTGTTGTTCAAACAATAATCTTGAAGTTTCGGAACACTTACAATAAATAAATAATCTGATAAGGTATTTCCCTTCATATAAATCTTGAATATTTTTGCTCATACAGTTATCATCTCAAAAATTGAAAGTAAATATTGAAAACTGTAGTTAGTCCTTTATAGGTCTATTGCAATTCAGAGTTAAACACCTGAATGACCATTTTCTGAATGTACTGGTTGGCGAAGGAAGCAGATCGTATACAGGAATCGGCAAAAAAAGTCTGTTCCTTTACCGATATTTATTCAATGGGGCAAAGTGCTTTTATCATTCAATCCCATTTTGTAAACACTGACTAAAACAGTGGGTTTTCTGAAGGCTGAAAATTAAAAAAAATACATGTTCTTGGTTAATATTCAAGATGGAGAAAAATTGGATAACATCTATAGAAAATTAAAATCAAAACAATATTACAATCCAAGTCTTTGTGTTCATGTTTCTTGCCAATGTTTTGCAAGTCATACTTCTAGATTCTATTCATGTGTATGTTGTAACTGTCCATCAAGTGCCATGGGTGGAACCTCCCCTTCCAGGCTCCTGTTCCCTTGGGATTATGCTGTCTTTGTTTGTATATTTCTATCTAGGTGGAATAATAGGCTTCCAAAGTTTACTTAACCTATAACTGTCTTTTCTGTTTAATTTGTTAGGACATTTCACTATCTTGATTGCTTCTTGTACGATTCATTCCAGGTAACAATAAACTTTTTCCAGCACTTCATAAAATATGATGTTCTGGATAGTTAGCCAAAAATGTTATGCTATAGCAGAGTTTACAGTCCGAAACTTTTTCACACTTTTGACATGTTCTCTGTCCCTGGTGATGATCAATGTGCCTATCTGACCGATTTTTTCAAGTCACAGGAACAAGGCATACTGTACACTACCTGAAGTCATTCATAACAGTATTGTTTATATACCATTCTTCATCAAACTCATAGTAATGGAACTATTTTGAATTTTCTCCCCTTTAAACCCCCTCTATCTCTCTACTCCGATTTCCTTTAACGAACTCGATCTTTAGTTTTACATGAAACGCCTCTTAAAAATAACAGATATATATTATATATATATATATATATATATATATATATATATATATATGTATATATATATATATATAGAGATATATAGATATATATATATATGACAATATTGCATAAATGACAAAAAAAAAGAAAAAGAAAAATGAGAATTGTTTCGGAAAACATCTGCAGATTACTTTTAGTTTTCTGTTATTTATGCTGTTGCATAAAATACTCATAACAAAACATGTGTATATTTATTTATAAATAACCGTAATACAAAAGATGATTTGAATTAAATCTGTGGACAAAAATCAGCAATTTTTTCTAATATCTTACTAAATAAAAATTCATTCTTGTACCTTACAATTGTAATAAATTCACATAAATACGAATCTAACATACTTCTACTTTTGCATTATTATTTCATTTGACTGAAGCCAAAAGTGATTCCACCCTCTGGGTATGAACACCTGTGCTTAAGTCAACAAAGTTTTATGAATGGTTAACAACGTAATGTTTATACCTAATGGCTTCGATTTGCTTTACTTCCTTATATGTCTTTATGCTATCAGAGTATATTGTTGTCCATGGTCTTATTGCAGCTTTGATGCAAGAAGTTAGCATTTCAGCTGTTCTACAAGGAACACACTCCGTAGTTTGTCTGTATACGCCCATTGCTGGGGGTATATCCTGTCCACATTATATTTCTTTTTGGAGAAGCAGGACTCATCAATTTTCACACAAAGACCTTATCCTCTAGTCATTATAGGTTTTGTTAATAGATCATTTGCATAAATTTCTTGACGACTTATGTGTTCCAACTAGTTGAAAAATGTTCATTATAATTAATTGTTGACCACGTTTATAAGAATATATTAATTGGGATTTACTGTTAGGTTACATGTTATTACTATTATTTATTAACTTCCACTTTTTGCTACCTATGGCTAATAGGAATGGTTTATCCATTGTCGACATTTGTAGACAGATATTTAAAGTGAACTGTTCTCGATTAATTTAGACCTTAGAGCCTCATAAAACAAAAATTATTGTGATAGATTTATTATTATTATTTATTAACGTCCACTTTTTGCAACTAATGCTAATTGGGACGGGTTACCTTCAGGTTACCACTCTTTTCTAGCCAGGGTGGGACTAGGGATTTATTTAATGAATTCTGTCACTAAATAACTTCCTATTGCCCAGGCGGGAATCGAATTCGCCATTCTAGGTTTACCATGTGAGATTAAGGTGAATGCTTTAACTCACTGACTAAGGTCCCCCCTTGTCATGGATTTTGTGTTGTGTTTGGGCATTGAGAAAATAATTCTTATTAACTTTAGCCGACTTTTCAGTAAAACAATATATATTCTTTTTCAATAGCTTAACTGTTTAAGGCATGTTCTGATTGACTTGTCCACATTGTGCTACTATGGCTAATTGTGGTGGGCTATCTAAAGGTTAGCACCCTATTCTAGCCAGGGTGGGACAAAGGATGTTATTTAATAAGTTTGTCACAAAATAAATTCCTTTTTAACTTTAAATATTCACTTTTTATTATTTATTTATTTTGACTATATATTAAAATTGTTTGTTGTATTTTACTGGTAAGCTTTTAATTTTAATCTGTAAAAATATTTTTCTTCATATATATTCACTGGAGCACTAATTTGTATTCTTAAGTTTTATGTTCTAACTATTGACATTCAATATGTACATATATTTATTATTTTTTTAATTTAATGATAACTTATACAACCTTTTTAATAGTTAATGTTTGCCAGGAGCGCACTGATGATGGAGTGTATGCTCTGAAAGCGCTCTGTCGCACAGATTAAACTATTGTGAAGGAACGAGCCCTGTATTTTCTTACTTGAGATAATAATCCCTTCACCATCCTGCACCTCAAACATGGAAATAAATCCTATTGCACACAGTTTTTGTATAGAGTGACTATCATCCACTAGTATTTCAGACAGTACTGATACACCAAAGGACTTTCTTATGTCCTAGACTCTGTAAGTGTGCAACTGTCAGCTCTACTTCACAAGCAATGCAGGTTGGTGGTTCTTCCTTTTTCATCAGATGCTGGTGTGTGACCAATTCTAAGGCGACATATTATTACTTTATCCCTCATTTCAGTGCTTGTTGAAATTTCCCATGCGGAGCTTCTTGTCCCGTAACTCATGCCATTGCTCAAGTGCCAGTTTTTTTGCATGATTGATGGCTTTTTTACTATACCACATATGGGGTTATTTCATAAAAGTGATCATAATTGCTGAATAAGTAATCTGCAGGCGTTTTCCGAAACAAGATCTGAAAAAATTATATTTATTTACCTGAATGAAAACCCTGTGTACCCATGGTTTCATGCGATGAGTGACGGGCGATCGGAAGTTGACGTTGAGCACGGCAATTGTAACGACGACAGAGGCTGTGACGAGCATCATGGTGAAGAGGAGGTACTTGCCGAGGAGAGGGACGGTCAGCGAGGTCGGAGGTATGATCTCGGCGAGGAGGAGGAAGAACACGGTGAGCGAGAGGAGTATCGAGATGCAGAGGGAGACCTTCTCGCCCGAGTCGGACGGCAAGTAGAAGACTAGCACCGAGAGGAACGATATACCGACGCAGGGGATGATGAGGTTCACCGTGTAGAACAGAGTCTTCCTCCGGAGGGTGATGTTGAAGATGATGTCGGGGTAGGGCTCCTCGCAGCACGAGTAGAACTTCTCGTTCCGCACTGCTGGAACCTGCAACAAATAAAGTCCAATGAAATGTGTTTATTTACATTAAATGTTATCATAGACATAATAGCAATCTGATAATATCAAGAATTAAGTAAAAGTTCGTCACGCAGGGGCTGCTTAAACTAAGCAGATTTCCCTCGTGAAGTTTAACTATAGTTAAATCTACATACAGGTAACAAAACACCACCGTGAACATTAAGTGAATAAATACAAACCATAATAAGAAACCTTCCGACGGGAAGCATCTACTCTACCATAGGAACATAAAATGTCTAATGCTTTAGAGAAATGTAACATTGATCAAGTAAGGGCTGCCACATCCCTCAACAAAGGCAACTGACTGAACAACTCAAGTTTCAATGAGCTAGTTGATTGTGTTATGCAGAAAAATT
Source organism: Riptortus pedestris (assembly GCA_019009955.1). Classification (NCBI taxonomy): domain Eukaryota; kingdom Metazoa; phylum Arthropoda; class Insecta; order Hemiptera; family Alydidae; genus Riptortus; species Riptortus pedestris. The sequence goes on from CM032228.1 coordinate 70,139,093, forward strand.
GGTAACAGGGTACATTTTCTAAAAAATGTATCCAAACTAAAAAAGAAGTCCGTCACGCAGGGGCTGCATAAACTAAGCAGATTTCCCTCGTGAAGTTTAATAATAGATAAACCTACATGCTGCTAACACAACACCAACATGAATATTAAGTGAATAAATACAAACGGTAATAAGAAATATTTTCGCTCCCGAAAGGAAGCGTCTCAAATGTAAACAAACAGGTCTGCCAACCTCACACCGGAAAGAAAAACAATTACTGAAATATAATTTTTTTCGTCATCTTCTTAGTGAGATCAATGTATATTTGAGGAAATTTGTCGAAAATCGCTTCCTGACTACGATCTCAATACCTGATTTCCTAAGTATGAACGAAAATTTCGAACTCAGAAATGAAGAGGTCTAGTATTACGGGATAACAGCATTTCCTGAATCTCGAAGAGAAGTGATATAGGCCAGACTGAGACCGGATTACAGTAGCCTAGCCCACATTTATTTTCAAATAAGTTTTTATAAACCAACGTGTGATTTTTTGCCTTTCAAAATTAATTGTTATACACATTCTTTTAGGTTGTGATAAATACTGCGAGAAGACAGAACGTTTCCAGATTATCAAAAACCAACATTGTAACATTTCTGAGCAATGAACTTTTCACTTAAAAAAGAAAGAAAATAACACAAATGTTCTTAATTTATTGGAATTTCCTACTTTTACCATTCTGCAAATGACTCGAAAGGCTTATGGCAGTATTAAAGTAAATAAAAATTTTCAAATGTAATTTCCTTGTCCGAGACTCTACCAAATCCTCTGATATATAGAAACAACAAACCGTGTCTATATCCAACTATTCTAGAAAAATGTACCTAAGGACTAACTGGAACTTTCAGTAAATGATAGATACAAGTAGTTGAGGTCACCTAAAGTAATTTTGGTAGTCCGATCTATATAGACTTGGTAATTTTCTTAGGGGTCAAGTCCATGCTGTTTTCACTTTTAGACAGCATCAACTAAAAAGCTAGCCCAAGTTTGATCGGGCAAGTGCGAGCAATTCCCATAGGAGAGTGCCCGTGACAGCTGTTGCAACATTGCTCGTCGATGCGTTTACATATGCAATTTAGACAGGCGGACAGAAAACTCACGCAATTCCTCACAGGCGTAAAGCAAACATAATGATTAGAAGAGAGCGGAGAGATGATTAGGATGTTGTGTTCAAACGCATGTAAGCAAACACATGGCTTAATGGTTGTGTAACCGTTTTTGTTTTTTTTTAGTTTGAATACATTTTTTACAAATGTACCCTGTTAACATTTTTTCTGCATAATACGAACACAATCGCAGCTCATTGAAACTTTTAGAGTTTGGAGTTCTTCAGTCATTTGCCTTTGTTGAGGGATGTGGTAGCCCTCACTGGACCAATGTTACATTTCTCTTATATATTAGAGAAATGTATAATTGGTCATGCATGCTCCTACCGTAGGGTTATGTAGTTCGAACCACAATGCAATTCGGCTAGATTTATTAAAATATTCAAGGGTAAACTTTATCAATATTTTGGTGTCATAATGAAGAAAAGTCCTTCACGCAGGGGCTGCATAAACTTAGTTACATATTGCTTAGGACTTGTTAGGTATAATGTAAGATATATTTCCCAATGTACTTACTTGTGGTTGAGGCTTAAAATCTCGCATCAAATGCCAAATTTTAGAAGGAAGTCTTTGGATTTTATAGGAGAAGAACTGAACAATTGTCCTTGAATACTAGTGCTCTCATCGTTACTCTTATAACAATTCAAACCGAGAAATGGGCTAACTTCATGCTGCTAATCATATTCAAACATACCTTCATAATATCCCACTCTACTGACAGATAGTAGTCCTGGAGGTCAATGCCGATTTCGATTGTGTTCTCATCCGGACTCTGCGACATGTGCCTAAGGTCTACCTGTAAACAGAATGGAATGTTAGATACTTAGTGCTTAATTGACCAGAGCTACATGCAACCTGTGTTACTTTTCTACTAAAAAGTGATAAACTTTAAGCTTCCCATAGTTTAGAACTATAATCCGAACCCATAGGTCCGTGGAATCCATAAAGGATCGCATAACAGACGTGTCTTAAGAATGAATAAGCCTTATAGCATGCTGGACAATTGACATTTCGTCCTAAGCATCTAGCTTTGACTTGCCGACAGGACTCAAATGGAAACGAGGCAACCAAATGTCTCGAAATATCTTTGAATCAGAAGTCGGAGAAACCTGAGTTTAAATGGTCACCAGTTCAAGTCTTTCCTCGCATAGTTCAAAATGATTCTGAGAATAAGATGACACACGATTCCTTTCTCGGTGCCCACTCAGCATTGTGAGGGGTTTGGGTATCAACTTGAATAGAGAAGTAGCGATCTTTGGTCACTAGTGTCATCATCATCAAGCTGGCCACATGTCTTCCCACCGAAGCAGTCCCTTTATGGTTTGTTGGACCGAAGATTGAGTAAATATCTAATGGGACAGTATTGTATGTGTTGTCGTATATTTTTTAACATGGCAAAACATTATATGGTTTTTACATGCTATACGTATTTAATTATACGCAAGTTTGAAGTGGTGTAAAGGGAAGAGGTGACTTTATCTCGATTTCATAACAAATGATTTATTTGTTTTTCAGGAGGAAAAATGAATTTAATGGAAACCCTTCCACGTAAACTTGACTTTGCCGAAAAGTTGCATTGGTCGACCTCAAGAGTCACATTGAGAAATGAGTCAGTGAGTACAATGCCTGCAATATTAATATTGTTGCGAAAATTACGTACTTGAAAATCACGCATAATTTATCGCGTATTTAAGAAAATGAAGCCATCTCTTCAGAAGTGCGGCGCCAGGGTCGTCTAGATAGAATCTTCAACGTCAGGACCTTTCTGGCCGGAGCCGGTTTGTATAAAAGTCGCCCAGCTCGCCCAACAGTTATTTGGTTACAGTTTTCTAGTTCAGTGCTATTAATTTTCAGCCCAATGGAGTGTTTAGTGAAGATCAGTGATGTGCCGTGTTTTGTGATGATCAGTGCAGTGCCGTGTTTCGTGAACACCAGTAATTCGCGTAATCGTGAGTTATTTTACTGTGTAATAAGATGTGAAGCTATCAGTTCATTTTGTGATTAGCAGTGAAGATTACTTTACCAGGTGTGTAATGCGTCTTCTAATAAATTATTCAGAGATAAAATCTCTGAAATTTGTATATTTAATTTTAAAATGCAATAGAACCCTAATCATCAAAGAGATTCTGAATAGATATTTTTTATCAAACAAATTACATAGGTGAGGGTGAACGTTGCTTCTCATCTTACTTATTTTATCAGAATAAAATTTTCGAATTAAACCGGAAATTGAGTGTTTCCCTTTATATATATTATAAATAACCACTTTCATCTAAACGCCCTATATTAAATAATAATAGGTTATAGCTCATTATTACTAGTTTTGTTAGTTACCAGGTAGCCATCGTAAGTCCAGCTTCCGAACTTCATGAAGCAGGTCTGCTCATCGAAGGGGAAGTACTCGACATCGATCTCACAGAAGGACTTATAGATGGCAGGTGGCTTCCAGACTACTTTTCCAGTATGGTGGAGGATAGCTTTCGTCATTATAGTCACCTCGTAGTTACCGTCAGCGCTGAAATCACAAATAGAATACCAATTAGAACATTAATGAATTTGTATTAACAATATATATATATATATTTATAACCTCACTAAATCTATCTTTTGGCCAATTAAATAGGAAATGTGAAATTCTTAATACACTGAAGTAGGCATTTTGGTTCAGGAAAACCAAAGACACATATAAGCTTGAGAATTCTAACAATTTGAACGTTGAAGGAGAAATGGCCGAAGGACAATAGATGAAAAACACATGAAATATCTCTAATGATTTATTTTCCTCTGCGTGTTTCCCGTCCTCTATGAAGCCTCTTCAGGAGTAATACTCTGTTATAATAAGATTCGACGTCAAGACTAACAATAAAGGAGATGTACCACTACACTCAGCCGATTACACATTTTATTCTAATTATATTTACATAATATTGCAGGAAAAGTAACATACTTGTTGTATAGTACGATGTCCGGTAACCAGATGTGCTCAGACGGGACGTGCAAGGTATCCACTCCACCATACTCTTCCGGGTTCCACTTCAGCTTGTAGTCGTTCCACTCCTGAAATGTTTGAAAAAAAAAAGAAGATGTGAGAACTAAGGAAATGGATGATCTTAGCAAAGGCATTCGTTTTTTGTGCTCAGTTATTTCAAATGCACGAAATTCAGATAAAATATATTAAATGTAAGAGATTTATAAATAAAATTAATGTTGGAGAGAAAAAGGAAAGTACATAACATTCGAAGAGGTCAGTTATGTATTAAAAAGTCAATCCCACATGTTCTGCGTAGACTAAGCAGACTTCCCACGTTTTAGAATGACACTAGTGTTCTCATCACCACATATTCTCTATTTCTATGTTTAAAAACCGGTGAGTAAACCCGATAAAGGTTAAATGAAGACTGAAAACAATAAAGTACGAATAACTCGCTTAGTATTTGAGATACGGAAAAATGAAATTGTAGACAATTAATAACATCACAAAATTGGTTTATAACATTTTACGATCCTACTTATAGTAACAGAAATATCTTGAATTTTTGAATTTCCCCACTCAAAACCCTCCATCTCCAGGTCCAATTTCAACCATTAACAAATATGATTTTAAGTATTTGAATGATACGATTAAATATCAAGTAAGGTATAAATGAAATAAACATCAAGTCATCACACAACGAATTTGCACGTATCTCGCATACTTAAGGTCTCATAAAAAACAATATTTGGTATTTAAGCTTAGAATAAAGTGGTTCATGGCATAATAGTTTATTGCTAATATGGCATGAGTAGGAATGGGGGTTTACTGAAGGCTGAAAACTATAAAATCCAAATATCTCGGTTAGTACCTATATGTGATAGAAAAAAAAGTACTTGTAACAACATTTATTGGAAGTTCAATTTTCAATTACATTGTTTTTATAAATTACGGACATATTTTAAATTTTCCCTTCTAAACATATATATATATATATATATACATATATATATATATATATATATATATATATATATATATATATCTATATATATATATATATAAACTCACCCGCAAAAAAAAAAACCGGACACTTAGATTTAGTCTTACCTATATATATATATATATATATATATATATATATATATATATATATATATATATATATATATATATACAATTCTGAATGGACCTCATTTTCGTCACCTACTTGGAAGGGCCGATGGACATTTATGGAAACATTTTGAAAATGCGTCATGAGAACAACCCCAAAGGCTAAGTTCCCTGAATGGAAATCTGCTAGAAGACAATAGGTAGTAAAATAAGTGCGTAGCATTTATCATTATTTCAATTTAATCCTCTTTGTGATTATAAAATCATGTTTACTTGATCAATAATGTTTACATATTCTAAAAAAGTTTAGGGCTAGTTAATTAGTTAAGATGCCCTGTTGGAACAATTAAAGGCAGCGGTTGAGAAAAAGCGTCCAGCATTAGTTTTCCATCACGTTAACGCCCTACTTCACGTGTCTTTGCAGACTCAGCAGATGATTGGAGTTCGGCTGGGATGTGAGTCCCCACCCACCCTATTCACCAGACATGGCCCAAACAGATTTTTTACTTATTCCTTGCTCTTCAAAACTCTTTTATGGGAAACACTTTAATTCGCTCGAGGACTGCAAAACGCAGATAGAGTGCAATCGGACATCGTTCATTGCGCAAAAATCAGATAAGGTCTGGGAGGGCGGAATTAGAAAAATACCTGAAAGATGGCAACACGTAATAGTAGATCAAAATGGGTCATATATAATTGACTAAAAATATTTTCAAGAATTGTGGTTTTTATTGAAATCACCAGTAAAGAAACGCTACGTACTTATTTTACAACCCAATATAAATAACTCATTAATATTCCAGTTAATGGAACGAAAATTCATTTTCACAAATATAAATATTTGAGGTTAATCCGAAACACTTTTGTGGCTCCTCAAAATTTATTTTTATAAACCCTTAGCGATTTCAGGAACTACATCCCCCTCTTCAGAGTGCCAGAGCGTAGGACACTCAAAGAGAGCATGCTAAGTGTATCGGCAGAGTTCAGCCCAGTAGCATCTCTATAGGCACGCCCTACGCTCTGAAGATGGGAAGGTAATCCCCGAAGTCCATAAGCGTTCTGTAAAAATAAATTGTGAGGAGCCACAAAAGTGTTTCGGATTAACTTGATTCATCAACCTCACCGCCACCTGAAAATAAAAAAGTCAGTCACGCAGGGGCTGCGTAAACTAAGAAGATTTCCCACGCGAAGGTTTACAATAGATTAATATACATACAGGTAACACTACCGTGAATGCTCAGTAAATTTACAATACAAGTTAATAATCTCTACAACGGAAAGCGGCTGAATTGTAAACAAAAAGGCTAGCCAGCCTCGTAGCGCTGCATAGATAGACCGGAAAGACAAACATTAAATGAATTATATCTGAATATAACATATTATTTTATTCAAAATAATTTACTAAAGCTAGTTCTGTAATTTGCAATGAATCAGAATCAGTTTTATTTTAATCACTCAAATTTTAGAAATCCAAAAACAATAGAAGGGGGGGGTGAACAGAACGTATTTGCACATAACTCACAAAGTAAAAGTTCAATGAAAACAATATTTGGTATTTAGGCTTCGAATAATGTGGTTTATTATATAACATAGTATTGTTTATGTAACTTTAGTAGAAGTGGGGGTTTACTGAAGGCTGAGAACTGAAAAATACAAATATGTCTGTTAATATTCAAGATAGAGAATAAATGTACATACCAATATTTATAGTAAATTTAATTTGCAATAAGATTTATTCTATACACTTTTTCGATTCGACTTATAGTAACGGAGATATTTCGAATTTTCGAAAATCCCCCCTCTAAACCCCCCCCCCTAAACCCCCCTCCCACTGGTCCGATTTCAGCCGTTAACGAACTTGATCTTTCTTTTTACCTAAAACGATTAAATATCGAGTTTGGTGACGATTAAACAAATCGTTAAACAGATTGCGACCGCTAGAGTGTTAACAGACAAATATATATATATATATATATATATATATATATATATATATATATATATATATATATATATATACAGTTTTGAACGGACCTCATGTTCGTCATCTACTAGGTAGGATTGATGGACATTAGAAGAAAAATTTCGAAAATTCCGTCTTGAGTATGACCTCAATAGCTGATTTCTCTTAAGGGAAATCTGCTAAATGAAAAAATAAATAAATGATTGAATTAGTAAAAATTTCTAATAAAGACACGATTGTGTGTCTTAATGATGTATTTATAATGGTTATATCGTCTATGATAATAACTTTCATAAAGTTCCCCTCTGAAAATAACTAATAAGGAAGTAATACAAAAAGAAATACTTGGTCTAGCGCTATGACGTAGATGCAATGGGGTACCTATTAAACCCACTGCTGCGGTTAGGTAATACTTGCACATTGTTTTAATCGGAATTTTGCTTTGGCCAAAGTTACCGGGAAAGGCTTAAGTTTTGTTCTTTAAGTATTTTCCGGATCATTCAAGGAGGGCTTGAAGTACTTGGATAAAGTTGGAAGCCAAACTTGATGTAAATTCAAATACATTAATTCTGGCCGCGTAGGTCAGCAAGAATATTGGCTGTAGGGTTTATTTTGAACAAAATCAAAAGTGCTAACGTAGTTAAATTTTCAAATATTTGGAAAAGCTCTCTCTCTCTCTCTCTCTCTCTCTCTCTCTCTCTCTCTCTCTATATATATATATATATATATATATATATATATATATATATATATATATATATTATAATGAAAGGTTTATTATTTTCATTAATATTTAAATTTAAACTATGTACCGGCTACTTCTCCGGGTCTTATATTGCACGGCAAGCATTTTTGTTTCCACCATCTCTGCTATAAGAGGTAATTTATCTATTTAATCCGAGATATAGCACATTTAGGCTAGCTAATTAAAGAAACACTTACGCTCTCGTTGCATCTTGGGAGTCGACTGCTCATTCCAGTCCTCGGAGATTGCCCTTTGGACTCATAGGGGTCCGCTCTCCTCCCTTGACAGGTGCTGCTACCTCGTTTCAAGCCTAGTACTAGTCACTCGGATCTCATAGATATAGAGACAACGGGGTGGCTCTAAGGCTCGACCGTTACAATATATATACGTATATATATATATATATATATATATATATATATATAATTATTATTTACAAACGTCCACCTTTTGCTACCATAGCTAATTAATTGGGCGGGTTATCTACAGCATACCCTTTTCTAGCCAGGGGATCAATGAATATAAACTAAGGACTAAGGATTTTATTTAATGAGTTCTACACTAAACAAATTCCCAATGCCCAGGCGGGAATCGATCTCGCCACTCTAGGTTTACTCCTTGTAAGGTTACTCCAGGAAGAAAATAAATTATATATATATATATATATATTCTTCTTGTCCAACGACCCTCCATATTAATATATTTATTTGTTTGTGAGCCTTCTTTTTCAAACAGCTTATTCCAAAAAATGTTTTATTTTAAAAAATTCCGACGGGTTTGAAGCGTGTGCTCCTTTTCAAGGTATAAAAATCCTACTTTCTTTAAAGTCTGATCATATAGAATTTATCTTTTAAAAATGTTGAAATTGGCATTAGAGAAAATTAGCTGTGTTTTAATGAGCAAGTAAACGTTAACTGCTCATGTCATAAAATAAACTACTTGGAAAGAAGAAAACTCCCAATCCTTCACGTGTTTTGTTCTCTACAAGTACAGAATATTCTTCACTTCCACTACCGAGAAATAATCTACTTGTAAGTGATGTGTGCATTTAAACTTCCAAAATAAAAATAAATATTTTTTAAATAAAAGCTCAAAACTATATATATATAGTCTATTAACACTTTAGCGGTCGAAATTATTTTTAATAGCTACAAAACTCGACATTTAAACGTTAAGATCAAGTTATTTAATGATAAAAATCCAACCATTGAGAGGAGGGGGTGGATTTAGAACGAGGAATTTCGAAAATTCCAAATATCTACCTTATTATGCGACCGATCGAAAAATAATATAGAAAATCAATCTTATTGCAAATGTAGTTATGCACATATTTTCTCTTTCTTGAAGTTTAACCGAGTTATTTAAATTTTTTAGTTTTCAGCCTTCAGTAAACCCCTAATTTTAGTCATCGTACTTTAACAATAAGCGAACATATTATGAAACGTCTTATTCCAAGCCTAATACCACAGTATATAACGTATATCTCAATATACTTATTATTCTGGACCCAATATTATTTATATATTCTTCAAATTTTACGGCAAGGGTCTCCGAAAAAACATTTTTTTTCGGAGTAAACTTTCTTGAAACTGCCCTACATGTTTCGAAGCTTAATTGCCACCTCTTCAGGGTCTATCCCTTTTAACTGAAAAATATATAAAAAATTATTAATAACATTAATTTAACACATCTCTTAATAATTCTTTTGCTATATATTGTATTAGTAGGTGCCTACATCTATGATATATTTATGAAATCTAATTATAAATTGCTAATTACATTTCTGAAGTGCTCGTCTTCCTTTTACATTACGTTGCGACTGTCCTCAGAGGGGAGGCATATGATACTGACAGGTTCCCGAGGTAGGTTAAGTCAGCTGACTAAATATCGATTATTTACAAGTTAATCTTGAACTCGATTATTTACAAGTCAATCTTGAACTCGATTATTTCGCGTCATAATTTAAAGTCGATTAATTTAAGATAAAATGTTGTAGAATATATGATTGAGCTATTTGATTTCTGTTTTTTTGTTTACTGCGCTTTTTCTATGTTTTATTATGTGAATGTTCTCTTTTATTTTCCGTTTAGTATTATTTCTTTCTTTATCAATTATTTGAACTTTTTCAACATTGAAGGGGTGTTTCCTGGAGATGGAATGATCCGTCAAAGCAGTTATATTTTCATTATTGTCTATACTTTTTACGTGTTGCTTTAACCTTTTATTCAGCAGCTGCGAGGATTCACCAATATAAGTTCCATTGCAGGTGTTACAGTTAATTTCATATTTATTATATTTAGATTTTGATTTAGTTACTTTATCTTTAATTCTATTAAAATTTGTTTCTATTTTATTGTTAAATTTTCAGGCTATATTACATACCCCATTACAAATTTTGTTTAATTATTTCACTGTAAAAGCATGTATAATGACAAACAATATGATAAATCTTGCAACTATGAATTTACTTTTTGAAATATATAATTCTTTTGAAATAGCTAAAAAGATTAATGTTGTTATTTGTTTATATTTTTATTTTATTTTTTGTATAGTTCCTAAAAGGAGAGTTTGTTTTAATGCATCAAAAAACATTTTTTATTTTAAAAAAACACATAATTTGATTAGAAATCGTTAAATTTTTTTATTCCAGTAAGAAAAACATATATACGCGGTTTTACCCTACTAGTGGGGTAAAACCGGGCAAAATTACTTTTTACAAAAAAAGTAGGGTAAAACTTCTTTAAAAATTTAGATTTTTTTTTTTGAAACTGTAGTTACGTTAACAGAAAAGTAGACTTTATTTCAACAAAATTTTACTTATTTGTGGTAAAAATTGTGGTTTCTGGAAGCCTTCAAACCTTAGATACCCGGTTCAATCCCACTTTCCCCTATATATAACATTTTGAACGGACCTCATTTTCAGCATCTCGTAGTTTGATAGATGGACATTTGAGGACATAAAAAAAAAAAAAAAATGGAGTACAACCACAATAGCTGATTTCCTTTATGGGAAATCTGCTAAAGCAGAGGCTGGAGAGGGAGTCAAGTGAATTATACAACTCACATTACGAAGTGGAGAGGTCCTTGACCGAGACTATCTCGGTGCAGGCACATCTAGATCGAGTCTCTCTAACTCGATATGACGGCTCTATTCACCTACTTATGTAATAATCGATTATCACCATCTCATCTCCCTTTATGCCAATCTTCCGCTTATATTCACTTTTACGCAACGGGGTGAATCCCCTCCACTTGCAGTTAGAGATTAAGTTTGGCAATTAGCAGTTTTAGAAATTTATAGAAAGTACGAGAGACGTCGATAAGAATCAAGAGCAAAGCATTTTTCGTCAAAGCACTCTCATACATAACCAGTCCATCAACTAATAGTCCTTCTTTCCGGGGCTGCGTAAACTAAGCAGATTTCCCGGGAAGAAAGTCTGCCACGCAGGCGTTGCGCAAACTAATCAGATTCCTCACGAGCTGGAATAGCACACTATCTCACGACATATTAGCAGATGTCCCTTGAGGTCGTACTCATGACGCGATTTTCGAAAAATTTCTTCAAATGTCCATCGATCCTACCAAGGAGATGACGAAAATGAGGTCCGTTCAAAATTATATAGAATGGATTTGTTTAACACGAAATCCCGGCGTTCAGGCTGCTACCTGTCGGTGAGTCATAACCGGCGACAAGTGCCTTAAGTCTCATTGCATTGTCTCGTCTCGGGTCTGTTTACTTGGAGCGTATTGATTTATGTAGTGTCGACTGTTTGTGCGTGAAATATTCGAGAATGAGTGCGAAAAGACAACCCAAGGCATTGACTGTTGGTGAAAAGTTACAAATGATAAAGTTGGTGAACGAAGGGGTAAAGAAGAAAGACATCGCTACCAAGTTTAATATTCCAGGTAGTACGCTATCAACAATTATAAAAAAACAGGTAGAAATTGAAAAACGGGCAAACGAAGGTAATATTAAATGTAAGCGGAATGCAGTGTATGAGGAAGTGGTTTAAGCAATGCAGAGACAAAAACATTCCTCTTGGTGGTCCGATAATTAGAGAAAAGGCCGAAAACTTTGCAAAATCTCATGGTTATTTTCTGTTTTCTGTGTTTTACCGTTTTTTTTTTTTAATTATGTATATATACATATTTTAATTCATTTAAATATTCGTAAATATTAAGATTATGTAGATTTGTAGAAGATGTAGGGAATAAATCACAGTCCATTTTTTTACCTCTGTAACACGAATTTTCATTTAGTTCACCTCTATAACTCGAACTATGCCTAAGACGAACTATACATAACACGAACAAAAATGGCAGTCCCGTGGAATTTCGTGATAGCGAGAGCCGACTGTGTGTATATATATATATATATATATATATATATATATATATATATATATGTATGATCTATTGATTAACTAATCTCAAAAGCCCGACAAGCAGGGGCTGCGTAAACTAAGCAGATTCGCCACTTGCAGGAATAACATACATGTAATCTCATCTCACTACATACTTCCTATTTCTATGAGAAAAGCAGTTGAATCAAAGGGAAGGGGGACGGGGCTGAAACAATGTACGAATAACTCACTCAATTCATGAGTTAGGAAAATAGAAATAAATCAAACAAAAATTGTGTCTGCTATATCGGTATCAGATATAGGGGAGAGTAGGGTAAAACAGGTAGTCGGGAGCAAAGCGAGCAATATATATATATATATATATATATATATATATATATATATATATATATAATATATATTTGTCTATTAACGCTCTAGCGGTCGCAATTATTGTTTGATCGTTACCAAACTGGATATTTATAGGTTTTATGCAAAGAAACAGATCAAGTTCGTTAATGGCTGAAATGGGACCAGAGTGAGGGGGGGGGTTTAGAGGGGGGGATTTTCGAAAATTCAAAATATCTCCGTTACCATACGTCGGATCATTGTATGTTGTAAAAATTGTATAGAACCATTCTTATTGCAAATTAAATTTACTATAAATATTGTTCTATACATTTATTCTCTATCTTGAATATTAACCGAGATATTTGCATTTTTATTAAATGTGGGTGGATAACGCATGACTAAGTTTCCCACCAAAAGCTAGTTCGGCCGTTTCCGTACTGCTCGGCTCTCGTATGGAGATTTCTCTATTGTATAACTTCACGTGGGAAATCTGATTAGTTTACGCAGCCCCTTTTGTCAAAGGGCACTGGGCATCACGGCCGATGATGGCTGAACTTGATGTTTGTTTCTCCTTTAGTTGAGATTATATTTGTTATAAAATGAGGTGCCTCATAGCCATTGTCGCCATTTTTCTCAGACTATCATTTTTTCTTCTTCTACCACGTGGCCATGGAGGTAGTCATCGGGGCACGGGTTGCTAGGCAATGGCGTGGATGGGCAGCTGGGACTTAGACGTCATTTTTTCTTTGAGCATAAGTGCCGTAAACAAAGATTGGTTCTATAAAATTTTACGATCCCGTTCATAATAACGGTATCCAAAACAAATTCGTGTCCGATTTCTGCCAACAAGAAATATGATCTCTAGTGTTGTCTGAAAAATATTGAGTATAGAATAGGCCAAATAAACGTTTTCGAAACAAGAACTTCTTAATTGATGGCATTGGACAACGAATTTTCATTTATCTTCCATAATAAAGATGTCTTGAAAACAATATTTGGTATTTAAGCAGAGAATAATGTGTTTCATGATATAACAGGTTATTGTTAATATGACATGAGCAGGAGTGGGGGTTTACTGATGGTCGAAAATAAAAATATTTCCGTTAGTATTCAATGTAGAGAAAACACGTATATAACAACATTTATAGGTAATTAAATTAGCAATAAGATTGGTTTTATACGATTTTTCGATCCGATTCATAATAACGGAGATATTTCAAATTTTCAAAATTCCCCCCTTCAACCCCCCCCCCCACTCTCTCCCGCAAGTCCGATTTCAGCCATTAACAAACAGGATCTTTCTTTTTACATAAAAACGATTATATATCGAGTTTCGTTACGATAAGACACAAATTGCGACTGCTAGAGTGGTAACATACAAATGCATATATTAATATGTTATATTATATTTATATATATTATATTAGTAAATTATCCTTAAGGGAAATCTGCTAAAAAACGATGAGTAGAAGGTGGCAAGAGGGGTGGGACGGATACATGTCATTAAATACGCAGAAAATTAAATATTAAAGAGATTTTATCTTGGTGATTATTTCGATTTAACGTGTCATCATGGCATAAATTGTTAAAAACAGTCCAAACATTTTCATATTAATTTTTAATTATCTTCAGAAAGAAGGAATGTATCAAAAAACACCTGGATACAATTGGGAAGTAAATAAAACTTCCAAAATGCATTAACTAATCATATTTTCAATGTGCTGATTTGGCACACTATTTTTCTTCTCTACCTATATATTTTTTGTATCAAAGTGAAAATTGGATGAATACAAGTGGGGTTTAAATGACAGCTGAAAAAAATAATGTGTGAATAACTCATTTAATATTTAAAAATGTATAGAAGGACAATTGCAGAGGGTAATAATTAACCAAGAGTGATTCAATGAAACATTTAGATGTGACTTATATTAACGGAGATATTTTGAGTTTTCGAAATCCCCAGTAAACCTGTTCAAGGTCCGATTTTAGTAATAAATGACCATGAACATTAGTGATGAATCAAACGGTTATACGTCGATTATTGTATAAATCAAATTAACATTTCCGAGTAAAGAAGTTTAGTCATAATTGGTGACTTCTTTGCACAAGTTATTTGCATTTACCCCTCAAAGTAACGGCTCAATGAGAGCAATATTTGGTACTTTGGCTTCAAATAAAATAGTTTATGATAAAACAGCTTATTGCTAATATGTAGGAGTGGGGATTTACTGAAGGCTGAAAACTAAAAAATGCAAATATTTCCGTTAATATTAAAGATATAGAACCAATGTATGAATTTTTAAAATTACCCCACTTTAACCCTTCACCCTCCCCCCTCCTCATCCCGAATCGATTTCAGCCGTTGATGAACTCGATCTTTATATTTACACAGAAGGTTAAAATATGGAATTTGGTAATCATAAAACCAAAATTGCGACCGTTAGAGCGTTAAGAGACAAATGTATAAATATGCATATAATTTTAAACGGACCTCACTTCGTCATATCCTAGGTGGGATCGATGGACATTTGAAAATATTTTTTGAAAATCGACATGAGCCTCAGTAGCTAATCTCCCTTGAGGGAAATCTGCTAAAAGTCCGTCACGCAGGGGCTACTTAAACTAAGCAGATTTCCTACCTACTGGTATAACAAGGTTGAGATTTCATCTTACCACATATATAACCGCAGTACCTGAATGGATAATCGAGAAGAAAGGAAAAGATATATACTGCATGAATTACTTAAGAACAATATTACAACAACACTATATTCTACCTCATATTAACTTTAGTGAAAAATCTGTTATTATACAGCATAAACTATAAACAAAATCTCTAAACTGTATGTATCTGTTTCATTGCAGTACCACTCTAATCACATCTTAAACGATGCGCCTATTAAAAAAATATAGAGAGCAAAAGTATTTTAAACTGTTTCAAATTTTAAAGCACAGAAAAAAAAATTGAGAAAAGACCTTAATGATATACCAAAGTTTAACAGTTTTTTCTGAAAAAGTTTCGCGACATAGTAGAAGTTTCTAGGTTAATCTAAGAAGTTTCTAGACATTATAAGTTGGCGGTGACCCTATCGAATCTCTTTGGATATGAACTAAACCACTGACCGTATAGACTGAGAAGTTAACTCCAGTAATTTTCAAAAGTATATTGGTTATAGAATTACTTCCAAGTTCATATAGCTAAAGGTTTCCATTTGAATATACCTGGCTGCAATTCAATAACAACCGATAAGAGAGCGAGTTGAGTCGTTATTCATATTCTCTGCTCATATACGTTGGAGTGATGTTTTTAGCAGATTTTCCATAAGGGAAATCAACAACTTTAGCAGATTTACCTTAAGAGAAATCGGCTATTTAGGTAGTACTCAATATTTTTGAAAGGATTCCTCAAATGGCCATTGATTCTACCCAGGAGATCCCAAAAATGAGGTCAATTCAAAAATGTATACACACACACACACACACACATTTGTCTGTTTACGCTCTAACGGTCACAATATTTGTTCGATAGTTACCAAACTCAATATTTAAACGTTTTATGTAAAACTAAAGATCATTTTCGTTAATGGCTGAAAAACGGCTAGTGGGACGGGGGATTTGCGGAAATTCCTAATATCTCCGTTAATATGCGCCAGATTAAAAAATTGTATAGAACCAATGTTATTCGATATTGAGTGATCTATAAATGTTATTTTATACATATTTTCTGTATTTCTATTTGGATTATATAGTTTTCCGCTTTCAGGAAACTCCTATTTCTACTAACGTCATATTAATAAGAAGTTGTAATATCATGAACTACTTCTGTACAAGGTTAAATACCAAATATTGTTTTCATTGAACTTTTACTTTGTGAGATCCCCACCTTTTTTTTCTTCTTGGATTACTAAAATTTGAGTGATTGAGATAAAAATTTATTCTGATTCATTATAAATTACAGAACTAGCTATAGTAACTAGTTTTAAATAAAATTAATGTTTTATATTCAGATATATTTCTTTAATTGTTTTCCTTTCCGGTTTAGAAAATGTCTGTCCCTCTATTCAGCTCTGAGAGGTATGCTGACCTATTTCTTTATAATTACGACGCTTTCGGTAGTAGAGATTATTATCTTGTAAAGTGACTGAAAGATTTCTCATTGCCATTTGTTTTTGTTCACTCAATATTCACGGTGGTGTTAAGTGTAAGAATATGTAGATTTATTTATTGTAAAACTTCACCTGGTCCTGCTTAGTTCACGCAGCTCCTGCGTGAGGAAATTCTTTACTGTTTATTATGTAACAAATCTTAATGAAGAAGGTCAGCCATTTCATTAATTATTATGTAAAAAACGAAAGAGTGTACAATTTTGAAATGTTATACCCAGAGTATCATAATGACCTTAAACTTAAATAAAAATAGGTACAATTTAAAGATTATTTATGCTTAGGTGGGTAATTCCCCTACGAAGGCGAGGTTAAAGAAAAAAATGTTTTCTAATACAAATTGGGAATATTTTTAGCGAATTTCAGTTTAGTGTACAAACTATTTTGATACATGGAAAGACTAGGTATGTGACCGAGATAGCTTTACACTTCGATGCCCTCAGATGGCAAAAACGGTATCGTCCATATAAGTAACTTTTGAACGGAATGCCCATTATCCTTGAAACTCTGATGTAAGGCTTGCCTGAATAACCGAAGCCCCATGGAGTACCTTCCTTTATTACAACACTAATGGAATCATTAATCATGGTGTCCATTAACATATAACAGTTTTAATTTAATGTTATATGTAACCAAATGTATGCGGCATAACATTTAGATAATAAATATCATCATTATATATTGAGCTAGTTCATGTAGACTGACTTACAAATAAAAAGTCCGTCACGCAGGGTCTGCATGAACTAAGCAGATTTCCCGCGTGAAGTTTAATAATAGATAAACCTACATACTGCTAAAATAACACCACCGTGAATATAAATTGAATAAATACAAATGGTAATAAGAAACCTCCCGACGGAAAGCATCTGAACTGTAAACAAACAGTTCTGCTAACTTCATACTGGAAAGAAAAAACAATTACTGTAATATATCAGAATATAACGTATTAATTTGATTGAAAACTATTAACTACATCTAGTACTGTAATTTAGAATGAATCAGAATAATTTTTATCTCAATCAATCAAATAAAGTAGTCCAAAAACTAAAGAGGGGGGGGGTTACCAGTACATATTTGCATGTATCTCGTATAATAAATGTCTCTTGAAAACAATATTTGATATTTAAGCTTCGAATGGTGTAGTTTATTACGTACCCGAGTATTGTTTGTGTAACATGAGTAGAAGTGTGGGTTTGCTGAAGGCTGAAAACTGAAAAGCGCAAATATCTCGGTTAATATTCAAGATAGAGAATAAATGTATAGAACAATATTTATAGTAAATTTAATTTGCAATAAGATTGGTTTTATACAATATTTTGATCCGTCGTATGGTAACGGAGATATTTCGAATTATCGAAAATCCCCCCTCTAAACCCCCCTTCCACTTGTCCGAGTTCAGCCATTAACAAACATGATCATTATTTTTACATAAAACGATTATATATCGAGTTTCGTAACGATAAGACACAAATTGCGACCGCTAGAGAGTTAAAAGGCATATATATAAAATTTTGAACGGACCTCATTTTCGTCATCTCCTGGGTAGGATCAATGGACATTTGAAGAAATTTTTCGAAATTCGTGTCATCCTTAATAGCTGATTTCCCTTAAAGAAATCTACTAAAATGATATATCTATATTGAAAGAAATGAGTTGGAAAGAATATTATTTTATTAATTTAACTATTGGCAAAAGTTACGCTTACATGCCTATATTATCATATAATTATCGCCCAATCATTTCGTTTACTTATCCAGGTCTTCATAATCCCCTACAACACAATTCAGATGAATGCAAGATCTCAGAATTCTTCTTCTACGAAGAGCAGCTGTTTATAACGAACCTTTAGGTCATATAATTTAGAGTCATTATTGAACGACAATTCAGTGTTTGACAGTCACTGGGAAGGAAGGCTTCTCTAGATAAATTGCAAGATAAAATCAATCAACATTTTCTTGTATTTACGTTGTACACTACTCTTAATTGATGACGTCATCACACTACGTATTTGCATGCATCTCAAATTATAAAGGTCCTTTGAAATCAAAACTTGGCACTTAAGCTTCCAGTAAGTTGTTACACAATAAATTGGCTTATTTTTAACCTTGCGATAACTAACAGTGGGGGTCTACTGAAAGATAAATATTAAAAAATGAAGATAGCTCCATATATATTCAAGATAGAAAAAGAATGTAAATGATAGAATTTAAAGGAAATTAAATGTACAATGAGATTTGGTCTATAGAATTATTCGAACCGACTCTTAATAATGGAGATGAATCTTTGAATTTCCCCCTCCTACTGGTCCGATTTCAGCGAACTTGATCTTTAATTATACAAACAACGTTTAAATATTGAGTTTGGTAACGGTCAAACAAAAGTTGCAACCACTAGAGCGTTAACAGACAAATATATATATATATATATATATATATATATATATATATATATATAATATTCAATTCATAATATAGTTTTTTAGTATTACTATATATATATATATATATATACACATATATAGTAGTATGTTGTAAACTGGAACAATATAATTTAATAAAATAAATGAATAAAAGAGGAAAGGAATGAAAGCCCGTCACACAGGGGCTGCGTAAACTAAGCAGATTCCCCACGTGTAGTTATAAAATAGAGAAATCTCTATACGAGAGCCGAAATGTTACGGAAACGGCCGAACTAGCTTTCGGTGGAAACGATTAGAACCGACCTTAGCCGATCTCATCTCCGCACACTCTTAATAAAAATGCAAATATCTAGGTTAATATTCAAGGTAGGGAATAAATGTATATAACAATATTTATAGTAAATTTAATTTGCAATAAGGTTGATTTTATACAATTGTTTGATCCAACGTATAGTAACGGAGATATTTCGAATTTTCGAAATCCCCCCCCCTCTAAACCTCGTCTCTCACTGTTCTGATTTCAGCCTTTAACGAACTTGTTCTTTATTTTTACATAAAACGATTAAACGCCGAGTTTGGTGATGATTAAACGAAAATTGCGACCGCTAGAGTGTTAATAGACAAGCATATACCCGTATATATAGTTTTGAACTGACCTCAATTTCGTCATCTCCTCGCTAGGATCGATGGACATGTGAAGACATTTTTCGAAAATTAAGTATGACTTCCAATAGCTGATTTCCCTTCGAGGAAATCTGCTAAAAATGCGGAAGAATTGAGCAAAACAGAATAGAAATAAAGAAAATATTCAAACAGAATAGAAATAAATAAAATATTAAAACAGAAAATGTTTAAATTGATACAATCTTAGAAATTAAGTTAATATATTATTTATGTATATTTTATTTGAAATAAAGCTAAAATTAAAGACTTTGTATTAATTTAATTTTATGTTTGGAGACCAGTATCATTTTCCTTTGAATTTCTTTGTTCTTTGAAATTATGTTTTTGGAATGATATTTTGCATGTGTAAATATTATTGTATCGTTCTGATGGATGAGGTACCTCCAGTTTATAGATCAAGTAAGCCATAAGTATGACGGACTCTGCAGTCTATATGTATATGTTTTATTTTTCGTCGTACATTGCACTCTTTACATATTGGTCTTTCAGTACGTTCCATTAAATACGAATGTCTTATTGCAATATGTCCTTTACGTTGCCCCTCGTTTTCTTCTTGTAATGCGTTCACAGCTTTCGTCTTTAGCATTTAATTCAGTTTAGAGACTAATAACTTCATTATTATAATTTGGGAAAGTAAAAAAATGTATTTGCGATCTCTTTTATGCGAGGTGGCATATGAAACAGCCAAAGCAATTTATATAAGCCGGGTTGTTGGAAAGTTAGAGGAGAAGGGGTTATTGAGAAGTGTAGGCATTTGAAGAGGCGCGCCCAGGAAGCAGTATTCAAGTCTGTAGGGGCCGAAGAAAAGGAACGAGATAGCTGATCTTGTTCATAAGAAGAAAAGTGCGCATAAAGTTTTGTCTTGAGCAAGGGTGGGAGTTCAGAGTTTTTAACTTAAAGACTAAGGATAAAGTTGAAAAGAGCAAAAATAACATCTGATTTGATTTGTGCCGAATGATTGAGAATGCTCAGGCTACATTGAAGTTAAAGGAATCTCAATGGTCGAAAAAGTTTTTCAAAGGGTAATTTAGTACTTCTAAGCTACTCTCTATTGAGTCCCTTAACTGCCTCTTCTATGATACAAATTGAACATACAAAGCTTTAATAAAAATTTGTATTATCTCGGAACCAGCTTATTTTGAATCATTTCTTTCTTTTTAGAAATTTCATTTGATGGTTGGTGTCATAATTACGTTCTTACAAATTATTGTAATAAGGAAATAGTATAGTTTTCGACTTGTAATTGTTTATACAACTTAAACAAACCCATGCCTATATCGAGAATTTTCTACAAGTAGGCTATCTTGACAACACGCGAATAAATAATATATAAACGTGTAATTCTAACTAACAGAGACTACTAAAAGTAACTGGCGGGGACAAAACGAAAAATACTGCAAAACTTGAAGGAGGCAGAATAATAAAGATATAGCATCGAAATACCTATAACTATAAATCGCCCCAAAAATATAGAAGTTAATTTGTATCATAGAAGAGGTAGTTATAACTGCAACGTGCATTTACTGGGAACTGATAGACGAATCTTCTTATATTAGAGACAACCCCCAGCAAGGAAGCCTTGAACAATTGAAGAAAAAGTTCTCCAAAATCAACACAAAAGGTTTTCTGTAGGGTTTAATGTTAACTTTTCACTTCATATTTTGTCACATCAATTATGTATTTAATAGGTTTATTAAAATTCATTAAACTTGATCTAAATGATGAATGTGTATTATATCTGTTATTCAGCAAAAATGAAAAAAAAAAAAAAAAAAATTATTAACGTCCACATTTCTAACGAATGTTAATTGGGACGGGTTATCTACAGGTCACCTCCCTTTTCTAGCCATGGTGGGACTAATGACTTTACTTAATGAATTCCGTCACTAAATAAATTCCTTTTCCCAGGCGAGAATCGAACTCGCCACTCTAGGATTACCATGTGATGACAGGAGAGATAAAATGTAAATATATAATGTTTTAATTAATTAATTAACATAATTTATAAGTATTCTTAATTTACCATGCTCCACCATTAGTGGTATTACATGGTTTAAGAGTATCTTTTTGTTTTTCTAAGATCAAATTACAATTATATTTTTACAAAAAAAAAACAAAGTATAAAGGTAAATGAAATTAACAATTTGTAACTGCAAAGGCTAATGATAAAATATGTGAAAAAATAATAATGAATACCGGTTATTCTTTATAAAATGCATCAATGTTGTGCACCGTAGACGATTCGATGTTGAAAGATTTTCTTCCCTGCATAACATTTTTCTATCAGAACTTAACAATTTAGAAACAATAATTAAAGTAATGAATTAAGGAAATCTAATTATGTTGTAAACTTAGAAATGGAATGGCAAATAACTAGGTAATTCTTTGAATTTTCTTTTCTAACTTTAGTTTATATTTATTTATTTTTCTTAAGCTAATTTTGTTAAAATCTAACTCTATATTATTATATCAGAATGGCACATACTAGAAATAAAGCCCCTCTGTGCATGGGGTTGTGCACAAAGGAAAAATGAAAAAAAAAAATTAGCAATTTGTTGACGGCAATGATCTTAATAATTATTTTACCCAGCTTATTCATCAGGGGGAAATAATTCGTAATATTCAGAGCCAGATTTCTGAGAACTCACATTGTGTAGCTTGCTGGGGCTAAGCAATCAGAATTAATGTTCTGACGTTAGCATAACTATAAAGATAAAGAGTTTATTACCTTTTGCAATAATTCATTCATACTATTCAAATTACAATAACACTGATCACAAAACGAAATCTAAAGGTATAATGCTTGTTGTTTGATCTATACCTGTAAGTACTATAATTGTCCATTTAGTTAGTTAGATTTAGTAGTATTTCTATAAATTCAAAGCGCATTTACCTCGACTACGTAACATACGGAAAGCAATATACTGCTAGCTAATTACAAAAGTGAAGACGTACAGATGTGCAAAATCATAAATAAAGTACTCAGATTACACTACGTAATAAAGTCTACACAAAAGACAAAATAAATGGGCAGATTCAAATAAAACTGGATGTGTCAACCAGAAGGGTTTCATGAACTGCTGGAATTGTTTTTGGTTTTTCAACAACTTTGCTCGAAAGCACATGATGCTCATGCGAAAAGAATAAATAACTGTGTTCTGCTTCAAAATCCCCCTTCAACAGAAATGTTTTTATTTTTTATGTTTTAAGCTGTGCTGAATACGAACCCGAAAGTGGAAAATCTCTATCTGACCAATATACGTCAAATTTGTGTTTTTGGGTGGGGAGAATAAGGCGTTTTTCGACATTTTGAGCATTTTTTATTATAAAAAAACCTAAACGAAAAATGAAAAAAATCTATTTCATTTTAAAGCTATTACAATGTGTTCCAACATGAAAAAATTGCAAAAGCTCATATGTTAGGCTTCAAGATTAAAGATTTTTTTATGCATACAGTCAGAAGTTTTATGCTAGTGCTTGTTTGTTTGGTTGTTGTTGTTGTTGTTTGGGCAAAAAACATCAAGACCATCAATGCCCAGCGCTCGCAGAACCGTATTTCAGTTAACCCGACCATGGGAAATCGCAGACACATGCACACCGGGCTACATGCTTGTTATCCTGAAGGTTCTATACCGCTCTCTTTAAGGACCTGGAATTATAAGGAAAATTAACTGGATTGACTTGGTCAGCAATTGAAAAAGTGTTTCTACACTTTTTGGTCAATAAAAGTGCTACAAAGACATGGTTAATGATTGCTTCTATCTTATAAAGCCATGTGTTGGAGCACGTCATTACAAATTCATTTTTTGCATTCTCATTTGGATTTCTTCCCTCCCAACTTGGGAGGAGAATCCGATGAACACGGAGAAGGGTTTCATCAAGATATATTTCAAATGGAGAAAAGCTATAGCGGTAAATGCAATGAGAAGATGTTTGCTGGCTACTGTTGGAGACAGCAACGGGAGATATCTGATGATGACTATAAAAGGAAAAAATATACTCATTGGCTAGGCATAAAGTTATATTATATTCAGTATTAAATATAGCATTATTATGTTTGATATATTATTTTAAATATTCGTAAAAAAATAAATGAAGTAAGAAAACAAAAATAAACATGCTATTTTTTATTTACAAAAAAAAACCTTCTCTTTTTCAAAAGTTGTGATTAATTTTCAGATTTGAACTCAGCACACAGAAATAACTACATAAACGAAATAAAAATTAAGAAAATTTCTAAAGGGATGTTTTTTTTTTTTGCAGAAGAGTGTATTCGGAGTTTCTACTTGTCAACTCTAGAATTCAAATTCCAGGATCTAAATTTCATTAAGCTTTGCAGTGACCGAGCTTTGAGTTTGGGTGTCAAATCTTCTGTCCGTTCCCACTGTTCTCACTGAGCATCGTGCGGCGATTGTGTGGCTTCTTCAATAAAGGAGTAGCTACATTTGGTCTTCAAAGCGAAAACTGGCCCCCCTAACCTCCCTATCAAAGTCGTGTGACAAGCCTTGACCCATCAAGGGAAGTTGAGCTAAAGTATTTATTTGTGTTAATTAGTTTTGTGAGTTGTTTAATTTTATGTGACAGTTATCTTCATCAAGGACTCTTAAATTCTATCCATTACAATTGTTTTTCGTCCCTTCTTTAAAATTATTTATACCATTGCACGGACAAAAAATGATTAATGGAATTTCCTATTATGAACCATTAACTCGTTAAAACATTTTGACATCATTTAATTTTATATCTGACATCTCGCATTTCTCAGAAAGACCATAATATAAAGAGGTGTCAGGTATGGTCTTCTCAGATCCAAGTATTCATTTTTAAATCTCAAAATTACCCAGTTAGTTACGGGGAACAGAAATTGGTGTCTCATTGTTTTTCATTTACAGGAGATAGTCAGTGTCCAACAGTATTACGTCTGCTGTGACGTTATCTGGGGGAAATAAATTATTTTTTATTCTATTATGCAAAGTATATCTCTCTTATTTTCCTACTCCATGTATAGTAGGAGTGAAGCCCGTCACGCGGGGGCTGCATATACAAAGCAGATTTCCCACGTACTTGTATTACACTCTAGTGATCTCATCTCACCACATACTCTCTGCTTGTATGTAAAAAAAAAAACACCCCATGAGTAGAAAAGAGGGATTAATTAAGACTAAAAACAAGAAAGTACGAATAACTTGCTTAATATTTGAGTTAGGAAAAAATTAATAGAAAAACAAACTGGATTTCAGCCAGTAACTACTATGATTTTTAGTGTTACTGAAACGGTTAAATATTGAGTATGGTATAGTTCCAATAAACATTTTCGAGACAAGAAATCATTAATTAATGGCGTCTTCACAATCGAATTTTCCTACATCTCGCATAAAAAAGGTCTCTTGAAATCAGTATTTTGAATTTAAGCTTAGAATAATGTGGTTCAAGAAATAACAGCTTATTGTTGCTATGGCAAGATTAGGAGTGGGGGCATACTGAAGGCTGAAAACTAAAAAAAAAACAAATATCTCGGTCAATACTCATGATACAGAACATATGTACGCATCATTAATAGGTGATTAACTTTGTAATAGAATTGATTCTATGCAATTTGTAGATCTGATTCATAGTAATGGAGATAATATGAATTTTCGAAATTCCTCCCTCTAAACCTCCGGGATTAGGAACTAACGATTATGACTCTCTTAGATCCCGTCCACAGGCAGGCTGACAGCGTGAACTGACTACAGACCCTCCGGGTACAATGAGGCCCATCAGTCTACTTGAGACAACTCATTTCGGGTTCTCCTTGGTTAACGGGGTTGCTGATCACTAACTATATAAAAAGACTGACCACGAATCCAACGAGACTCGCTCGGGGGCGGTTAAGGAACTTAAAGGTCTAGAATGTCAACCAAAAATGAAAAGGACTTTAGAGTAAAATGCTATAATTTCAAGGTAAATCCTAATACAACATTCCTATGCAACAATTACTTACTCTGACAACAAGGCAGAACAATACCCTACATTAATCAATAATGATTACCACAATCAATAAAAAGGTGTTGTATTTTCAAGTTGAGTTATCGTAAGTGCACTTTCAAAGAAAATGCTCCATCGTAATGCTTAAAGACATACAGTATGAAGCAAGGCCTCTTTATTGTTCGTGATCAACTGGTTACTCTTTGTCCAGCATCTCAGGAGAAATACTGTTTATATTATCCTTGATCGAAAGTAATGGGATTGTGGATTGTACTCAGCACGAACAAAAATTTGAAGGCCTTAGGAAAAATCAATCGTTACTGTTCTAAAGGAGTTTAGCGAAAACAAAATTCTAATCAAAGTCATGTAGGAAAAGAAGTTGAAACATATTAGTCGCGTCCTAAGGAATAAAAATTTAATGGAAAACGAATTTGAAAGACACCCTTTGTCGAATAACTTTGAGTCAAGTGCTAGGCCAAGAAGGGGAAGAGTAAGGCACCGAAATACATTTTCGGAAGTCTCCAAACACCCCAGCCGTTGGAACAACAAGATATAGCCTTTAAGTACTAAGCGGATGACTTGAAGTACTAAGTTTCAACTAGTGGTAGCCAGCTTTGCTACCAACCTAAATGTGTTGTACCAACCGTATAATTTTCAGTAGACATCTTGATCTCGTAAAGAGAAGGTCGGTTCGATTCTTGCTTGCCTTGACTTAAAATTTCATCAAAAATCAAATAATTGGGCATTATAATGTCAAAGCCCTCGATTCAGTCTTTACAGTTTCTGTTTTTAGACTTTTTTGCTGATACAAATGTCTTTATTTTTTAAACACGCTGTGATCTCCTCTACCTATATATTTTTTGTATCAAAGTGAAAATTGGATGAATAGAAGTGGGGTATAACTGACAGCTGAAAAACATAATGTGCGAATAACTCATTTAATATTTAAGCTACAAAAAAATGTATAGAAAGACAATTACAGAGGGTAATAGTTAACCAAGATTGATTCTATAAAACATTTTGATGCGACTTATATTAACGGCGATATTATGAATTTTCCTTTAGTTTTGCAGAAAACGTTTAAATATCAGTTTGGTGACGACTAAACAAAAATCGCGACCACTAACAGACTAGTATATATATATATATATATATATATTTATATTATATAGGAAGTAGTCTTTCGAAAATCGTATCAAAAGTACGACCTCAATAGCTTTAATCTCTTTAAGAGAAATCTGGCAAAATCAGATAATCTGGAATGAAGTATTTAGCTTATACCATTTTTAATATTTCACTCATAGTGCGTCGGT
Organism: Riptortus pedestris; assembly: GCA_019009955.1. Classification (NCBI taxonomy): domain Eukaryota; kingdom Metazoa; phylum Arthropoda; class Insecta; order Hemiptera; family Alydidae; genus Riptortus; species Riptortus pedestris. Next base: position 70,166,268 of record CM032228.1, read on the forward strand.
ACTCACCTAATGGTTGGTGGAAGTTATTATTTTTTTTTTTTAACGTCCACTTTATCCTACTATGGTTAATTTCGACGGGTTATTTGTAGGTTACCGCCGTTTTCTAGCCGTGGGGGGGGGGGCTCAGGATTCTATTTAATGAGCGATCACTAAATAATTTCCAATTTCCCAAGGAAGGATGGAACTCGCCACTCTAAAACCAACGCTTTAACTCACATAGCTAACCTGAGACTCAGTGTTTGAATTTAATGTAATAAAGCGTTTATCCTCTTACTGATTTTATTCACCAGATTCCTAGAGGTAACATTATTCTTACTTGTTATATGTAAACAGAGAAGGCAGAAGAGTCCAGTCTCTTGCAAAGCATGGTTCCTTAATCCTGGCCAATTATTCAATGTATGTCGACATACTGTGAGTGTTCTGAGACAGTTGCATCAACAGTTCCGATTCCTCCAGAGTGCATGGTGAATGGTTTCTGGACTGTGAACTCACTTCACGTTTTGCTTTCCGCTCGAGTGTGAAGAGTGTTGCGACTGGCCGACTAGGATTTCAAGCATGATGTACTGCTCAACGACTCTCACGTAACGAAAGAAATATCATTTACGTATTCAACGTATACCACACATTACCAGTAAACTAGTGGACGTAAAATACTTTTTCCAAGAGATATTTATGAGTGCCTGTTTGGAAAAGTTTGATTTTTTACCGGTTTCTCAAGACGCCTGCGTTTTGGAAAAGCAAATGTAAAGAACTACATGGTCTGACAGTTCAACTACCTGTAAGGACCTTTCATAATTAATTCAGTTTCCTAGGCACGCTGATGGCTAACTGAGTAGATTGCATTTATCTCAAAAAGTAAAAGTTCAATGTGAAAAATATTTGGTATTTATACTTCAAATAAAGTGCTTCATAATATAACAGTTTATTGTTAATTTGAAATGAGTGGGATATTTCAAATTTTCGAAATGCTCCCCTCTCATCACCCCCCCCCCCTGGTCCGATTTTAACCGTTAACGACCTCGATCTTCGAATTTACATAAAATATTCAAATATCGAGTTCAGTATCTATCACAAAATAATTGCGACTGCTTGAGCGTTAAGATCTATATATATATATATATATATATATATATATATATATATATATATATATATATATATATATATATATATATATCTATATAAAATTGTAACCTCTGTATGTAAATTGATTTTTTCGCAAAATTTCACGATAACTTTTCGTTTGACATGTCATAGACACCATAACTGCATTTTGTTTCTTTGGTATCTGTTTGTTTGTTTGTTTATTTGTTTGTTTGTTTGTTTGTTTGTTACCTTTTCACGCATAAACGGCTGAACCGAATTTTATGAAACTTGGTATTTATATTACTACTAGCCCAACTTAGACTTTAGGCTATACTAATATTCTCTGAGACGAACAGGAGTGGGGGTTATAAGGGAGGCCTGAAATTAAAAATAGGGATATTTCGTTTCCTATTGGTTTTTCGGCAAATATGCACATAACAAATGTTGTTTATTTTATTATTTAGAGTAACTTTTGTTATATACACTTTTTTCGTATAGTGAATTATAAACGATATATAGACTAAAACCTATAGCGGAAGTGAACAATTTTATTTGGCACAAAAGACTCAACCGAACTAAATAAAACTCGGTATGTGTATTAGCACTAGCGTCTTCATTATAATAAGCCATACCAACATTTCTAGGGACGGGCAGAAGTGGGGGTTATGAGGGAGGCCTGAAATTAAAAATGGTGATATTTTGTTTCTTATTGGTTTTTCGGCAAAAATGCACATATCAAAAGCTGTTTATTTTGTTATTTAGATCAATGTTTGTCATATACACTTTCGCCGTATACCGACGTATAATTGCGTTATACGCTAAAAATGGTTGCCGGAGTCAACAATTTTATTTGGCACACAAGAGACTCAACCGAACTGACTAAAACTCGGTATTTGTATTAGCACTAACGCCTTCATTATCATAAGCCATACCAACATTTCTAGGAACGGGCAGAAGTAGGGGTTGGAAGGAAGGCCTGAAATTAAAAATAGGGATATTTCGTTTCCTATTGGTTTTTCGGCAAATATGCACATAACAAATGTTGTTTATTTTGTTATTTAGAGTAACTTTTGTTATATACACTTTTTCCGTATAGTGAATTATAAACGAGATATACACTAAAAGATAAAGCGGGAGTCAACTATTTTATTGGACACCAACGGTTGAACCGATTCCAACAAAACTCACAATATATAAATTAGCATTAATTCTTACATGGTAATAACCTATATTAAAATGTTTATGTTATAACGGGAGTGGGGGTTATAAGGGAGGCCTGAAATAAAAATTCACGATATTTCATTTTCTATTCCAAACCAACCACGGGTACTAACCCTAAACACTGAAACGGGGAAATGTCAAAATATTGTGCAAAGTAAAGTCTTGCCGACATAATACCATCATCATTCCGGCTCAAATGACTTCCCGGGCGAAGCCGGGTACCTTAGCTAGTATATATATATATATATATATATATATATATATATATATATATATATATATATACACATACATAATGTTGAACGGATCTCATTTACTAGATTTACTAGGATGGACATTGAAGGAAGTTTTTCGAAAATCGAAAATCGTACGGCCGGCACGGACGATTAATCTGAAGAGAAAATGCAGATTTTGCTGGCTAAAAGAATGAAGACTACAAAATGTTGTATGGCGCTGTGGTTATGGTGAGTCAATCCTTGCAGTTAGGGATTTGGCGTATTGCTACAATTTAATTAATCATGAATTAAGTTATAAGTTGACACTATACGTACAAATTTACTCGTGCGTTTCAATTTTTTTTTGCATTTCATCTGCGCTGTTTAGTTGATCAGATTTCAGAATCTGGACAATCTGCTCAGGCTTGGGTATCCGCAAATGTATCTTAACCCCATTCTCCGGAGAATTCTCTGGTAAGTAAATGAGATCGGTGCTTGCGATATTGAGTGTTACCTCTTCTACTGTATTGCCACTTGAATAAGAGTTATTCCATATGAAAGCTCAAAAACTAAACGTGAGAGTTGAGAGGCACTTACGACATGTCTCGAGTGGTTTCCGTTTTGAAGGGGTTACTCTGCTGTACCGGCGTTTATTGACACACTCCACAAATACCCCCAGCATCGATGCTCTGCAAAAAAGTAAGTTCTTTCCCTCACTATAGTTTTGTCCAACTAGAGTTTACATGGGTTGTAAATAGTATAAAACACATCACGTTTCATGCGGTTTTTTTAAACAATATTTATAGTACTCGTAAATTTAATTTGCAATAAGATTGATTCTGTACAATTTTTCTATCTGACGTATAGTAACGGAGATATTTCGAATTTTCGAAAATCCTCCCCTCTAAACCCCCCCCCCTCCCACTGGTCTGATTTCAGCCACTAACGAACTTGATTTTCTTTTAAATAAAACGACTAAATATCGAGTTTGGTAACGATCAAACAAAAATTGCGACCACTAGAGAGGTAACAGAAATATATATATAAAATTTTGAACAGACCTCATTTTCGTCATCTACTACGGTAACAGACAAATATATATATATATACACACAGTTTTGAACGGACCTCATTTTCGTCATCTCCTGGGTAGGATCGATGGACATTTGAAGAAAAATTTCGAAAATTCCGTCATGAGTACAACCTCAATAGCTGATTTCCCCTAAGGGAAATCTGCTAACAGTGCAAAAATCGTAGTGAGTACTGAAGATAGAAAATGCATGTATATAACACAATATTGATAGTACATATAAGTTTTAATACGATTTTATTAGTTTTGTATATTTTTTCGATCCGATGCATAATAAGTGAGATATTTCGACTTTTCTAAATTCCTTACCCCAATTGGTCTGATTTCAGCCATTAATGACTTGATATTTATTTTTACATTATATATATATATATATATATATATATATATATATGTATATATACATATTGTAAGGGATAGATTAGTGTTAGGGCAGATTAAGAAAGTCTAGCTCTTGTTGATACACAACTGAATCATCTAATAAAGAAATGGACCGAGAGAGTGCAGACTTGGAAGTTCGAAGTACAACCTAGATGGACAGGAAAGATCAGGGAGTAGGTGCCCAGCCACGAAGGAGTCAGTGTTCTTCTAATGTATTTTGTGCATGTGCATATGTTGTTAAATCAAGCTATATGTTGAAGAGGGAATTTGTATGTTAACAGAACGTTAGTCATAATATAAAGACAGCTTTAAACAACAAGGAATTAAGTTCAAAATTCTTTATATACCTATCGATTCTTTCCAATATAGAGACGGTTAGCCACTCTTAGTGCAAAAATGATCCTGAAGAGTTCATGCTAGCCGGGATATTTTTAATTAAATATTAATAATAATAATTAACCATAAAGGCGTCATTATATATATATATATATATATATATATATATATATATATAATTATGAACGGACCTCATTTTTGTCATTTCCATGGTATGTCGATGGACATTTCAGAAAAACACGTTTCGAAAATCGAGCCATGAATACAACTTCAATAGCTGATTTATCTTAAGGAAAATCTGCTAAAAATAAACAGCAAAAGAATCCCTTAATCACAAAAACAGATGAATCACAAAGATTGGAAGATCATAATTGAATAATCTACGTATTTGGCGTTGTTCTTCTGAGGTATCCTTGAGGAGCATAGAAATACCCATGTACCCATGCTGTAATTAGCACCTTATTAGACTGATATGGTCATTTTCTTACTTATGAATATGTATTAATTAGCCAAAGAATGTATTCATTAACGTGCAAAAGAAGTGCCAGCTTAAACGTGTGAAGATGCTGTTTGCATGAATAGTCAGCATGTTGAGGGGAAGTGATAATAAGCAATAAATGAAGGTATGATTATATGGCTGAATTATCACACAGGTTAGCGAGTTTGGGCTTAACATTAATTTAGAGCATGAGTGGATACTCACTCCCATGATGAGGATTTAGTAAGGTTTGAAATAATTAAACAGAGGGCTAACTATGCCGACTTATACCAACTCGAGCAATGCAAGTGTTTATTTTATCCAATTGAGGTCGTACTCATGACGCGATTTTTGAAAAATGTCTTCAAATGTCCATCGATCCTACCCAGGAGATGACGAAAATGAGGTCTGTTCACAACTATATATATATATATATGAATGTATATATGTACTGTTAACGCTCTAGAGGTCGCCATTTTTGTTTAATCGTTACTAAACTCGGTATTTAATCGTTTTATGTAAAAAGAAATATTAAGTTCTTTAATGGCTGAAGGCATGAATCGGAACGAAAAATTGTATAAACCCAATCCTATTGCAAATGTAATGCTCGATAAATGTTGTTATGTCTTTATGCTATCAAATTTCATCTCAATTTAATATTTAGAATTAAATACTTCAGAATATATTGTATATATATATATATATATATATATATATATATATATATGTGTGTGTGTATATATTAGTTAAGATTGAAAAATAACAATAATTCTGTTAATATTCAAGTAAGTGGAAGATATTTACAATCAAAAGTACGTCACGCAGGGGCTGCTTAAACTAAGCAGATTTCCAACGTGCAGGAATGAAACACTATTGATCCCTTCTCCCAATTTATTTCTTTTCAAAATTAAAATCAGAAAGAAGAAATGGGGATATACTGAAGGCTGAAAACGAGAAAGTACGAATAACTCCCTTAATATTTAAGCAACGAAAACATTTATTGACGAACATTGTAGGAATCTATAGGTTAACAAGTTTTACTCCGAAACATTTTTCAATACGACTCAGAATATCGGAGATGTTCTGAATTTTCCATTCTCCCCCTTCCCCTTCTTACCCACACACGTCCTATTCGTATTTTAGCCATTAACGACTAAAGAACTTTGACGTTTAATGGAACGGTTAAATATCCATTATGGTATAGGTCATATAAACATTTTAGAGATCAGAACGAAAAGTCCTAATTGATGGCGTCATCCCGTGACGTATTTGCGTGTTTCAAAAATTAAAAAATCAATGAAAACCATATATGGTATTTAACCTTGGAGAGACGTGGTTCATTAGTAGAAGTGGGATTTTACTGATATCCGAAAACTAAAATATGGAAATAATCCGGTTACTATTAAACATAGAGAAAACATGTAAATAGCAAAATTTTTTAGAACTTTACATTTGCAATAAGATTCATTCTATACAATTTTTCAATGCGACGCATTACAACTGAGATATTTCTAATTTTCAAATTTCCCCTCTCTAAACCCACCCACTCCCACAGGTTCGATTTTACGATATATATATATAATTTTGAATGTACCTCATTTTAGTCGTCTCCTGGGTAGGATCGATAGTCATTTAAAGAATTGTTTCGAAAACCCTATCATGAGTTTAACCACAAAAGCTTATTTCCCGTAAGGTAAATCTTCCAAAAGTGCTAATAACTCTCTTAATGTATGAGTTATCAATAAATGTTTAGAACAACAATTTTAGAACATTATTTTAACAATATTGATTCTATAAAATGTTTCTTATAAAAAAGGAAACATTTGAAATTCTGAACCGCCCCCTTAACCCCCTTTGTTCCTGGTCCGATTTTATTCAAATATGTCGGTTAATAATTAAGTTACACAGGAACTTTATATAGCATTTATAAATAATCAAATTTCCAATAAGATAACTACTATACAATTTTTTCGGCCCCACTTATAGTAACGGAGATATTTTGCATTTTTAAACCCCCTTCTTGTAAACCGCTCGCCCGATTTCAGCCGTTAACGAACTTGGTCTTTATTTTTTCATAAATCGTTTAAATATCGAGTGTGGTAACGATCTAATCAAAATTGAGACCTCTAGAGCAGTAATTGACAAATATATAAATCCATATATAATTTTGAACTATACTTATTTTTGTCGTCTAATTGGTAGGATTGATGGACATTTGTAGAAATATTTCGAATTCGCGTCTTGAGTACAACCTCAGTTGCAGATTATATGGGAATCTAATTAACTCATGAATGAAGTAATGTTTTCGTCTTTACCTGAGCTATAAGGTTTTCCCTGATCTTTGAAAAATAATTGTTATTTACAAAACTAAGCTACTACTGTTACTTCGAGCCTATGTAAGTAAGTGCTCTTATTACCTTCATGAAAAAGTGTGTAAAAAACATTTCTGCCTGGCCTGCTGTCACGTTTTTTTTCCTTCTTTAATTAAATATTTCCTATCTGCCGTTGTTTCCATTTCATAAAAATGTGTCCGATTCAGGACGATTTACTATTAGGCAACCTCCTCTTCCCACTATGTATATATACAATAGGAATGTTTACTTGTTCGCAAATATTAAACTGACTACGATAAATTAAATTATCTTAGTATTTCCTGTAAATAATCGGCACACGTGGTGAATGTTAATGAGTTTAATCTTCATCGTAGTTAAAGACTATTATGTAGTTTACATTTCGAGAAAAATTCAATAAATCATATTAATTAACTTTAATAGATTTTAGTTTTAGAAAATTTATCCTAAGAAACGCACTCTAATGCTGAGAGACTTAAGTGTGGGACTATAATAATGTTTTATTTGCACTAGATGACAAAAATAGCTTCATCAAATTTGTAATATATATGAATGTGTGTTGATGTCTCTTTGTATATGTTGTATGTTGATATGTGGGTGACCCAACTTCCCGTGCCAACCCCTTAAAATCTCCAATTATTTTAATACAAGGCTAAGACTTGTTGTGCTATAATTGGGACACCTGAAGAATCCTTTCAGCACATATTCAACCTCCTAACCTTCTCCAGTACTTCTCCAGCAACCATAACTTTGGAATTACCAATGGAATGCCCAACATTTTATGGGGGATTCTTGTAGAAAATCAAATTCTAAAACAAGTTTATATCGTTAACCTTTTTTGATTAGACGCATCCCTTAGCACAAATTTAATTTCAGAAACGGCAAATTTTATTGGAAAATGCTGCGAAATGTTGTAGTCTACAAAACTATTTTGAAACAAGCCTACTGGGAAAGGAATGGATTCTGAAATTTAAAAAAAAAAAAAAAAGTATTTAAAATGAAATAATGCAAAAGTATTCTTGAATGAATCCAAAAAATGGCTTACTTTTAAAAATATCAATATAATAAAAAACATTCTTAGAATTTACTTATTTTAAACTAATTACGTATTAGTTATTTGTAAAAGGAATACATTTTTCCACAAGCATAGCTTCCTGTAAAGGGCCATACATTCTATTTTAGTAGCAGAAATACTTAGTGTCTAAATGGTTCTCAGATACCATCTTTTGAATTGCAAAGTGAGGAAGGATTTTCGAACACTTCTACCAGCTGTAGGTATTGTAGGACAAAGAAATAAAAGTGGTTTCTGTTTTTTTACATGAAGCTATGCTGATGGAAATATGCATTCCTTTTACAAATAATTACTACGTAATGGTGATGTTTTTGAAAGTATATATATTTTGGATTCATTCAAGAATTCTTTTGCGATATTTTTTTTTTTAAATTTCAAAATCCTTTCCTTTCCCCGTAGACTTGTTTCAAAGATAGTTTTGTAGACTACAACTTTTATGTCGCAGCATTTTTCAATAAAAGTTGCCGTTTCTGAAATAATATGTGCATTTTATTGCTCATTAAGGATGCGTCAAATCGAAAAATTTATCATCATAAACTCGTTTTAGAATTAGTTTTTCTACAAGAATCCCCCATAAAAAGTAGGGCATTCCATTGGATATTCCAAATTTATGGTCGCTGGAGAAGTACTGGAGAAGGTTACGAGGTTGAATATGGACTGAAAGGATTCTTCAGGTGTCCCAATTATGGCACACCAAGTCTCAGTATTAAAATAGTCGGAGATTTTAAGGGGGGTGGCACAGGAAGTCAGGACAGCCTGTATATCTGTTAACGCTCTAGCAGTCGCAATTTTTGTATGGTCGGTAACACACTTGACATATAAGTTATTCATAATAAACTAATGGCCATATTCGTTAACGGCTGAAATTGGACCAATGAGAGGGGGAATAGAGGGGGGGAGTTTGAAAATTCAAAATATTTCCTCTATTGTGAGTGGGATCGTAAAATGTTATAGAACCAATCATGTTAAACTACTGATGTTGTTCTGTGATTATTTTTTCATAACTCATGTATTGAGCGAATTATTCGTGCTTTCTTGTTTTCAGCCTTCAGTAACAACCCCCCCCCCTTCTATTCATTCCTTTTAGTAGATTTTCTATAAGGGAAATCAGCTATTGAGGTAGTACTTATGCAGCGATTTTCAAAAACTTTCTTTAAATGTTCATCGATCCTACCTAGTAGATGACGAAAATGAGGTCTGTTCAAAATTTTATATATATATATATATATATATATATATATATATATATATATATATATATATATATATATATATTTCTGTTACCTCTCTAGTGGTCGTAATTTTGGTTTAATCGTTACCAAAATCGATATTTAAACGTTTTACGTAAAAAGGAAGATCATGTTCTTTAATGGCTGAAATCCGACAGGTGGGAGGGAGGGTTTAGGGTGGACAAATTTCGAAAGTTCTTAATATCTTCGTTATTATACGTCATATCGAAAAACTGTACAGAACCAATCTTGTTGCAAATGTAATGTTCTGTAAATGTTGTTATGTACCTTCTTTCTCTATCTTGATTATTAAACGAGATTTGTATTTTTTAGTTATCCGTCTTCTGCAAATTCCCACTCCTACTCATGCCATATTAACAATTAGCTGGTATATTATGAAGCACATCATTTGAATGGTATTTTTTCATTGAAATTTTACGTTTTGAGATAAATGCAAATACGTTACGCACTATGGAAAATCTGGTTAGTTTTCGCAGCCCCTGCGTGACGGACTTCAACTTTTTCTTAGAGGTTTAATTATTTTAGGTTTAATGCCTTCCAATTTATGAGAAGCGCTTGAGGTATGTAGCCAGTTGACTCGATTGCTGATGAAGTGAGAATATCACGAAAACGGTCCACACAATTCGGTTTTATTTGAGTAGATGGAAAAGGGGGTTTCTGGAACACTTTCAAAATATTAAAAAATACCCTAAATCCCTAAAAAAATGATCACGTGATAATTTTAATAATTTTTCAAATAATCACTAAAAATCCATTAAAACATTGATTTTTATCATAATTTTTTTAAAAATATATATAAAAAGAGGGTTTCGATTGCAATTTTCAAAAATACCCTCCAAATGCTAACGATCAAAAATACCCTAAATCCTCCAAAAAATGCTAGCGATCAAAAATACCACAAATCCTCCAAAAAATGCTAACGATCAAAAATACCCCAAATCCTCCAAAAAATGCTAACGACCAAAATACCCTAAATCCTCCAAAAAATGCTAACGATCAAAATACCCTAAATCCTCCAAAAAATGCTAACGACCAAAAATACCCCAAATCATTTTTTGGAGGATTTGGAGTATTTTTGGTCGTTAGCCTTTTTTGGAGGATTTGGGGTATTTTTGGTCGTTAGCATTTTTTGGAGGATTTGGGGTATTTTTGATCGTTAGCATTTTTTGGAGGATTTAGGGTATTTTGGTCGTTAGCATTTGGAGGGTATTTTGAAAACTGCAATAGAAAGAGGGCTTCTAGCGCAATTTTCAAATTGCGCTAGAAACCCCCTTTTTATATATATTTTAAAAAAAATTATGATAAAAATCAATGTTTATGGATTTTTAGTGATTATTTGAAAAATTAGTAAAATTAGTACGTTCGTATTTTTGGGGGGATTTGGGGTATTTTGAAAAGTGTGCCAGAAACCCCCTTTTTATACTACTTATTTGATATCAATGTCATCATGATTATCTTCCATCCTTCCAAATACGTAAATTAAGGCCTTTCAGTGGCCTCTGCTCTCAAAATTATTTTAAAGTTCTTAGATATCGTGTAACTTCTGATTAATGTCTGTTTGTAATCCCGTTACACTCGTATACTAAGTAATTCCAGTTTGAATGTTCTGTCCAAATTCTTATGTTTGTAATTCATATTTTATTCAACAAAAGAAATTCTCTACTTCTTAAAAATAACTTAGTTTTAAACTTCAAGGCAATCATCATGATTAATAATTCAAATTACTCACAAAAAACATGTGAATATTTCCTCAGCTACACTGTGGGGATGCACTTACCTGAAAAAAATAGGAATGCATAAGCAAAGGCAGTTATAATGCAGGTTAACCATCATGAAAAAAGAAACCACTTAAAGTAATTGATCAATTAAAACTTAAAGTATTATGCTCTAAATATCTCGATAAAATATAATAAGCACAATAATAGTAATAAAAAACAAATAAGTATATCTAAAAAATACGCTGAGTCAATAAAAATTGATTACTGAAATACAATCATTAGGAGTAATGTCTGGCGAATATTTGTAGACAAGAGTAAGGTTGTTTGTAAGTCGAAAGAACCAACCTCTGAGGAGATGATTTTGTGCCATGAAACATGTAGGGATGGTGAAATAAGACCAGCAAAAAAGAATTTTAACTATATTTTAATGATACTTCGCAATATACGGTCATTTGTAAAGTGTAGTAAAAAGTGTTTTCGTTATTTCAAAATTCCTGGAGGACATTGTTGATGTAACATAATTTATACGGAAAGTTATGATAGCTTAACACTAATGTTAATTATCTTGAAACAGCTGCGATGTTACTTATGCCTAGGTCTTCTTCTTTTAACCTCCCTCCAATAATTAAAATGATTATATTTTAAGTCCGAATGTTATATTTTATAAATTTGGTACATGTTGTAAATAAGGACTACCTCCTCATTCATTGAACGGTAGTCAGGATTTTCTCGGAAGCAAATAAAGGAATAAATAACATATATGGTCACATATACATGCAGTGGTTTCCTCTTCCCTTCTGCATGAGACTATCCAACAATAAATGCAGCAGGAAGAGTGTGTATAAAACGACCCTTTTCAGCAGATTTCCTTTAAGGGAAATCATCTGTTGAGGTTGTCCTAATGGCGCGAATTTTAAAAAAAATGTCTTCAAATACTCATCGATCCCACCCAGGAGATGACGAAAATGAGGTCCTTTCAAAACTATAATTATCTATGTATCTCTCTCTCTCTCTCCCTCTCCCTCTATATATATATATATATATATATATATATATATATATATATATATATAGAGAGAGAGAGAGAGAGAGAGAGAGAGTGATTTGTCTGGTAACTCTCTATCGGTCGCAATTTTTGTTTAATCGTCACCGTACATTATATTCAAACGTTTTATGTAAAATTTAAGAACAATTTCGTTAATGGTTAAAATTCGTCCAAATGAGTTGGGGGGGGGTTAGAGGGGGCATTTTAAATATTCAAAATATCTTTGTTATTAAACAACGGATTGACAAATTGTTTTGATCTTATGGCTTTTGCCAAGTCAGGTTGAAAAGACTGTTGGAGACTCCGGCCCTCCCGATTGATCTTATGGGAAACAGGTCTTAATAGCAAGAAGTCTTCCCACCAATTCCTTTACTAATGCACAAGGCCTTTCGACACTAACGTGCCATCATCAGGTGCTAACAACAATACAAAAAGACGGAAATAGTTAATGTTTTTTAATTTATTAAATGCTGGAGGAATGTTGAGTCCGTCCTAATTAATGCTCCTGTCACCTTTTTCTTAATTTTCTGGACGTTCTACCCACATAAAACACCCCACATTCCCCAAAAACAATTTTCCTTGTCGACCAACTTTACTGGGTCTTTCAACTGGCTTAAATAGGATTTCAGATTATTTGTATTTGCGAAGCCAACCCCAATTTTCCTGCAACTCTAGATTCGCTGGATCTTCTCGGAGACGAATCCCCTGGACAATGTGCATGACTGATTTTAGTAATTTTATTTAAGTTGAAACATTTCAAACGTAAGTTTTTGTTACATCACATGGCCTTAAACATGTCTCTAGGTTTGTTTTGTTGTTAGCACCTGATGATGGCACGTTAGTGACGAAAGGCCTGGTGGTTTAATAAAGAAATTAGGTGGGAAGACTGTTATTAATACCAGTTTCCCTCATCGGCACTCCCACATCCAGCAATATATGAATTATTTTGAACTTATCTTTATCTTATTTGATAATGTTGTGATATTCATATTTTCTCTATGATAAATATTAACCGGGATATTTACATTTTAGCAGATTTCCCTTAAGGGAAATCAGCTATTGAGGTCGTACTCATGACGCGAGTTTCGAAAAATTTCTGTCCATCGATCCTACCCAGGAGATGACGAAAATGAGGTCCGTTGAAAATATTATATATATATATATATATATATATATATATATATATATATATATATATATATACACATATATATTTGTCTGTTAACGCTCTAGCGATCGCAATTTTTGTCTAATCGTTACCAAACTCGGAATTTAATCGTTTTATGTAAAAAGAAAGATCAAGTTCGTTAACGGCTGAAATCGGACCAGTGGGAGGGGGGTTTAGAGAGGGAATTTTCGGAAAATTCGAACTATCTCCATTATTATGCGTCGGATCGAAAAATTGTATAGAATAAATCTTATTGCAAATTAAATTTACTATAACTATTGTTCTATACATTTATTCTGTATCTTGAATATTAACCGAGATATTTGCACTTGTATTCTGCATTGGTCGGCAGGAGTGAGCTGTTTGGTACTTTCAGAAGAGAGCTCTGGCGGCCGTTTTCGTAACTATTCGTCTCTCGTGTATAAGTTTAGTGATCCCTTACTACTTACTATTGTTCCCTTACTTATTGGGCAGATTTCTCTATTGTAAAACTTCACGTGGGAAATCTGCTTAGTTTACGCAGCCCCTGCGTGACGGACTTTTTTTAGCTTTCAGCCTTCAGTTAACCACCACTCCTACTAATGTCATATTAACGATAAGCTGATATATCCTAGCTTTATTCTAATCTTATATCCCTAATATTGTTTCCAAGAGATCTTTATTATGCGAGATACATGCAAATTCGTTATTTGATGACGTCATCAATTAAAATTTTATGTTCCTGCTTCGAAAATATGTACTTGATCTACACCTCATTCGAAATTTAATCATTTCAATTAATACTAAAGATCATATTTGTTATTGGTTGATTCGGATCTGGAATAGTGGGGGTTTAGAGGGGGAATTCAAAAATTCAATATATTTTCTTTGTTATGAGTCGGATCGTAAAATGCTTTAGGATCAACTATTCTTTCAAGAGCAGTTTTGATGGTATTGGCACATTAATGAATTCTCTATAACCTTTTTAGTCAGGAAAATGTAAAAAAAAAAAAAAAAAATTAATATTTAAAAATATTATTTAATATTTACTAAAATTTTGACCAAATAATCAAAATGCTTATAATAATACAAAGGAGTCAAAATCTCCTGAAACGCAATAAGATTCTTCTGAAATAATGTATCATTCACTCTCAAACTGTTTCCTTATTGGCACAGAACTAATAGGGATCACTCTTTTTTATTAATTTGTAAAAATGTAATTATTGATGTAAAAATCATAATTTTTCCACAAACACAGACATATATATGTTTGAAATTCAATGGTTTGTCAGATTTTCTATATAAATTCGGTAGAGTTATGTTTTTCCACGTTTTAGAACGTTCTAAAAACAATGGCATCAAAATTGGAAATCTTGGTTGTCTGTCTGCCCGTCTGATACTAAATAACTAAAAAACAGCACTGAGGATATTTGTGAGTCAACTATCACGTAGTACAATATAGACTATATGAGAATCGGAATTTTCAACTAAGAGAGGGGGGCATTACATTGACGTGAGAACACATTTATTTATTTAAATCATTTATTAACGTCCACTTTTTGCAACTATGGCTAATTGGGACGGGTTATCTACAGATTACCACCCTTTCCTAGCCAGGGTGGCAGTGAGGATTTTATTTAATGAATGGCATAACTAAATAGTCCAGGCGGGAATCGAACTCGCCACTCTAGGTTTACCATGTGAGATTAAAGGCACATTTTCATCAGTATCTTCGTTAGGTATAGGTCTTATTGAAACAATGCAGAGAACAAATTGTGTTTAGTATACTGAATTTGCTTCTAAGTCTAAATTATTTACATTTAGATATCGCGAATTCTAGTTTTGAGTTTTTTTAAGGTCAAAAAACAGCTAAAACATATGATAAAAGATCTACAGTTATTGTAAAAACAAGTTACGAAATTCATTAAATAACATCCTAAGTCCCACCCTGGCTAGAAAAGGGTGGTCACCTGTAGATAACCCGTCTAAATAAGCCTGAAAAAGTGGACGTAATAAATAATAATAATAAAAACAAGTTAGCTTTTCTTCAGTGAAATAATAAGAGCAAAATGCCAAATATTAAAGTTAATGATTTCGTGTGCAGTTAAATTTTATTGAATTATGTGCCTTTAGATGTTTCCTATTGTGTCAATATGTGGGTTGTTGTCGTGTAGCAGTTCTGAATGGTTAACCCTAGAACTACCATGGGGGGGGGGGCTCCTTGAGCCCACAACTTTTTGTTTTTGTTCCCTATCACCCTATTTAAATGGAATATTTTTGATATTTTATGTATTCCTCAGAAAAACATCCTAGAGTGAGGGCATAACAATAAAATTAAATAAAAAAATTTTTTTTTGACGTATGGGCTCGAGGAGCCCCCCCCTTGGTAATGCAAGGGGTAGTTATACACTTAAGTACCAAGGGGGGGGCTCCTCGAGCCCACTGATATTTAATACTACTTTTAACTAGTAATTCAAGTGTTATTAATTATATTGCTCAAATAATAATTACTTTGATGTAATTTTAACATACAGAAACCTTCTCAAGTTTTTATTTTCTCAAAAAAAAATATATATATTCTCCCCATATAATTTTTTTTCATATAAAAATATATTACTGAGATGGTTATAATTATTGCTCCTGATAGGTACTTTTTTAGAAAAGAGAAGATTTTCTAGGTTGTTCCCAACTAGGGGAACAGTTAGTCCATGCTGCATCCTGGATAAACACTCGGAAAAAAAAATTATTGTGCGTAAGCACCGATAATTGCATTACGAATCTGATAATTATATTTTCTTAAATTATTATTCTATTATAATGTTATAATAACTTAGATATAGATAACTTTTTATTCTAACAATGTTTAGATATGTTCCTCCAGTAGAATTAAATTACATTTAATTTAAAGTCATCCTTTTTTCCCCATCCAAACTGTTTTTTTTAATTTATTTTTATTTTTGTATTTAATTTTTTTTAAATTTTTTTTTCCACAGGTGTCATAATAAACGTTCATTAAACATAATCCAATAGAAATAAAATTTTTAAAAAAATTATAGAACCAAAATAAAAGGTTTTTAAGGTTGTGGGCTCGAGGAGCCCCCCCTTGGTAATCCATGCGACCTGGGAGAGGTCGGTAATACTAGGGTTAATACTTATATTTATTTTGGGAATGCATTTTGTCACTATACGCTAAATGACGACTTTCTACTTATCGTAGGAATGAGGGGTTACTTGGAATAACCTTAATAAATTTTCACGGGAAACCATTTGATTTGAACCCGCTACGACGGGTAACAATATCACCTAATTACTTCGACTTCATCTTATACAGGATATGAGATAAAGTCAAATGCTGGGATAATGTAATCGTTACTTTTCAACGGAAACTAAATTTTTGTGACCTCATGAACTTTAACATGTTCGTCAATATTCGTCCGAATAGCAACACCATGCGTAACGCGTGAAACAATATCAGAGAAATTTCACGAAAACAAAAGTATTAGTTAGAGCTTAGTTAAACAAATATTTATATTTCGACTGGAAACTATTATGAATTCAATTCGACCCACATCCACCTTTTGCTTCACGGGTATTGAAAATGAGTGACTGTACAGTTATTCTACTCGTTACAGGACATTTCTGTTACGTGATTATTTCTTCATAACTTAATTTAAACTTTATATTTACACGGAAAATCATTTCCATTTGTACTCGTCAACGACGGCAATACGGCTAAAATATGCCGGGATGATTCTGTGCATCCATTCTTTTTATTTACACGGGAAACATTTCTATTTCAACGCGTCATTGACGGTAACATGACCTGAAACTTTATGAATATATAACAGAATAACTATGACAACTTAAGATAAAATCCATTAGAGCAATACTAATTGTGTATGACAAGAATTTGTCATAATAGGCAATTTATTAGCAGATTTCCCTTAAGGGTAAACAGCTATTTTGGTCTTACTCATGAGGCGATGTTCGGAATTTTTTTTCAAATGTCCATCGATCCTACCCAGGCGATGGCGAAAATGAGGTATATATATATATATATATATATATATATATATCTATATATATATTTGTCATTTCCGCTCTAGCGGTCGCAATTATTGTTTAATCGCTACCAAACTCGATATTTAGTCGTTTCGGTAACGGCTGAAATCGGACCAGGGGGGGGGGAGGGCTTAGAGGGGGAGGATTTTCGAAATATCTCTGTTACTATACGTCGGATCGAGAAATTGTATAGAAACAATCTTATTGCAAATTAAATGATCTATAAATGTTGTTATGTACATGTTTTCATCATCTTTATTAACCGATATATTTGCGTTTTTTAGTTTTCAGCCTTCAGTAAACCCCCACTCCAGCTTATGTCATATCAACAATAAGCTGTATTGTTGATATGACGTATTTGAAGCCTAAATATCAAATTTTGTTCTCATTGAACTTTTACGTCATGAGATAAATGCAAATACGGGACGCAAGTGGGAAATATGCTTAGTTTACGCAGCCTCTGCGTGACGGACTTTTTTTACTCATTGCATTAAATCCATTTAAATGAAGTAAATAATACGTTAGTTTTAATTTGTTTAATGAAATTAATTGTAGCTGAATCCCGTAATTGTGAATTATTTAATTGAAGTAATCCTCTAGAGTCTCATATTCATTGTTTATTAAAAATTTATGTGTGAGAGGGAAAAATAAATTAATTTGGGTAATGATGGGATTAAAAATTGAATGAACCAGTCTCTGAAACTTTAAGAGTGTTCTAAAATAATTGGCATTTATTTGTTGTTTTCATGTATATGTTACAAAGCGTTTATTAACATTTTCATGATAACACGTCTTTAAAATGCAGAGCTTTTGTAGATTTACTGAAGCACCTCTGTTTTTTAAGAGATAATCGCCTTAGGTGTGCTAACAAAATGCATAATTCTATTCTTAACCATTCAAAGTTATATTTATAGCTCAGTTGGGTTTAGACTAATTCTGATTTCATGACACTGGGGCGCTCAGGACCTTCCCGGCTCATGTTTAGCCAAGAAATGGGGCTCAGGTTAGCCATGTGAGTTAAAGCGTTCACGTTAATCCCACATGGTACCCTTAGTTGCAAAAAGTGGACGTTAATAAATAATTTAATTATTCTTAAGAATGCCTTGATGAGACTAAATGTGAACAATTGAGAGGCGTGTTGATTCCCGCCTAGGCAATAGGGTTTTATTTAGTGACGAACTCATTAAATAAAATCCTTGGTCCCACCCTTGCTAGAAAAGGGTGGTAACCTGTAGATAACCAGTCCTAATTAGTGGGAGTAACAAATGACAATTATAATAATATGCGAACATAATTATATGTTATTAGACTTCCAAATTTTTACTCCAAAACATGGTGGGATGGAGTTGAGATTGGAACTTCCATCACCTAGAACCTATACCTAGAGTGTACAGAAAATACAAGTCATCATCCAGGTTTGCTTGTTTATAAACTAACTATAATATAGTTAAAGGACAATTTAAAAAAAAATTACATTAGGTATATTAGTTAGTTGTATATTATATGTTAGTTTTATGCTTTTCATAGATAAAAGGAAACATGCACAGTCGAATTTCCAGTATTCAATTGGTGGCAATATTAAAGTTAATATCGAATAACTAAAAAGACTGGCGCATATGTTAGTTCATTTACCACTAATAATATCGTGTGAATTATTTTTTGTCTATCATGTTTTCAAGGCATTTGTTCTTTGAAGGATTAATAAGGGAGTTGAGAGGGGATTATAAAAATAACACTATTATTATGAGGTGACTGATCTCGGGAGCTAGTCCGTCCCCACCCCTGGGCTAGTATATAAGGGAAGAGACGTCCCCCTTCACCCAGTTCCGCTCCCGCTCTGTCACTCTTTCTCCCGCACTCTTACCGTGAGGATATACACTCGCTAACTCACTGTGAGTATAACAGTTCTACTCATAATCACTGAATGGTTATTCGATAATTACTGAGGCTTTTCACATAAATGAATGACTAAAAGGCTTTTCCAGAATGATAAAAAAATAAATACAAAACGCATGACGTATTCTGTTTAATTTGGGGCTTGCATATCGGACAGGGATATTCGAAAATTACTCACACTACAGCTGCCATTTGTAAACATTAAGGACAACGTTTTTTAAAAAAATAAGTGATTGAAATAATTTATTTTTTATCCATGATTACAAAAAACAATTATTTATTTATTAATGTCCACTTTGTGCTACTCAGGCTAATTGAGAGCTACCAATTAAGACAATTACATTAAGAGAATGTATTAGTTTTAACATGCCATCTCATTTACTACATAATGCAATGTAGAGATAGCAAGATCATGTTAATAAGATTCTCAACTCACTGGCTACACTCGCGTTTCTTGTGTAACTTGTGGCTACTTCGAGTTACGAAAGGGGAAAGCTTAAAGGTTGCCAAAAATTAATGGGTTTTATTCGTTTCAAACCGCTTGTTTCGCTGACAGCCAATACTAAATCAACAGGTTAAGTGGTACACAGTGCATCCATTTCTAGAATAAAACGTGAAATTATCCATGATAATGCTCCTAATTGGTCAAATAAAATATTCTCAATTACCAGATATTTAAAATGTAGTTTTTGTGATTACTTATAATAAAAACGTTACATGAAAATTATTTTTAATTAAAGACAGAAACAAATATAAAAAGATGTTATCTACACTAAATAAAATCATATATAAAATACATGTATATCTTAACTGGAAATATTAATTTTATTTTCATTTTAAACTGGAATGTATTACCGGAACATAACTTTGATTGTTAAACTACCACATTATAACATCCAACCATTTAAAAAATTGTTTCTAGCATACTATATTTGCCTTGCAGATGTACATATTTATAATCCAGCAAACACAAAGCCGTGGCAAGGTGATATGAGATAAGGCTCTATATATTTAGTAATATTTAAATACAAACATAATAAAATGTCCTGATGAATCATTCCCATATTAATTTAAATAAACTTCTAGACAAAATTGCTTACATGCATACAATTGCTTTCAGATAATTGCAGGAAGTGATAAATTAGGGAGCGATAACTCAATGAATTAATATATCTGATACATTTTTTTATCTTGTTTTCTGTAAGTATTTCTTTATATAGTTGATAGTTTCCATGACCTATTTTTTGAATTTGATTAAAATAATAATAAACAATAGTCTTCGACGCCTTTATTACATTCTGATGGAATTTAGTGCGAGACATAACTCTAAATTGAATTACAAAGTCTTAGTTTCTTTTGCAAGCGAGTTTTAATAGTTGTAGTTTTTTAAGAGCTTCGCAACTGAGGGGATGTTGCTCATTTAAATTTTTAACAAAAATGTAAACACTATTTGAAGAATACAAAAACGCCAAACATAGAACGATTACAAAAGAATATTAAATAAAAATACGCAAACAGAACAATATAAAATAAAACTCAGAACTCAACGAAAAAACAACAATACCAAATACAATTAAAATCAGTAAATAGATGATAAAAGATTATTAAAAAAATTGAATAACATAGATAAATATGTATTTGTTTAAATAGTTTTCAACGTTTAAGCAATTAAATTAATAGATTAATAAAAACACATTTCTATAACACAATGTGTGAAAAAGAAAACTAACACGTACACACACAACAGAGGCACATACAAACGCTCATAAATTATTCAATTTTGTTAAAAATGAAATTTTAAAATTATAGCTTATTAGACCTAATGTTTTGTGAATATGTTTGTGTTTTGAAATGTGCTGAATAATTATGGGTATGTGTGGGCTACCTTTTAGTTCTATTTTGTGGTGCTGATCTAAGATGAGTAAATCCGGTGGTGTTAGTTACTCGCGAGGTCAATAATGTTCAGGGATCTATCATCGAAAATTGTAGGAAAGTCTGAAGTATAGGGGCGTTTTTGGTTGGGGGAGGTGTTTCTTGGATTAAAAAGAAAACGTGGGGCACTCAGGTGCTGCGTTAACTAACAAGATATCGTATTTATTATTAGTTCGATTTTAAAGCGTTGTATATCGATCTTGTTGATTCTGTAATACTTCATGATTGTTGACATATATGTCTCTAACTCGAATTGTTTTTTCTTTGCCTTTAAGTAGTGTTTGTAAAACCCTTCAATTCATGGGAATTTCATTATTGCCCAGGCCGGAATCAAAGTTGCCACTCTAGGTTTACTTAACATACTTTTTTCAATAAACAACCTACGCAGAATATATGTTTCTAGCCAGTTATTCCTAAGGCACTTCGAAACGGAGAATTAGAGTTTGAGGTCATCTGAGCTCTTTACACTTCTGTGTAAGAGGGAAATATACTAGTCTCCGAAGCATCTGCGTGACATAAGTTATAAGTTATTTTCCTTTTCTTTTCTTCTTAAAAAGAGGAAAATTAATAATTTTTGAAGATTATCTAAACATCTTCAATTTCTCATTATGAGTGAGAGTATGAAAACAATAAATAGTACTATCAATATAAAGGTTGTATAAATAAATAAGAGCGTTGACCTTAATCTCACATGGTAAATCTGGAGTGGCGAGTTCGATTCCCGCCTGGGCTGAAGAATTTATTTAGCGACGGAATTAATTAAATAAAATTCTTAGTCCCACCCTGGCTAGAGAAGGGTGGTAGCCTGTAGATAACCCGTAACAATTAGCCTTAGTTGGAAAAAGTGGACGTTAATAAATAATTTAATTTAATAAATAAGATCCTTCATTTGTAATAAATTTAAACATGTGGCCGGTAATAATTCTACCGATTTCCTGATCAAATAACATTATTATAGAAAATAAAAGTTTAAATGTTCCTAATATGTTTGTTGCCTGGATCCTTTATTATCTAATTAAAAATTTAATGAGGCGCAGTTAATGTTGGAGGAGTAAAGTTAAAAAAAATGGGTGTGAGTATTTTAAGGAAAGTAATTTTAATTACATTCGCATATTGGCTTCGATCGCTGGAATCCATACCATAAAGTCCTCATCTCCCTTTCAGAAAACACAAGAAAAAAGGAAGAGTTTCGTGTTCGGTTTTTCTTCAAATTCCGATAGTTGGTTAATTAAAAAGCATTTTTCTTTTTCATAGGCAGCGTATTATATTGCGTAATCACCATAAACATGTATTTATTAAACAACGTCCATGATAACGTAATTTAACTCTGTGTAAGTGTGAGCACGCAGATGTTGGGGCGCAGATTTATGAATGGCAGACGATAATATGAAGAGTTAATACTGAGAACGGCTGTTGTGCTGCAGGAACGAAGTACATTTTATAACATTCGTCACCGCTTATTCTTGGAGAATAAAAAATGAGACCCGATAAAGTAGTTTATTTTATTGAGCTCAAGACTTTTCACCGCTCCCAGCCGAGACGAATTTACGGATAAACCCTGAAATTTAGTGGGAAGTTTTGATTGTCCATAAATCTTTCTTTTTCATTTCGGCTGTCAAAATGTGGGAATGCTGACAAAGGTTTTTTGATATCTTGGAATACATGGTTTTCTTAACACTGCTTCTCGTCAGAACAAGAGTGGGTGCATGTCATCTGTCAGATGACTTACCATCTTTCCTTAAGTATTAAATTAAGAAGGTTTGTTTTAATTAAGCCTGTGCTATTATTTGTATAAAAGTTATAATTGATACATTATATGAAGAATATACATGATTTATGATTGTATAATATGAAAAAAAATATTTCACACATTATCTTGGCTTACACAATATAAAATTGATACATTATATAGTCAGGTATATAAAATACAATAAAATAGTTAGGTAGGTAAAATGAAATATGGCCATTTCCTAAATAAATTACTTGAAAATTGATCCCCGCAATATCCAGAAGAGAAAAAATACTACCATAGGCCACCTTCTGGTATTTCTCGATACATTTTAAAGTGAACACGTTTTATCCAATATGTCCACACCTACTTTGGTTTGATTATAATGTGTTATAATGGAAGACTTTTCCTTTCTCCTGTTCTCTGATTTATTTCTCAAAAAAAAATGCATACTTGATATAGCCAATACATTTCTAATTTTGGACTTATTTTTTGTGACATAGGAGACCTGGGAGCCCTCCTTCCTATAAGCGAAGTCGCTTGAATTTATTTCCCCATTTTTTATAGTTTTAAGCTGCCTGTAAATCTGCCACTGTACTACTTATAAAGGTAGTCACGCTAATCTCACAGATGCCTCAAGGACATGCCATTACTGGAGAATCAGAAGAGGGTTTCAACAGTACTGGTGGAAGGCTGTAGACATGAGGGGAAGGTAGCTAGGGTGGGGGCACCCAAGCATCTTGACAACATCTTGAAAACAAAAATAATGAGACTCAGAAATCTTTAAATGAATATTAATAATTATATATAATGATATAACTGATTTAGTAATCATTACTTATTTAATTTCCCGGATGTAATTATATTCATAGAGCCTTTATAATTTATACTATCATTAAATTATTTTTCACGAATATTATGCCATTTACAATGTATCATGCTAATTAATTTAAAACAGTTTCAACTATTACTGAGATAACTGCTCATTTTTCTGGAACAAATGCCTTTTCAGTTTTCCTAGTGATGTCTCCCTAATAACAAAAAGTTTATTTACATCCTTAATTACATTACTGTATATTTGCAGTTATTCTGTTTTTATTTCAACAGATATAATGTATTTCTTGGGAGACATATTGTTACCAGTCTAACTACCTAAAGAAACTTAACATGAAGCAATTTCGCAACTTATAAATATTTGAACTATTGCTTGACTTATAAAGGGAAAATGTGACGACAAAATGCTATGCTCTTTTATTATTTAATGAGTGATGAGTAGGTTAAACCATAAAATACAGAGGCCAGCAACACTTATGCCATAATTAATGAACATAATTTAAGTAAAAAGATGTCCTAACTTCTAACCCCTGAGGTAGGGTTGACAAAAAACAAAATAGTCTGAATCCTTAAATAGCGTACGAAATCTTGAGACTTTTTAAATACTTACGAGTAATGAATGAAACGTTTTTATAAATTTGACCAATTTCAGTTTAAGACGAAAAAGTCGGAAGGAGACATTTTTTTTATAAAAGCTGCTATAAGCATCATTTTTTATGTGGCCAGCAAATTTGTCATAATCCAAGCGCGTGGGCGCGGTGAAAAGATTAAAAAAAATAATCTTTGTTCATATTCATAGGTTGAATAAATTTTTTATAGCTTGTAGGGTTTCCTGTTATAAACAAAAAATCTCCGATAATAATTTTCTGTATCTCTAATAGGTAAGGGATACTTTATATTTTATCTCTTCTTAAACCTCCCCCTTTCTCTTGAGATTTGACTGTTTAGCAAACTTCAACAAAAATAATTCAAGAGCTTTCAAGAATGATAGGAAATTTCGTAAATATAAGTTATCTTGGTCCTGGACTAAAAGTCTGTCTATTCTACTTCTGGGAATAGCTTCTTCCCAAAAGGTGAATTCGTAAAAACGCATATTACGAAACGATTCATTTTCATTGTGTTGAAAATCGTAAAGAAAACAAAAACATAACCTAATGTTAAATCGTTATTAAAACTGCTTCTGTGAATTTCAATTCATTTATTTATTAAAAGTGAACAACTCGTTTTAAAACTTAAAAATTAAACTTTGGATGATGTGGTGATAATTTAACAATCACCTGACAAATAATGTTTATTGGTCATGGAGCTTCTTAGGCCATAGCCAAAAACTATTTGGCTATTTGGTAGCTATAAACTACTACTACCATCTTGAGATAATAGCAATACGAGTAAAGTTAAATAAATAACTAAACATTTAGGTAATTATGGAAAATAAAAAAAAAAGTTAAAAACAGCTTATTATGGTAGTTCAGGTATACCAAACTGTAAATAAATATTATATTTGTTAGTATTTGTCGCGGAAAATATCACACTATTTGAATTATATTTCTTTACTGTATTAATAAATAAACTCCTTAAGGGATAGGGCTGGCTTTTCAAGAGTTCGTTTTAATAAAAAAAATCTTTTGTCATTAAGTTTAATCTTTTGACATATGTATTTTAGCTGATTTTCCTTCAGGAAATTGATATTTTAAATATTTTTTGGGTTCTTATGATGGTTTTATTAGTAATATCAATGGCCATTCAATAAAGTAGGTGATCATAGTTTATTTATTTTATCATTAAGAAAATATATGTTTACACGCCAAGATTTGAACCTTGGGATCGTGGTTATGTAGTCCAACCGCTTATGCTACAGGCCGTACAGGAATCCTTTCTCTGGAAACCACTCAAGGAGTAGTGTACTGAACTAGATATCCAAGGTACACAGGTTCGACTCCTGGTAGGCGCAAAAAATATATCTCCCAAATAAGCTGTAATTATACTATTTATTATTTTATTATAGGCGGTGTATTCGGTGCTAAAAATTTAAAGCATACAAGGGCCTCAGGTTAGCGACGAGTGTTAATGCGTTGGCGTTAATCTCACATGGTAAACCTAGAGTTACAAGTTCGATTCCCCCCTGGGCAATAGGAATTTATTTAGTGACGGCCTCATTAAATAAAACTCGTAGTCCTATCCTGTCTAGAAAAGGATGGTAACCTGTCCCAATTATTTACAGTGCAAAAAGTGGTGGACGTTAATAAATAATAATAAAAAACATACAAAAATTATTTTACTATATTACTTTAGGTTAATAATTATGAGGGGCTCAGGTTAGCTATGTGAGTTAAGGGGTTGATCTTAGTCTCACATGTTAAGCCTTGAGGCGTATGTTCGATTCTCATCTGTGCAATAGGAATTTCTTTTGTGATGAACTCATTTAATAAAATTCTTAGTCTCATCCTGAATAGAAAATGACATCCTGTAGATAACCCTCCCCAATGAGCCATATCTGCACCAAGTGGACGTTAATAAAGAAATAAAAGTAATGACAAGCCCGTTATAATTAAAAATCAGTCATTTTCTCAATTATTGTACATAACAATTAAACGTTTGCAGAAAAAAACAATTAAGCTATTACGTTATATACATAAGAAACCAAAGGCATTTGCAATTTAGGATTCTCTCTAACGGAAACAGTAATTGAGTTGTTAATTTGAAATAGAGAAATTAAAACAGGCAGATGAGGGATATGTATATGACGTTTTGAAACTTAAAGTAACAATACGGGTATATTGCGTTAAAAATATTCGTTCTGCTTTTGAGTGCCTATATTTCAATATTATTCACTGTGGGCTATTAGTTTGAACGGCAAATGATCACAGAAAATATTGGAAATAAATTATCTATTAGTAAAACGTCTTTCACGAAGGGCGACGTAAAAAAAACAAACAGATTTTCCACATGGTGGTATAAGACAATTGTGATGTCATCTGACCATGTATTCTCTATTTCTATGCAAAAACAACCGATGTGTAGAAGACAGCGGGGGGTTACTCAAGGCTGAAAAGAAGAAAGCACGAATAACTAACTCTCTTAACACTTGAGTTACGAAAAAATGCATAGAGCGATTGTAGAACGTTGAAGAATAGTTTAGCAAGATTGGTTCTGTCACATTTTATGACCCCTCTCCTAAAAACGGAAATATTTGGAATTTCCGAATTCTCCTCCCACCTATACCCCCTCCCCCTATTTCATGTCTTCTATCTCGATTGATATTCAAGATACAACAAAAATGTATATAACAACATTATAGAAATTTATATGTGCAATAAAATTCCTCCAGTACAAGTTTTCAATCTGTCTCACAATAATGAACCTAGATATTTTTAAAATTTTCGGAATTCACCCCTCCCACTTATTCGATTTCAGCCATTAACGAACTTGACTTTCAGTTTTGCGTGAAGAACTTACATATAAAATTTGGTAACGATCAAATTGCAACCCCTAGAGCGGGAAAAGTCGGATATATACGAGTATATATATATATATATATATATATATATATATATATATATATATATATATATATATATGATTTGTGGAAATTTTTCGAAAATCGCGTCGTGAGTACGATCTCAAGTCCTGATTTCCCGTAAGGGAAATCCGCTAAAACTGTGTAGTTGTCATTGCTTTTTCTTGAGCTGCTACGCCAGAGATTTTCTAAACTGATTTAGTTATATAACTGTGCTATTTACAATCCTTAATGGAAATTTGACATCTAAGAAGATAGGGTCCTCACAAGTTTATAAGAGTAGTTAGTTGTAAAAGGCCGAGTGTTGTCTCAATCATCAACGAATGGTTGTCATGAATCTATTTCATGGGTCAGGTTCTCTTTCTATTAAGCGAATATAACATAAAATATAAAGGTATTTAAATTCTGTGTCGTTATAACCTGCGTGGTTAGTTTTCAAATCAAGTCGAAATCTCTGTTTTAGAAATGTCAAGACGCCCCCTTCTTAAATTAACGTGCCACAACCATATGATTCATCTTGTTTACCACTGTCCCAGATTCCGTAATCAGAAGTGTGTTTGCTTCTACTCAAAAAGGTTGTTTTGGTATGTAAATAATCTATCCTAAGGAGAGTCTAAGCTGTTTAAGTAAAATTTACTCAAGGGGTTATCAATTTATAATAGAGTTCAGTAATGGGAAATTAGGTACTGAAATTGTACGCGATATTCGATAGTTCTTGAAAGTCAATCAGTATTACTTAGAAGATTACAAAAATGATGTCTGTTATTGAAGTAAATTAAAAAATACCGCTCAAATGGTCGTAATTTTCGTTTGATCAATAGAGAGGATGGATACAAACTCAGCAAACTCTGGAAGCCGGTAATTCCACAGAGACCTCCAAAAAGAAACGAAAACGACGGTATAGGCGATGAACGACCACCGGACCAAGTATCCGTAGACACCTGGAAGGGAAGACTCCGCCCAAGGAAACCGGATAAGACTCAAATATATACCAGAGATGAACTAACAACTCTTCAGTCTCAGAGGTAGCCCTGAGGAAGCTAGCAGCATGTCTAGCGAAACGTTGGCAACCAATATGAAGACACGGTCAAGACCCGAAGACCTTAATAGTATTAATGACCAGGACCGTGGAAGTCTACGAGTATATTTAGGGAAGAATTTCAAAAATTCTTAATATATCCGTTATTAAGCATCGGATCGAAAAATTGTATAGAACTAATCTTATTGAAAATGCAATGTTGTATAAAAGTTGTTATGTATGTGTTTACACTATCTTGATTATTAACCGATATATTTGTATTTTTTAGTTTTCTGCCTTCAGTAAACCTCTACTCCTACTCATGTCACATTAAAAATAAGCAGTTATATTATGAAGCACTTCATTTGAAGCCTAAATAATTGAACTTTTACGTTTTGAGGTAAATGGAAATACGTGACGCACGTGGGAAATCTGCTTAGTTAACGCAGCGCCTGCGTGAAGGACTATTTAGCATTGTTAATGCCAAGGAGGGCAAAACGTCTGCCAGGGGAAAAAATTAATAAAGATTTTTTGGTTTGAGACCTTAAGACCCTTTTTTTCCCTGAAATCCTACTTTTTCACTAACTCTCCTCTTAACCGAGATATTTGTATGTTTTAAGTTTTCAGCCCTGAGTAAACACCCAATTCTATTCATTTTACGTTAGTGAAACGCAAATAAATCACAAAGTATTTATCTGATATTTTAGCAGATTTCCCTTAAGGGAAATCAGCTATTGAGGTCGTACTCATGACGGAATTTTCGAAAAATTTCTTCAAATGTCCATCGATCCTACCCAGGAGATGACGAAAATGAGGTCCGTTCAAAACTATATATATATATATATATATATCTATATATATCTATATATATATATATAGACATATATATATATATATATATATATATATATATATATATATATATATATATATATATATTTGTCTGTTAACACTCTAGCGGTCGCAATTTTTGTTTAATCGTCACCAAACTCGGTATTTAATCGTTTTATGTAAAAAGGAAGATCAAGTTCGTTAACGGCTGAAATCGGACCAGTGGGAGGGGGGGTTTAGAGGGGGGGATTTTCAAAAATTCGAAATATCTCCGTTATTATGCATCGGATCGAAAAATTGTATAGAATCAATCTTATTGGAAATTAAATTTACTATAAATATTGTTATATGCATTTATTCTGTATCTTGAATATTAACCGAGATATTTGCATTTGTATTCTGCGTGATACTGGTCA
The DNA here is from genome assembly GCA_019009955.1 of Riptortus pedestris. NCBI lineage: Eukaryota > Metazoa > Arthropoda > Insecta > Hemiptera > Alydidae > Riptortus > Riptortus pedestris. Next base: position 70,195,893 of record CM032228.1, read on the forward strand.
CCAGTAAGCTATGTTCGAACTTTCCGGCGAGAGCTCTGGCGGCCGTTTCTATAACTTCGCCCCTCGTGAATAGGTTTAGAGGTTAGGTCAACTGTTTTTTGGGGCTAGAAACTACTGGGTTATTACGCCCTAAATAATGTTTTAGGTTTAGAGGTTTCTTACTACTACAGTTGTTATTAGGCAGATTTCCCTATTGTAAAACTTCACGTGGGAAATCTGCTTAGTTTACGCAGCCCCTGCGTGGCGGACTTTTTTATGATTGTACTTAACCAACAAACTTTTCACTATTACTGATCACCGTATGATAAACAATTATCAGCAGTCATATAAAGATTTTTTTCTTATACATAGAACGATTTTCACTTTTCATCTTATTGTTAGTGTTGTGAGTTCTTCCTTTTAATATTATCAGTTTCCTTAGGCCAGGTTATGTTTCAATCAAGGATTACTTGACCATGACTGGATTATTTCTGTAATTTTTTTATTTATTGTTATATCAACTTTACGTAATTGATATAAAAAAAAATCGTCTTCCGTGCTCTGTGACAATGGTCCCGGCAAAAATAGAAATGCCCGTGGAAAATGAGCTTGATCCGAAATGTGATGAGACACGAATGGAAGCCAGTGATATAAGGATAGGAAGTTTACGTAACCAGTTTAGATAATTATAAACGACTAGTAACGGTGAGTCGAAAGGGAGAAACATTAAATCGAGTGCAAGGAGGATTCTGAAGATATTGTTACGCAACGATTGAAAATTGATCAGTTATGTAAGTCACTAAATAAAAGAGGGAGAAAAAAATAACGCATCTATTGTATCATCGGACGTTCACTATGAAATCTGTTAATAGAAAAACAATAGGTATAGAAGTTGACAGTTGTTGGCCAAGGTTTGACAAACGTCCTTCTTAAACTAAGCAGACCTCGTGGAAGTATAGCATCCATAGAATTGTAATTGATGACGTCATAATAAAGGTATCTTGAAAACGATATTTGGTATATCGTTAGAAGAATAAAGTGGTTCGTGTTATGGCACCTTATTGTTAGTAATGTCAATGACAATGAGTAGGAGCGGGGGAAGTATTTAAAAATGAAAACTAAAAAATTCCAAAAGTCTCCCTTAATGTTCATGATAGAAAAAATAAGAATATGGCAATATTTATAGGTAATTTAATGTGCAATAAGTTTGGTCATGTACAAGTATCCTATCCGTCATTTAACAACGTAGATATTTCAAATTTTCGAAATTCACTCCTCTGAACCCTTTCCGAACAACCTCTGGTTCGATTTCTTCCATTATCAAACTTGATCTTACTTTTTGATTAAAATGATTAAATATCGAGTTTGGCAATGATCGAACAAAAATAGGCACCGCTAGAGCGTTAACAGACAAATTATATATATATATATATATATATATATATATATATATATATATATATATATATATATATATGTGTATATAATTTTTCGCAAATCGAGTCATGAGTGCAACCTCAACAGCTGATTTTCCATAACGGAAGTTTGCTAATAAAATATTGTGATTTCAGAACGTCTGAGCAGAGTGACTGTAGTTGTTAAAAACGTGACGCAATTCTCGCGATTCGC